>JAPVLO010000614.1:600000-1183725 GCA_027257055.1 Cephalopachus bancanus
AGGTTCAAGACCAGCCTGAGTAACTTGTTAACCCCTCATCTCTACAATACATCTTTTAAAATTATCCAGTTGTGGTGGTGTGCATCTGCAGTTCCAGCTACTTGGTGGAAAGATTGCTTGAACCCAGTAGATCGAGGCTGAGGTAGCTACGATTGTTCCACTGCACTACAGCCTGGGCAACAGAATGAGACTCTTACTCTAGATAAGTAAGTAAAGTAAGTAAATAAATAAATAAATGATATGGTTTACATTTTTTCATTGAGTATCTTAAATTTATTACTCTTTAATTTTCCAAAATAAAGAATCTGGAAAGTCTGCTTACAGTATGATTTTCTTTCCATTATAAATGCCACATTGTCTTTGCCTTGATGCCTAAATAATTCACTCTTTTCTTTGAAGTCTTATAATTTTATTCGAATATGTACCAGTACTTGCCATTTTGGGTTTTCTGGCATACAGTGTGGCCATTTAATAAGTACTTTCAAATCATCTTTTATTTCAAGAAAGTTTTCTTGAATTATAATTTTAAGCATTTGTTCTGCCCATTTTCTTAGGTATATTCTTTGGAAGTTGCTGTTATACTTAGGTTGGATCTTCTTTGCCTATCTTCTCTGTCTATTGTTTTCTTGTTAATTCTTATATTTAATTTCTTAATTTATTTTCTACTTGAAACTTTTTATTCTTTCCCCAGCTGCTATTTCTCTTAAGGAAATATCTGTTATACTATTTTCCTGTGTAAAATGTAATATACACAAAATTATATTTCTTTTAGTGTAACATACATTTATAACATGATTTTCCCTTTCATTTTTAATTTTTTCCTTAATTCTGCCATCTTTGTTTTCAAATCTCCATTTACTCTGCACCTAAGTTCTGAGTTTCTTTCCAATTCTTATTTGTGTTGTTTTCTCAGATTGCTTTCTCTCTGTCTCCCTTTTTCTCAATTTGAAATACTAAGTTTCTGTTTTCATATGTTTAGTGAACACATTTTCCAGACTGTTTTGTCCGTAAACATACCTTTTCTCTATTCATACACTTTTTTCTTATAATAGCTTTCATGAGATTTGTCCATTATTCTTTTTTTAAATGCTCTCTCTCAGTTGAAAATGATTCATGTTTGTTGGTCATGTTAAGTGAAATAAGTTTTTCACTATTTTAGAAAAAAAGGATGGTCTAGGAACACTTTCTCAGCTTCATGTCTCTAGAGTCTGTTGTTTTGTTGTTTTCACAAAGTTCATAACAACTATGGCACTGAATTTCTCGAAATCTACTCCCTCTACTCTCTTCTCCCACTTTAATCCAGATCTTCTATATCTTTGATTGTATTGTTTCTAACCTGCTTTGTTTGGGTTCTATTCTCAGCAATTCCTTTTTAGCAGCAGAGAGCCTATTCTTCCTGATGGCTCTTGCTGAAATGTGATTCACATTGCTTCCCACACATAGAGCAGAAAGCCACAATTTCAATGGCAGGGGCTCTATCTTGGAAAAGAACTTGTTTGTAAGTTTTGAAAGTTTAAAATTTACAAGCTCCAGACTGTTTCAGCATTGTTAGACTTAGTTTTATAACAATCCCCTTACATTTTCTTTTAAGATTGAAAAATATAGTTAGTTTGTTTAGAAAGTAAGTTAGGGGGAAAGGAGATTCACCTCCCCAAGGTAGGGGAGGAGGCCAAAGCTGACATACTCCTTATATTTACCTTAAATTAGAATCTGGAAAATTCTCTATTTAGCTCTTGTTATTCACTTGGCTAACTGAGCTTTCTAGTTAGTATATGTTGTGATTTTGGATGCTTCTCTTTTCAGAACTGTGAAAAGATCAGTGACTTTCCCACTGCTTTTTCCTAAGCAGATGTTGTTACTACATGAATTGTGTAGTTGTCCTGAATTTGTTTGATGAGTTACAGGGACATTTTGTTACTAAGTTTCGTTGGAGATGTTTTCCCTGGGTCTGTAATTTTGTTATCCTAGTTTTGTCCTCTTGTTTTTATGAAAAAGTTCAGAGAGATTAAAAAGCAATGCCACTGTCACCTCTACTTAAAAAAATGAAAAGTTCCTTGAAAAAATGCACATGCAGAATTCTGAAATTATTATTATTATTATTATTTTAGTTGGAGTCTCACTCTGTCACTCAGACTGGAGTGCAGTGGCCGCTCCTGGCCACCGCAGCCTCGACCTGCTGGGCTCTGGTGATCCTTCCACCTCAGCCTTCCAAGTAGCTGGAATTACAGGCACGCGCTACTATGCCCAGCTAATTTTTAATTTATTGTAGAGATGAGGTCACACCAAGTTGCCCAGGAGGGTCTTGAACCCGTGGGCTCAGGCAATCCATTCACCTCAGCCTCCCAAAGGCGCGGGATTACAGGCTGAGCCACCGAGCCCAGCTTGAAATTATTATTATTTTTTGAGTTGGGGTCTCATGCTGTCATCCAGACTGGAGTTTAGTGGCATGAACATGGTTCACCACAGCCCCAAACTCATGAGCTTAAGCAATCCTCCCAGCCTTCTTAATAGTGAGACTACAGGTGCATACCACCATGCCCAGTGAATTTTTTTGATTTTTTTTTTTGAGTTGGAGTCTCACTCCGTCACCCAGACTGGAGTGCAGTGGCCACTCCCGGCCACTGCAGCCTCGACCTGCTGGGCTCCGGCGATCCTTCCACCTCAGCCTTCCAAGTAGCTAGAACTACAGGCATGTGCTACCATGCCTGGCTAATTTTTTGATTTATTGTAGCGATGAGGTCTCGCCAAGTTGCCCAGGTGGGTCTCGAACCCGTGGGCTCAGGCAATTCACTCCCTCAGCCTCCCAAGGCGCAGGATTACGGGCTGAGCCACCGAGCCTGGCAATTTTTTTGATTTTTTGCAGAGACGAGGTCTTGCTATGTTCCCAGGCTGAGCATGAGCTCCTGGGCTCAAGCAATCTTTCTTCCTCACCCTCCCAAAATGCTGGGATTGCAGGTGTGAGCTACTAGTCATCTGGCCCAGAATTCTGAAATTAAAGAACATAATGATAGTCATGCACTGCATAGCGATGTTTTGATCAATGATGAACTGCACATACCTTGATAGTCACATAAGATTTCAATGGAGCTGAAAATTCTTCATCACCTAGTGATTTGTGTTATAATTGCCTACAACGTTCAGTTCAGTAACATGCTGTATGGGTTTACAGTCTAGAAACAATAAGCTATACCATATAGTCTAGGTGTGTATTAAAATATGCCATCTAGGTTTATGTAAATACTGTACACTCTATGGTATTTGCACAACAAAATTGCCTAAAGACGCATTCTTCAGAATGTATTCTTGTGACTAAGTGATACATGAATGCATTTAATTATGTAATATTGATGGAATTTGTCCTTTCTTCCATTTTGTAAACATATGCTGCTACACTGCTTGAATTACTTCTTACAATGTTGTCAGTTCCCTACAGTGCACCAGTGGTGGGAAAGTACAGAAGTAATGTTAGGACACATACATTTTAACATGGGCCAGTCATAACAATGGTAATAGTAATAATAACAGATTAATAATAACAGTAAGTACCATATACACTTCTCTAGTGCCCGATCAAGGTAGACAGAATTTTAAGATTGCTCACAAGATTTTGATATCCAGTTTATATACCCTGTATAATCTCCTCCCCTTGATTGTGAGCAAAACTTGTGAATATGATGGGATTTCATTCTCATGATTAGGTTACATTACCTAGCAAAGATGAAGAGATTTTGATGATATGTTCGGGTTGATTTTCAATTCTTTTTTTTTTTTTTCTTGAGTTGGAGTCTCACTCTGTCCTCCAGGCTGGAGTGCAGTGGCACACTCATGGCCACCGCAGCCTCGACCTGCTGTGCTCAGGCGATCCTTCCACTTTAGCCTTCCAAGTAGCTGGAACTACAGGCACATGCCACCACGACTGGCTAATTTTTGATTTATTGCAGAGACGAGGTCTCAACAAGCTGCCTAGGCTGGTCTTGAACCTGTGAGCTCAGGCAATCCTCTTACCTCAGCCTCCCAAGGTGCTGGGATTATAGGCGTGAGTCATCATGCATGGCCTTCAGTTCATTTTTAGTTAGGCAAAGTTAAAAGGATGTTGAGTTGCGTATTCTCCTATACTCTGAGATTGCTATCTAGCATCCTTTTGTTTCAACTTGAAGAACTATCTGTAGCAGTTTTAACAAGGCAGGTCTAGTGGTGCTGAACTCCCTCCGTTTTTGTTTGAGAAAGTCTTTATCTCCTCTTAATATATATATATATTTTTTGAGTTGAAGTCTCACTCGGTCGCCCAGACTGGAGTGCAGTGGCCATTCCCGGCCACCGCAGCCTCGACCTGTTGGGCTCCGGCGATTCTTCCGCCTCAGCCTTCCGAGTAGCCGGAATTACAGGCATGCGCTACCACGCCAGGCTAATTTTTTGATTTATTGTAGAGATGAAGTCTTGCTGCCCAGGCGGGTCTCGAACCCGCGGGCTCAGGCAATCCACTCTTCTTGGTAAAGCATTCTCAGCTAACATTTTTTATCTTTCAACACTAAATATTCATCCCACTCCCTTTTTGACTGCAATGTTTCTGTTGAAAATTCATGGATAGCCTTATAATAGTTCCCTTGTATATTACAAGTGACTTCTCTTTCTGCTTTCAAAATTCTTTCCTTGTCTTTAATTTTGATAGCTTGATTATAATGTGTCTTAATGTGAGTTGGTTTTTTTTTTAGTTCGTTTATTTGGTAATTTGGGGGCCTGAATCTAGGTGACTATTTTTTTCCCAGATTTGGGAAGTTTTCAACTATTCTTTTTTTAAAAAAAATACTTTCTGCTCTTTTCTCTGTCTTCTTTTTTTTTTGGACTAACATAATGCATATGTTGTTCTACTTATTGGTATCCCAAAAATTCCTTGAGTTACCTTTGCTCTTTTTTATTTTTTCTCCTCTGATTGTATGATTTGCAATTCCTGCCTTTGAGTTCACTAATTATTTACTGACATTTTCTGTTTAATAATGTGCTATTTTCATATTTCCTTTCAGTTTTTAGTCATTTTTTTCTTGAATTGTTTGAACATATTTAAAATAGCTGTAGTATATCTTTGTCTAGCAAGTCCAACTTTTAGGCCTACTCAAAGATAGTTTTTATTGAATTCTTTTTCTCCTTTGTAGATGCTATACTTTCTTATTTATTTGTATGACTCAAAATTTGTTATTTTAAACAATATTTTGTGGCAATTCTAGAAATTATTCTCCTACTTTTCCAGAGTTTGTTGTCATTTTTTTTTTTTTGAGTTGGAGTCTCACTTGTCACCCAGACTGGAGTGCAGTGGCACACTCCCAGCCACCACAGCCTTGACCTGCTGGGTTCCAGTGATCCTTCCACCTCAGCCTTCCAAGTAGCTGGAACTACAGGCACGCGCTACCATGCCTGGCTAATTTCTTTGATTTATTGTAGAGATGAGGTCTCACCAAGTTTCCCAGGCGGGTCTCGAACCTGTGGGCTCAGGCAATCCACTCACCTCGGCCTCCCCAAACGCAGGATTACAGGCTGAGCCACCAAGCCCGGCCTGTAGTCATTGTTGTTGTTTATTTAGTGAGTTTTCTGAAATAATTATAAAAAGCCTCTCATCATTGCTATCTGTGCTCACTGAAATCTTTGCTCAGTTGCTTTAATGGTCAGATAATGTCTGGACATAAATTTCCTTAAATGCCTGTAACAATCCATTTCGTAGCCATCGCTGAAGGGTTTGCTGTGTATGTTGGTGTACACTTTGCATACTCAGGCAGTTTACTATTCTGCCTTATTCTTCACTTACTCCTTGAGAAGATCCTCAAGTTCAGTCTTGTGTGAGTGTTTAAGGGCTTCTTAGATCTTCTCAAAGCATGTATTCAGCTTTGGGCATACACATAGCCCTATATATGTGTGTGGTCTTCTAGAGTCCCAGGAATATGTGGGAACATTTTAAGCTCTTTATAACAGCTTTGGGGTTTACTTTTTAAATCAACTTGCTGTTTTCCCAACGGTTATCACTGTCTCAAGCAGCTGCACTATTAAACTATAACTACTTCGTATCTTCAACAAACTGTCTCTGGGCAATAAGTTGTTCTGTTGACCGATGGGCAGAGCTATGTGTCAGGTCCAATAAAAACAAGATATACAAATGAGGTTTGTCAGGAAAATGCCAAACAGGTTAAATAATAGCAGTGTCACTATTCCTACTGACATCACTTCAATATTTTCTGTTTGAGACTGCTTTTGTCTGTGACTCAATTTAGAATACAATTGGAACATTAGAGCACAATTGCTCTCTGATACAATTTGGTAATTGGAGACTGGAGTTTGAGACAGCATAAAAATACCACCTCCCGAAAGAGATTGGAGGTACCTTCTGAGACTATGTGAAAATAAATAAGAAAGTATATGACTACTGGGAGTGTGAACCTAAATGAAAAAAAAAATATCAGATGTTCATTTAAGATAAAATAAACAAAAAACAAGGATGTATATAACATAGTTTTAGAAACACATACTATATCTCATGTAATCTTGTAAAACATGCAAAATACATACTAAACTTAAAAAATTACCCAAGAACCTTTAAAACATATACAAAAGTTTTAAGAATATAGTAAACCACCTTGCCTTTACCCTATTTTAACAATTTTCAACCCAACCTCTTGTTTTTAAACTTCCTCCCAAACTACTTTTTTTCTTCTGAATTATTTTTAAACAAATCATGGATAGCACATCCTTTTACATCTAAATACTCTAAATGAGAAGAATATTATTATTATTATCATTATTATTTTTGAGTTGGAGTCTCATTCTGTCGCCCAGACTGGAGTGCAGTGGCCGCTCCCAGCCACTGCAGCCTCGACCTGCTGGGCTCCGGCGATCCTTCCGCCTCAGCCTTCCCAGTAGCCGGAATTACAGGCACGCGCTACCACACCCGGCTAATTTTTGATTTATTGTAGAGATGAGGTCTCGCCAAGTTGCCCAGGCGGGTCTCGAACCTGTGGGCTTAGGCAATCCACTCACCTCAGCCTCCCAAGGCGCGGGATTACAGGCTGAGCCACTGGGCCCGGCGAGAAGAACATTAAAATGCTTCTTTAAATGAGGACACTTTAAAAAAAAACATAACAATTATTTCATTATTTCATCTAAGAAAATTAGCAGTAGTTCTTTTTACCATTGCTTTCAACAGATATTGAATAGCTACCAGGTAGAAGAGAGAGAACTGTGGGTTTATAGATGCTTGAAATAAATACATTTTATACAATATGAAAGAGTCACAGTTGTTCCAGGATGGAATGGACTGCTTTGGAAGATAACAAATTCCCTGATCTTCTTCTTCTTTTTTTTTTTTTTTGGTTCACGTGTTTATTGGGAGCCCTTGAGGGGAGGCCCCTCCCTGCTGGCTGAGCTGCTCAGTTTCTTCAGTCACTCCAGGCTTGGGCCCTGGGGGTTCTGCGGGTGGCTGGGTACATCGGACCTGTTCCCATCAACTCAGAACGGTTCTGGGTAGTCGCAAGGCATGGCCTTGTTGATCATGATGGCGTACTTGGTGTAGGGGCTGAGTGGGGGCAGGATTATAGCGAGGCCCGCGATGGTGAAGGACGCGACCAAGCACCGGCTCCTTGGCCGAGGTGTCCTTGAGGAAGGCAGCGAGTCTTACGGCCTTCTTGGTCTCAGCAATGGCCTGATCTGGTGATTTTTCAAGGAGAAGCTCCAACAGCACAAGGCCAGGAGTATGATGGAGGTTTCCAACATCAGAATAATGGCCGCATCACGTGATTATATTTTTATTAATAAAATGTTAAGCTATTTTAGATTTACTCGATATTTTAAATATGTCCAAAAGTAGAGAGAATAGTGCAATACACCACTGTGTATTTAGACCTCTCCACATTGGCTTTACGAATGCCTTTTTTTCTTTTATCTTTTTCTTTGCTGAAGTATTCGAGGCAAATCTCAGATATCATGCAATTTTATCCCAGTATGCTTCAATCTACATTCCTAAAATGTATGGAATATATATATATTTTGCATAAGTGATTTTTAAAAGCTATTTTATTCAAGAGACTGGGAGTCTATCACAGGTGCTATGGAAAATGAGAAGTTATTAGAAAAGTGAAGAGCCAGTTGATTCTGAATGAGTCAGGATAAAAGTCTGAGGTGGAGATGATAATATTAAAAAATTACAAAAAATATATAATATTCTACACAATATTGTGGTAGAGGTTTATATTTACTCTCAAGTCAACACGTCAAGATGGAAATGCCGTCGGGCTTTATCAACTCCTTTGCCTATTCCCAAGGTATTATCTCAGAGGAATAACTCATGTTTTATTACACTTTAAACCTACTTCAGCTTAGCTATAAATTTTAATGCTTTGAAAATAAACAGTACAAAGTTCTAGATAAAATTTTATCTCTGCTAATATTTAGGTTTGAGTTCAAATTCCCACTAACTGCAGAAATAATTTTATCAAAACACTGTTATTTTGCCATTGAAAAGGAGAGTCAGAGACTCAAGTTGTGTTTTCCTATTGATCACAGATCTGGCCTCTTTCAAATTACCCGCTTATGCACAAAGATCTCTCTCAGGCTGGGGCAGTCTTGACTAAGGAAACTTCTTCCTTACATGTAGTAATTTTGAGGAAGAAAAAGAGTTGAATTATATCTCTCTCTCTCTTTTTAAATATTGGAGTCTCATTCTGTCACCCAGGTTGAAGTACAGTGGGATGACACACTGCAGCCTCAACCTCCTGTGCTTTGCTGACCCTTCCACCTCAACCTCCTGAGTGGCTAGAACTATAGGCATATGCCGCCATGCCTGGGCAATTTTAAAATTTTTTGTAGAGACAGAGTCTCGTTATGTTGCCCAGGCTGTTCTCGAACTCCTGGATTCAAGCAATCCTCTCACTTCTGCCTCCCAAAGTGCTGAGATTATAGACGTGAGCTGCAGTGCTTGGCAGCAAGAATTGAACTCCTTACAGGGCATAGACATTATCTTCTTTTATAGCTGTTAATATGCACAATATATATATATTTTTTTGAGTTGGAGTCTCATTCTGTTGCCCAGATTGGAGTGCAGTGGTAATTTTTGATTTATTGTAGAGACGAGGTCTCGCCACGTTGCCCAGGCGGTCTCGAACCCGTGGGCTCAGGCAATTCACTCACCTCAGCCTCCCAAAGTGCTGGGATTAGAGGTTGAGCCACCAAACCCAGCCCCAAAAATATTTTTTAATGTTTGTGGGGAATATCACCTAAATATCTCCTTTTTCTAAGAATGGCCCCTTATTCTCCATGAAAGTGGACCTCAGATATGCATGCTTGTGACACATGTTCCTGTCCCCTAATCTATATCCTCACATTGACCGTGCTTATTAGACCACCAGAAGACATCTGATCTGAGCTGAGCAGTACGTTTTCACTCCTAATAGCTTGAAGTTGGAATTCAGAGATAATCCATTAATTTCTGTCTATGGGTGTGACCTAGTGACTGAGAGAGCTAGGTGAGACATCTGTAGTGTGCAAAGAGAAAGTGAAAAAGAGGTCAGTTAAGAGAGAATAAAGAAGATACACGGAGACACACTAAAGCAGAGAAGAGAAACAGAGAGAGACAGCCTGGCTTTCTGTTGAATTTCCAGTTCTGGCTGCAATTACTTGACAGGTTCGTTCTCTCCCAGATTCTGCAAGAGAACTCAGTAACTTTCCTGTATATGCGTTTTTTTCTTCCTCAAGTAAACCTGAGTTGCTATCAATTACTTGCAACCAAAAGAATCTTGACTAAGACAGTTTGCCTATACTTTAGGAAAAGATGGAGTAACTCCAAGTGTCAATTGCATACAGTCATGAAGAGTTTCAGACAGGCTTTTTGAAAGTCAAGTCATTTTTATTTCACCGGGAAAACCTCTAATCTTCTCTTATTTATGTTTTGTCAATAGATGCACTTACATCCACTCCTCTGAGATGAGATTCTCAGTGTTGTCAGTAAAGGCAGTGGGAAGTGGGTGTTGATCAAACCCCTTTGCCCTATGGTGATATGAAATGATATCAATTCAAGATGACACCCCAAACAGGGTCTTACTGTATTAGACTTTAATCTTTTCAAGATAAAAGAGTCTTATTAAGATGCCAAGTCCAACAAAGCAAGATGGAACTTGATGATAGAATGATGGACAGATCACTGTACTATGTGAATTTGTAGTCATTTTTTTCTTGTGCAAAGAGGGATTTAAAAAAAAATCTGTATGTTTGTTTTCACAGGGGCATTTTACCCCAGTGGATGAATACTGACTGAGAACTCAAATCAAACCTACAATTTTGAAGATCACAAGAACTGACAGGGACAAAATTGATTGTAATAAGTTCCAGGGGCAATGTTTTTGCCTTTATTTCAGGGTTAATATTACATTTTTAAGAGTCCTTCTTCACTCTTAAGGGGGCTTTTTAATTAAAACATTATTCTATTAAAATAAATTTGGCTGTCATCTGTAATTCTAGTACTTTGGAAAGCTGAGATGGGAGGATGGCTTGAGGCCAGTCATTTGAGACTAACTTGGCAACATAGCAAGACTCTCTCTCTACAAAAAATTTAAAAAAAAATTATCCAGGTATAGTGAAGCATCCCTGTAGTCCTAGCTGAGACTGGAGGAGCCATTGAGACCAGGAATTTGAGATTACAGTGAACTATGATCATGCCACTGCCCTCCAACCTGGCAACAAAGAGAGACCTATTTCTTAATAATAATAATAGTAATAATAACAGCAACAATAAGACTGTTAATTGCAGAAATAGATTGTCTTTCTGGAGATCCTAAGGCAAACTAGATTCTGCCTGGTTTTGCGAGTTCACTATCCAAAGAGATGCTTGATTCCTTCCTTCATCAAAGCAGAACACGTTCTTCACCCAAGGAACTTAGAACTGGATCCATGCATTAGGATGCCACAGGCACAGCTTGGGGCTGTAGACATCAACATAGTGATAGAACATGATTGTTTGCTTCTCATTGGATTACGTTTATTGAACACTCACTATTTTCAGGTATTGTTTTATCTTTTAGCCACCATCTAATTTAACTCTCAGAACTGGTAAAATTGCTGTACTGTAATTCCATTTTACCAGTGAGAAAACTGAGGCCCAGAGAGCTTATGTAACCTGCCAAGGATTCCTCAGTAGCCGACTGAGGTTTGGACCCAGGCTGTTGGATTCCTGTTCTTGTTAAGAATCAGGAGTAGTATGGGCCTTCTTAAGTACATGTTGTTTGTTTATATACCCTGCCTCTAATATTTTTTAAAAATCAACATAGTGGGCAATTTGCTTATTTTACAGATGAAAGAAAGCTGAAGACCAGCATCTACAAGTGAGATATTCGAGTTCTTTATCACTGGTTTTCAGAAATTTGATTTTAATAATCCTTAGTATTTGTGTATGTGTGTGTGTGTGTGTGTGTGTGTGTGTGTGTGTGTATTTTGCCTGGGACTAATTGAGATTCTTGGTTTAGTTTTAATTCAATTTGGGAAATTACCCACCATTATTATTCAAAGAGACCCCTCTGCTTTCTTTTCTTTTTCTGGGAGTCAAAATATAGGTATAACAAGACTGCTTGATGTTGTTCCACAGGCTACAGAGGCTCTGTTCACTTCTTTTCAGTCTTTATTATTTATTTATTTATTTGAGTCAGGGTCTCACTCTGTTGTCCAGGATGGAGTGCAGTGGCAGGATCACAGTTCACTGCTGGCTCCATCCCTAGGGCTCAGGTGATCTTCCTTTCACCTCAGCCTCTCAAGAGGCTGGACTATAGCCTCACACCACCACACCTGGCTAATTATTTTTATTTTTATCTTTGTAGAGATGAGGTCTCATTATGTTGTCCAGGCTGCTTTAAAAAAATTTTTTTTTTTTATTTTTTAGATTGGAAAATATAGTTTATTTAGAAGGTAAATTAGAGAGAGAGAAGAGAGAGGAGATTCATCTCCCCAAGGTAGGGGAGGGGGCCAAAGCTAGGAAACACGGCAGCCATAGCTCAAAGAACCACGTGGACATGCGAGAATTTAACAAAGCACTATTATTAACTTATTTGTTTATATTTAGAGACAGGGTCTTGCTCTGTTGCCCATGCTGCAGTGCAGTGGGCAATACATCATGGCTCACTGTAGGCTCAACAAATGATCCTCCTGCTGCAGCCTCCTGAGTAGTTGGGACTAGAGGCATGTGCCACTACATCCTGCTAATTTTAAGTTTCAATTTTTATTACAGACAGGATCTCACTATTTTCCCCAGGCTGGTCTCAAACTTCTGGCCTCATGTGATCATCCTGCCTTGGCCTCCCAAAGTGCTAGGGGTGCAGGCATAAGGCACTACATGCAGCCTCTTTTCAGTCTTAGAGTTCTGGATACACATAACAATTAAATTATAGTCATGTAGAGGTAACTTTTACCGTCACAAAAATATTGTGCATTACTCAACAACTATAAAAATTCCTGTATCATTTAAGCCCTATGCTGGAATTCAACATTTATTTTTTTACTAATTTTTCCTGAAGTATTAAATTTTTTTTAAATTTTATATTTGGAGATACATGCGTATTGGTCACATGGACATATATTGTATGGTGGTGAGGATTGGGTCTCAGATGGCCCACTCCTCAGGTGGTGAACATTGTTCCCTCTAGGTATTTTCAGAACCCTACCGGCCCTTATTAGTTTCTCCTGTGTCTATTATTTCCATCTTTGTTTAGCTCCCAGATATGAGTGAGAACATGTGGTGTTTGGTTTTCTGTTTTAGAGTCAATTTACTTGAGGATCTCCTGCTCCATCCATGTTGCTGCAAAGAACATGATTTTATTCTTTTTTATGGCTGTGTAACATTCCATGGTGTATATATACCACATTTTCATTATCCACTGGTCAGTTGATGAGTATTTAGGTTAACTCCACATCTTTGCAATTGTAAATTTGGCTACAATGTGGATGTAGATGTCTTTTTAATTTGATGTCTCTGTTCCTATTTTTTTTCTCTAGGGGAAAGTGTGAACTACAAATTATGCAGTCAAGTTTCCCACATTTGGGGAAATCACAGGGGTCAGCACATCCGGAGTGCAATGGATAAGCCTCGCCCTGGGAAAACCACCTTCGTGATCATGGTATTTTCCCTGCCAGATAAGTATGATACCTCTGTTCCTTACGCTAGATACCTTATATGGTATTGCTGAATCAACTGGTAGATTTCTACTTTTAGTTTTTTGAGTAATCTCTGTAAGTGTTCTGTTTTCTCTGCATCTGCACCAATATTTATTGCTTTATTATTATTATTATTATTATTATTGAATTGAAGTCTCATTCTGTCACCCAGACTGGAGAGCCGTGACACACTCACAGCCACCTCAGCATCAACCTCCTGGGCTCCAGCGATCCTTCTGCCTCAACTTTCCAAGTAGCTGGAACTACAGGCACGTACTACCATGCCCGACTAATTTTTAAAAAATTTTATTGTAGAGACAAGCTCTTGCCAAGTTGTCCAGGCTGGCCTTGAACCCGTGGGCTCAGGCAATCCAACCACCTTGGCCTCCCAAAGTGCTGCAATTGCATGCTGAGCCACAAAGTCAGGTCTTGATTTTTTAATAGTGGCCATTCTGACTGATGTAAGGTGGTATCTCTTATTGTGGTTTTAATTTGCAATTCCCTGCTGATGAGAGATACTGAATATTTTTTCGTATGTTTGCTAGCCATTTGTATATCTTCTTTTGAGAGATATCTGTTCATGCTATTTGTCCACTTTTTAATAGGGCTATTTGCTTTTTTCTTGCTGATTTGTTTGATTTCTTTGCAGAGTCTGGATATTGGTCCTTTGACAGACGTACAGCTTGCGAATATTTTCTCCCATTCTGTGGGTTTCCTGTTTGCTCTCTTGACTATTTTTATGCTGTGCAGAAGCTTTTTAGTTTAATTATGTCCCACTTATTTATTTTTGTTTTAGTTGTATTTGCTTTGGGGGTTTTAGCTATAAATCCTTTGCCTAAGCCAATGTCCATAATAGTTTTTTCTAGGTTTTCTTCTAGAATTTTTATGATTTATGGTCTGATGTTTAAGCCTTTAATCCATCTTGAGTCAATTTTGTATGTGAAAAGGGATAGGGATCAAGTTTCATTTTCTGAAGGTAGCCAATTTTCCCAGCACCGTTTGTTGAATATGGTGTCCAGTGTATGTTTTTGTTAGCTTTCTCAAAGATTGGTTGGTTGCAGGTATTTGGGTTTATTTCTGAATTCTCTGTTCTGTTACATTGGTCCATGCGTCTGCTCTTGTAACAATACTATGCTGTTTTTGTTACTATAGGCTTGTAGTATAATTTGAAGTCAGGTAATGGTATGCCTTCAGCTTTGTTCTTTTTGCTTAGGATTGCTTTGACTATTCTGGCTCTTTAGGTTCCATATGAACTTTATGATTTTTTTTCTAATTCTGTGAAAAATGACATTGGAAGTTTGATAGGGATTACATTGAATTTGTGGATTACTTTGGATGACATGGTAATTTTGGGGAGGATGGGTCAGAGTCTCACTGTTGCCCATGCTGGAGCGCAGTGACACACTCATGGACACTGCAGTCTTGACCTATTGGGTTCAGAAGATCATCTCAGCTTTCCAAATAGCTGCAACTACAGGTGCATGTTACCATGCCCGGTTAATTTTTTTATGTATTATAGAGACACGGTCTCACCATGTTGCCCAGACTGGTCTCGAACCATTGGGCTCAGGCAATCATCTCACCTCCACCTCCCAAAGTGCTGGAATTATAGGCATAAGCCACAATGTCCGGCTTATGGTAATTTTCATAATGCTGATTTTTCCAGTCCATGAGCATGGGATGTTTCTCCATTTGTTTGTGTCCTCTGCAATTTCTTTTATCAGAGTTTTATAGTTCTCTTTGTAGAAATCGTTCACTTTCTTGGTTAAATATATGTTTAGGCATTTTAGTTTTTTGGCTGCTATTGTAAATGGAACTGAGTTTTTGATTTGATTATCAGATTGGTCTCTATTGGTGTATAGCAGTGCTACTGATTTGTGTGTCTTGATTTTGCATCTTGAAACATTACCAAATCCATTCATTTATCAAGTCCAGGAGTCTTTTGGAGGAGACTTTATGTTTCTTTATGTATAAGATAAATTGTTGGCATACAGAGATAGTTTGATTTCTTCCTTTCTGATTTGAATAGTATTTATTTCTTTTTCTTGCTTGATTGCTCTGACTAGGACTTCTAGTATTTTGTTGAATAGGTGTGGTGAAAGTGGGCATCCTTGCCTTGTTGCAGTTCTTCTTGTATTTTGAGTTGGAGTCTCACTCTGTCACCCATGCTGGAGTACAGTGGCATGCTCACAGCTACCACAACCTTGACCTGTTGGGCTTAGGGCTTAGATGATCCTTCTGCCTCAGTCTTCTAAGTCTGGGTGTGCATCACCACACACAGCTTATTTCTGATTTAGTGTAGAGGTGAGGTCTCATCAAGTTGCTCAGGCAATCTTCTCGCCTTGGTCTCCCAAAGTTCTGGGATTATAGGTGTGAGCCATCACACCCAACCTGCTGTTATTTACTTCTTCCTTTAGCAAATTGTATTTTTAAATAAATTGTCACTTCTTAGGCACCTGCTGTGTATGGCTCTACTAGGGAGATGAAAGGAGAGTGCTATACTAAAAGATGAGATACAGTTCTAACACCCAAACTGTTTGTAATAGGAAGTACAGAGAAATAATATATACATGCACAAGGCTAGGTAAACAATAGGGTTGCATGTTTTCCTATCATGATGTCCAAGCTGTTCTCTCCAAGACTATCTCTCTGTCTCCATGACCACAGGTTGTTGTTGAGTTTAGCTTAATGTGACCAGATTAAATGTAAGTTTCCAGAGTGTAGACTTCACCTGGCAGGTTTTATAAACTCAGGAGAGTTAAGTAGCTAATGATTTAGTTAATTCACTTAAGGTGTATAAACGGGAAGAAAATCAAGGAGACCACACTGGAAGAGTTTTCCAGAAAGATCCTTAGAAGCCATTTGTAGGTCAGAAAATAGGAAGCGAATAGTTTACAATTTTTTTTTTTTGACTTGGATTCTCACTCTGTCTCCCAGACTGGAGTGCAGTGTGCCTCCCAGACTGGAGTGCAGCAGCCTTGACCTGCTGGGCACAGACGATCCTTCTGCCTCAGCCTTCCAAGTAGCTGGAACTACAGGTGCTCATTACCACACCCAGCTAATTTTTGATTTATTGTAGAGACGAGGTCTTGCCAAGTTGCCCAGGTGGGTCTTGAACCTGCGGGCTCAGGCAACCCACTCACCTCGGCCTCCCAAAGTGCTGGGATTACAGACTGAGTCACCGAGCCCAGCCAACAATTTTCTACAAAGCAGATGATTCAACACTAAAACTCATCAGATATTTCTAACTTTTTTTTAAAAAAGATTTTTTTGTGAGTATGGCCAAAACTTAACTTCTCTATACTTGTACTTAACTTCTCTATATCTCAGTTTTCTCAGATAAGATATGATGATAAAAGGTTTCTACTTCACAAGTTATTCAAAGGACTCAGTGAGACTTACAATACACGTAAATGCACTTTAAGACAGTACCTGGCACATAATACATGTTCAATAATTGCTATAGTTTTGCTTTCATCACTGCTATTTTTAATTAAAAGGTCTTGAAAACAAAGAGCATCACATATAACGTTTTCTCATTAGTTCCTTGTTCTTATGTGCTGAAGAAATTTTAAAAGTTGATCAACTATTGCCATAATAGAGTTGATTTCTATTATTTGTAGTAGTTATGTTTTATAAAGTTGTCATCAACACTGAGTTAACCAATCCTGAACTACTTCTCCTAAGAGAAATAGAAGGCTAAGTTTCCTTTGAGTCTTTGTTCACGTTTTTGTCAACCAATCAATACAGTCTTGCTTTATACGTGGTTCTGTTTAAAGACAGCTTATTTAATATATAGTTGATTTCTTAATACTTAATGTAATATAGGCCTTCATAAATTATAGTGCTATTGAATTACATATATTATATATGAATAAATGTTGTGATATATATGTAAATATATATGTTAATAGCACTATAACTCATGCCTGAATGAAGCCAATCTAACCTACATTTTTTTTCTGTAAAGTACGTATGTACAACCTTCTTGCTTTTAGGAACACTCGACATAACTTCAGCACTGGGATTGGGGACATTTTAGACAGCTAAATCACCAAGAAAAAGCACACAAATGTGAAAAATGTGGTACTTACTGTACTGGGAGAAGGATACTTGTTTGCCATATGAAAGCTGAAAGAAGGCAAAGCATTCTTCCTCAGCTGGGAACATGCTCATTAGGTGACACATTTTTCACCTCTCTGTACATGTCTGCAAATGAGCATAAAAGTGCCCTGAGGAATTGATTCTGGAGTTACAAATGCTTTTTAGTGAGTTTGCAAATTTGCAAATATGGAATCTGCAAAGAACGAGGACTGGTTGTAATTGATTCAACATTCCTACCTAGCTAACGGCTTCATGAGTTGGAGTGAGTGGGGGAAGATTACAAAAGCATAAATGCAAGTATTAACCTGAAAAGGTAAAGATATTTCCAATTTCCGTGTGAGTTAATGTTTCCCCAAAATGTATTGAATGATGCCAAATCTGCCCCTGTATTGCAGAAAACTTCAAAGGCTTTAATATGCTAATGTACAACGTGAATTTCTTCAAAACAGTGTTTTTTAAATTTGATCATTAGAAACCCATTTAGAAATGCTATTCTAAGGCATTTCTCACCAAATCACCTGGAATTTTATTCTGGTGCTCAGAAATTTCCTATTTTAATATAAGATTCATTTGAATTGTAAAAGCTGTCATTAAAATAGACAAATGAACACTCTTTGGAATGCTTCTCAGGGTCAGTGGGTTTTTAAGCCTATTTTCAGACCTTACATATATTGTCTGCCCTCCCCCTCCCATGTTATACTGAGAAAGTTAAATCTCTGTGGATGCTAAACTTGCTATAAAGCCTTTCCCACAAGAAAAAAATGCTAACAGAAAATCTGCATTCTTCTTGCTTTTCACAGTCGTATATTTTCAACCTTAATAGGCAATGAAAACAATTTATATCAAGAAGTAGAACATATGCCTCTCCACTTAAAACTTGGCTAGGAGAGACAAGATTGAAAGCATGATGGTTGAAGATTGACAGCTAAGCTGCAGCTCTCTACGTATCACTCTAGAACACCACTATCTTTTTTTTTTTTGAACACCACTATCTTAATGAGAAACAGGGATTTAGCCCTTGAAAATGAAAGATGTTTTCACTCATTTGCAGTTTATTCCTCTCAAGTCCATTGCAAGATAGATCTGAAGCCTATTAGTTTAAGGCTTTGTTAAAAGCTTTCATGTTTCTTAGAAATATCATAGATAATTTCTTCCCGGGAAAGGTTTCTCTGCCTTAAGACTTTGAATGCTGTAAAGTCTGTCATGGACATTGATTTTTTTTGTCTTTCTCTGTTAGAAGCAGGAAATGGGCACGACTGGAGCAGGGCTTGAAAAAATGAGTCAAAGCCCTGAGTGTCTGTAGGAGTCAAGCTGAGAAAGAGTTCAGCTCAGGATACTGGAAGCCAGGGTTCAAGAACCGATGGCTTGGACGCATATTCGAGACCCTCCACATCCTAGCTGAGAAAACTTGGCTAATGTACTAAATCTCATTGTGCCTTATTTGCTCACTAGAAGTGGAGGAATTTTAAAAGTGTCTACCTCTATCAGTGAGAATTTGTGTTTAGCTGCATATAACAAATGTGAGTTCAGTGGCTTGTGCAAATAATGTTTAATTTTCTAGAGTAGGCAGTTGAGGTATTAAAGCAATGGCCCTAGGAGACCATCAACATTCTAGATTTTAAAAAATAATAATTTTGTCACCATCCTTAATGTGTGGCATAAATATGTGAGTTGTATTCTTATGGTCTCAAGTTGGCTTGTATACCTACAGATATTTATATTCAAGGCAAAATGAGGAGAAAAGGAAAAGAAATAAAGCAAAAAGCATCTTCTCCTTGCAATGTTCTGCCTTATTGTTTGGTAACACAAGCCCTTCCCATAACTTCTGCCTCTATCTCATTGAACAGAACTGCATCATGTACTGTGAAAGAGAGACTAGGAATTTCACTAATTTAGCTAGCATATTGGCCACCTACAAACAAAATCAAGGTCTTATTTATGTGGAATAAAGGGGAGATAGTTATTAGCTAAGAAAACATCAGTAAGCCGAGTTCGGTGGCTCAGCCTGTAATCCCGCACTTTTGGGAGGCTGAGGTGAGTGGATTGCCTGAGTCCGCGGGTTCGAGACCCGCCTGGGCAACTTGGCGAGACCTCATCTCTACAATAAATCAAAAAA
The DNA here is from genome assembly GCA_027257055.1 of Cephalopachus bancanus. Taxonomy (NCBI): domain Eukaryota; kingdom Metazoa; phylum Chordata; class Mammalia; order Primates; family Tarsiidae; genus Cephalopachus; species Cephalopachus bancanus. Next base: position 619,391 of record JAPVLO010000614.1, read on the forward strand.
TTAGCCGGGTGTGGTAGCGCGTGCCTGTAATTCCGGCCACTTGGAAGGCTGAGGCAGAAGGATCGCCGGAGCCCAGCAGGTCGAGGCTGAGGTGGCCGGGAGCGGCCACTGCACTCCAGTCTGGGCGACAGAGTGAGACTCCAACTCAAAAAAAAAAAATAAATAAATAAAATAAATAAATAAATAAATAAAAATCAGAAAACATCAGTATCTGACACCTTTGTGACGATGTTGTATGGATCAAATAAGTTAGCACGTGTAAAGAACTAAGAACCACGTGGTATTTAAGTATTCAGTGGTCATTAATGAGTGTTTATAATAAGCTTAGAACGAGCAGAGTGTATCTGGATGCCTTTGAAAGGAAAAAAATAAACTCTCCACTATTTCAACCTTCCACCTTGACTTCCTGGCCTCTATCAAGTGGAAACTGCCTTCTTAACAATGTTCTTGTCTCTTGGTTTTCAGATACTTGAAGACGCCTCATTTTATGAAATGGCAACTTTTGGCCCAGGATTCTTTTGGACAATGATAACTCATTATTGTTTCTGTTTGGTGTGCTCTTTGAATCTGTGGAATGTGTCACTGGGAGAAAACACAGGACAGATGAAAATAAAATGGCCCAACTGTGGTCAAACAACTGAATGCAACAAATGGCATTTCTCAGTATTGGAGCAGATTTGACTGACAAGTATGAGCTGAGACTTACAAAGTAGTGTGCAAGTGAATATATTATTTAGCCCTCTTTTTGCATATTTTGGTAAGAAGCACTATCATTTCAGATACCGGTGCCAAGTATGTTACATTCTTAAAAGAGCAAAAACTCTGGTGGTCACCGATACCTGTGATTTCCTTTAGAGCAGTATTCCTTCTTGACTGTCTTAAAGAATTCCTCTCCTCAACTCAGAGTTCTACTAGAGTCATTGTTTCCTTCTTCTTTTCTCCCCTTTTTTATCACCAAAAATTTATTCAACACCTACCATAAGCTCAATAATAGCATCAATGCTGGGAGACAGAGGCTCAGTAAGTTGTAATTCACTAATTAACTCACTATCCAGATACGTCTCTATGTGCTTTTTATGTGGTGGTTCACTTTGTGAAGTGACCAGGATACAATAGTGTGCAAATTAAAGAACAGGATAAGGTCTGAACTCTGAGTTTTCCACAGGAGAAAGAGAAGTAAACATTAGGACTACAATGCTCTGAGATAAATGATGGAATAAACATATCCAAAGTCAATTACAGGCTGGCTGGGTTTGGTTTAAGTTAAGAGCACTTAGCAATGCTAGCTCTCTTTAGAAAAGAAGAATGTTTAATTGAAAAGATGCTTAAAAGTAACAGGGAAATTGAAAAATCCTGTCACTCAGATTTGTTTGATCAAGTGTACCCCAAATAGTATATTTAGGGTTATGTAGTTTCTTTGAGATGCTTTCAAGCTATGAAGGTGTGAGCTATAACAATTTACCTTGAAGTTATTCATAAAAATCTTGGTTTTTCTATCAAGTTTTGCCCTAAGAAAAACATAACTTTTAGTGAAGGAAAAAAGATATCATGCGTATGCTATTATTTGTTGCCTGAGGGATGTTTCAATTTTGTCTTGTCTTACAAAAATAAATGAGATTTCAGAAGTATTCGTCAGGGAGATAGTAGAATAACTATTGGAGAAGTGATAGGTGCTTTTCAAGAAGAAATCTGTAACTTGGTAGAATCATAGAATCATAGAATTTTCAGGCTAGAAAGGTCTTTAAACTACCCGGTATGCAATGTGTAATGTGATATGTAGAAATGACAAAAAAATCATCTGGGATTACAGAATCCAGCATTCTGTACTTTTTTTAATATTCCATTTTTACCTCAGAAGGCTTTGATGTGAATACTGATAAAGTTAAATGAGATTATCTCGTATGCCTTTGAATGCATTACTCTAAACACCATGTTCTAGTAAAGGAAGAAGAACATAGTAAATAAATTAAACCCAGAATTTAAAATCTTAGCATGAACGCAAAAAAATTCATTCAGCTCTTAGTATGTGAAATATAGCAATATATGAAAACAAAAGGAGCTGATTATGTGTTCATATAAATGCCTATGTTAATAAGAATCGTGTGCCATGTAAATTAAATTATTATGTATATATTAAAATATATTGTAATAAGTAATATAAAAGACTGTATAATGTAAATGAGTCTCAGAAAGTACACTATGCATACTGTGGCTTAGCTAGAATTACTATGACAACCGTAACTTTTGCATTTTCTAATTTTTTTCAGTATGAATTTGCAACTTAAATGTCACATTATCGTGGGTTTCAGCTTTCTTTTTTCTATGTAGTTCAAAAAGAAAAGTCACACACCAGTGCTCCTGTTAAATCCTCATTTAATTAAGTGTAGCTCTTGAACACGTCACACTTGTTCAGGGATCAAATATCTGGGTGGGTACCCTTGCAGTTAGGGGTAAAAAAAAAAAAAGAGAGAGAGAGAGAAAAGAAAGACTACAGTGAAGCCTCAGAATAGAGTTTGCAGAAAATTCATAACTTACATAATTTACAACCAATGCACCATATTTTCTTGTTACAGATTTTTTTCTTCCAAGTTATTAATTGGTAAAAAAAAAATAAGAAAAAGGGGATATGATTTGACTCTTATAGGACATAAACCCACACAATTTTTATTTCCAGACTGCTAAAAAACATGAACAGAGAAACTCTCTTTATGATGCTGTTGCTTGGCTTAACCATAGCCTACATTTAGCTTTATGGAGTGATCATTTTTCCGAGGTCTGATTCACCCTGTGTTTTTTATTTCAATATTTAGAATTTAGTTTTCTTTTTGTGGGACTCAAATATATCACATAAATATCTACAAACATGTTTGCTTGCACCTTTTGTCTCTTTGTTATCAGGATTCATCATTTCTGGTTTTGTCATACGCCATTTTGAAAGTTAACAAAGACTAATTTAGTACTGGTAAAATACTTAACAGACTTTTTAGATATAATCTCTGATTTTAGAGGTCAATTTTATAGGAGAATAACTCAGTTCTGGTTATCTATTCCTGCTAGAAGATAATGCAGTGAATTATGTAGCTTGCAGTATGTGTTATGTTGTGCTTAATAAAGATAAGATGAAGAAGGTAAAATGATAAAAGATAAAATGCTGGGCTTGGTGGCTCAGCCTGTAATCCCGCGCCTTTGGGAGGCTGAGGTGAGTGGATTGCCTGAGCCCATGGGTTCGAGACCCACCTGGGCAGGCAAGACCTCATCTCTACAATAAAAAAAAAAAAAAAAATTAGCCAGGCATGGTAGCACATGCCTGTAGTTCCAGCTACTTGGAAGGCTGAGGTGGAAGGATCGCCGGAGCCCAGCAGGTCGAGGCTGCGGTGGCCGGGAGCGGCCACTGCACTCTAATTTGGGCAACAGAGTGAGACTCCAACTCAAAAAAAAAAAAGATAAAATGAAAATATTACTGGGAAACTAATATAGTATATACATTCATATCCATGCATTCATTTAACAAATATTCACTGGGGAACTACTCTATTCCAGGCACCCCCACCCACGTACACATGATAAACTAGATATTACTGCATATGTATCTTGACCTTGTACAAATGTGAGATTAGCTGGAGAAGCAAAAGTCTTCAAAGAGAGTTGAAATAGCAGAGACTGAGCCACTAACCATGGCATGTGTGGATGAGTTAGTATGCAGAGAAATCCAAGTCGCTGAGGACATCCTGGTGCTAAAGTGAGACTGTGAAGGGAGTTCTGCTACTTCTTTATTGAGTATCTGGGGTGGGTCTGGTCTACTGTTTATTAGCATAGATAGCATACAAGGGAAAAACTGGATGTGGAGCACAGGAGATTTAGGACAAGCTAGGACCTGCTGGGCATCTGCACATCCTTCTGTGACAGTTTCTGATTGTGAAAATGACTTTCTAAGAGAAATGAGGGCTGCTTCATATTGTCTCCCAAATCTCATGCAAATTTCTCCTTTGACCAACTCTAGCCAGCTCCCCAGAGGGTGGGAAATCCTTGTTCCTAACTTGACCAAAGTGACTGTAGCACTATCTAACACAGCAGTGACAATATAGAAGTAGTCGCTGCTCCTGGGATGCTTGTGGACTTACATTTCTAAGAAAATAACGTGAAAAGGAGAATTAAATTTTGTTCTGATAGAATAAGACTATGTAGAATTAAGAAGGAAGGATTGATTGTTGGAGTAGCTCATGGATCTGTGGTTTAAGGAAAAGAAAGAGTAGGAGATAAAGAATATAATATTTTCATGTAAAGTACATATTGAGTGAAACATAAGGTTCCATGAATTAGATGATTTTTTTTTTTTTAGTTGGAGTCTCACTCTGTCACCCAGACTTAAGTGCAGTGGCCGCTCCCGGCCATTGCAGCCTCGACCCACTGTGGACGCTCCCGGCCACCGCAGCCTCGACCCACTGGGCTCCCGCGATCCTTCCGCCTCAGCCTTCCAAGTAGCTGGAACTCGCCCAGCTGATTTTTGATTTATTGTAGAGATGCGGTCTCGCCAAGTTGCCCAGGCGGGTCTCGAACCCGCGGGCTCAGGCAATCCATTCACCTCAGCCTCCCAAAGGCGCGGGATTACAGGCTGAGCCACCGAGCCCGGCTAGATAATATTTTTTATCCAAAATTGAGGACAGGGAGATAAGGTGACTACTCAAGGTTGTACAGCTATTAAATATTTGTGCCAGAATTCTCAGTTCCCCTGAGTCAAAATCCTGTCCCTTTCTCCTACACTTTTGCTATCTTCTGAGTGGTCTCTTGATTAAAGGTCTTTTTTATTCCATAAGAACTTTTTGAATGATTATACTGTACATAACTTGATAGTTGGTTCTGAGAATGGAAAACAGTATCTCTGCCCTTAAAGAGAACACTACCTTGCATGGGAAACATACAGTGAACTGACATATAAGAAAGGCGGTCATTTTTTTTGAGTTGGGGTCTCACTCTGTTGCCCAGGCTGGAGTATAGTAGCATACTCACAGCCACCCCAGTATTGACCTACTGGGCTCAGGTGATCCTTCTGCCTCAGCCTTCCAAGTAGCGGGAACTATAGACGCGCACTACCACGCCTGCTAACTTTTTGATTTATTGTAGAGATGAGGTCTTGCCAAGTTGCCCAGGCTGTTCTTGAACCCGTGGACTCAGGCAATCCACTCATCTCAGCCTCCCAAAGTGCTGGGATTAAAGGCTTGAGCCACTGCCCCAGCCTCAGTGGTCACTCTTAATTGCCATGGCAGCAGGACAAATAAGGTTGAGTGTAAATTTAGAGGAGGAGGAGAACAATTCTGAGTAGTGGCAAGAGAAAGCTTCACAAGAGCACTGTGGAATAGCCTTCAGGAGCATGGTTATTAGAATCGGACTACTTAGATTTAAATTCCAGTGTCACCATTTAACTAGCTGTCTCCTCTTCGACAATTTGTTTATTCTCTTTTGCATCAGTTACTGCAGCTATAAAATGGAGATGGTAGTAATAGTTCTTATCCCTGAGGTATTAACAGAGACAATGTTGTGATGCGCTAGAAGTAGAGTCTGGCACATACTAATAGTAAGAACTGAAATTAAGAAAAATTAAAACTGCAGCATTTTGTTTCTATGCAGAATAGATGAAGAGAAATAATAGAACAGAATAGTGAATTAAGGAATGTGGATGCAAAAATTTGCAAGGAACAAACTATAGAGACGTAAGGCCCGGGCTTGCAATGAAAACACAGAGTGTATGTGGGCAGTAGAGACTCATAGAAAAGAGGTTACACTACAAAATGTATGTGTGTGTTTTGGTGTTCTGGGGAGGACATTTGCAATGACATATGAGGCAAGCATGAAGGAAGTTAGAGAAGTTGAGTTAATCAGGTTCCAAGATAAGAACTCTTGATAACAGAATGACTATGGAGCAAAACACAACTAACTGGAAGAAAAACGTTTCAAAGCACAAAAATATTGGAGGTGTAACCCAGTACCAAGACAGGTTGAGGAGCATCAAGACGAAGCCTAGGATTTTGGGTAGTATTCTGGCATTGCCTTTTTGATAGAGACCCTGAGCAGTAGAGAAATGCTAAGAGACTGTGAAAAAAACACACACCTGTGAGACTCTCAACATATTTGGTTACAGATGCTTTTAAGAGAAATATGGGGATTTTCTATAGTTTGAATGTGTCCCCCAAAAGTTCATGTGCTGGAAACTTAGTCCCCAATATAAATAGTTTTAAAAGGTGGGAACTTTCAAGGGTGTGCTCCTCAAGAAGAATGAATGAATCATGAATGGATTAATGTATTTTTTGTGGGAGTAGGTTGGTCATTGCAGAAGTGAATTTCTGATAAAAGGATAGGTTCAGCCCTACTTTCTCTTCTGTGTCTCTCTCACAAGCTTTCTTCTGCCATGAGGTGATCCTCACCAGATGCTGGCACCATGCTCTTGGACTTCTCAGCTTCCAGAACCATGAGCCAAATAAACTTCTATTCTTTATAATCTACCTAGTCTATGGTACTCTGTTATAGCAGCTGAAAATAGACAAGGATTAGAGAAAAAAGAGAAGCCAGAAGTAGAGACTGATTTCTAACCACCCTGTGCTTTTTCCCATGCTAGGAAAAGTCATGGGAAGCAGCACTCAGAAAGAAGACCAGAGGATTTTATGTGAAAATGAAATAGATTTTATGCAAGGTTATCGTTGATGAGTTATTAGAAAGATAACTTTCTCTGAACTCAAAAGAATTATAGCAAAAATTAAAATAAATAAATTCTTGAAATTAGAAATTAAAAAACTTAAAAAATCATGATGGAACTTAGAGCACTATTAAAACTGGGTGATATTAAAGATATTACTTATAAATAATTTGAGAGCTGCTACTAAAATGGAACTTAAAAAGAAATTTATAGTCTTAAATGTTTATAGTAGAAAACAAAAAGAGCTGAACAAAAATGGCTGAAAATCAGTGATCCAAGTATTCAACTTAGGAAGTAAGAACAACAAAACTAACTCAAAAAAGTAGAAAAAGATGATATTAAGTACAAAAGCATAAATTAATGAAGTAGAGAAGACATATAAAATAGAGAGGATCAAGAAAGTTAAGAAGTTATTGAAAATAATAGATCTTTGAAAAGTGTAATTAGATTGGCTCTAGTGAGAGTGATCAAGAAAAAAGGGAGTATAAAGTAATAAAGATAAAAGGAATCAAATGCACCCCAACTATGGGAAACAGAACTTTAAAAAAATAAGAAAATAGTATTTGGAAAAAATTTATAGAAATAAAGTTTAAAAATCTTGACCTAGTGAACAAATTTTGGAAAGATGTGGTTCCCAAAGAGGATAAAAAAGAAATGTAGAACACAAATGTTGTTCTAATTATAAAAGAACAGAGTCAAAAATGTAAATTCTTCCTAGAAAGTTATACTCTGCAAGTTTTAACAAACACTGCAAGTTCAGATTATTTCAAATATCCATAAATGGTTCCAGAAAACAGACAAAGAGGGGAAATTCCCTGACTCATTTTCTGAGGTTGATATATCCTTGATATGATATTCAGATAAAAGGGCAATACAAGAACTAAAGTTACCACAATCACATGAATATAAATGCAGTCAAAATACTAGCAAATGAAATCCACACATTCAGCTGGTTCTATGTCAGGAATGTATGGTTGGTTTAATGTTAGAAAAATTAAATCATTTACCTCACTGACAGATTAAAAGAGGTCAACCATTTGAGCATCTCAATTTTACTGTTTGGTAATATTTAACTAGAAAGTTAGAAACAGAGAAGAACTTTCTGAATTGAACAATGTAGCCACAAATATTTCATAGCAAAGATCATGCTTGATGATAAAAAGTTTAGACAATTTGGGTTAAAATCAGTAGCAAAGAAGAGATGGCTACTATCACCCCTTCTAGTCAATATGAGCATGACAAAACAGGGGGGGAAATCAGTATTTTACAGAAAAACACAAAAATCTGTGATTAAGTCCAAGTGTTATTGCAGCATTGCCTACCTAGAAAACCAAAACAGACCAGTTAATAGAATCAACAAAGAAGTTTAGCAAGATTGATAGAAATGTCCTCAGTCTGATAAAGATCATGCATGAAAAACCTACAACTAACATTAAATTTAATGGTGAAAAACAGAAAGTTCCTTTTCCTTAAGATCAGGAACAAGACAAGGGTGTCCATTCTTGCCACTTTTATTTAATATTGTATTTAAGGTTCTAGCCACAACAATTAGGCTATTAGAGAGGAAGAAGTAAACTATCTCTATTTGCAGATGACATTTTTCTTTTGTGTGTGTGTTAGGAAATGCTATGGAATCTACGAGAAACTATTAGAATCAATAAAAATCAAGTTAATCTAATAGTTTCTAGTAGACTCCATAGCATTTTCCAACACAAAAGCGCGGCCTGTGGTTCCGGCTACAGCACACAAGGCAACACCTCAGACTCACGATAACAGCAATCATTTTTAAAAAGGTGAATGTTGGTAAGAACAGAGAAATTGGAATGCTGCATTGCTAGTGAGAATGTAGTAGTCGAGAGTTATCTTCCAGTATTTGCTTTCAAAATGTTCTTTCTTCTACTTTGGTCTTCGATTTTTACTGAAGAAAATCTTCTGTCAATCTGATTATCCGACCTGTTCAGATAATGTCTTTTATTTCTGATAGCAATTATGATTATTCCCCTTATCTTTGATATTCTATAGTTTTTGTTACGATGTATCTTTGATTTTTCCTTTAAAATGCTTGAATCTGCTGTAGGTTTCCATCTAAAAAATTAAGTTTTTCTTTGAGTTACATGTTTTCTCTTCAATGCATTTTCTCTTGAGTTATATATTATTTTTTCAGTAACCTTTTCATTATTTTTTCTTTCTGGATAGTCTCTTGGATATGTTGCAAAAATTATTTGCTCTATTCTCTTTCGTATCTATATCTTTTTTGAATTCTTGGTGATTCCTAATTTTCAATTATATTTTCATTGATACTTTCTTCAGATGTCTAGTTTTCGGTTCAACACATGTATTATATGATTACTCTGAAGTTTCTATTTCTTTATCTCTTTGAATATTTTATAACTAAAGTCATATGTAACTTTAAACTATTATATGTATATGTATATATCTTTGAAATATATGTTTTTAAAGCCTAGGCTGGAGTGCAGCAGTGCAATCATAACTCTATAGCTTTGAACTTGTGGGCTTAAATGAGCCTCTTGCCTCAGCCTCCTGAGTAGCTGGGACTACAGGTATGTGCCACCATGCCTGGCTAATATTTAGTGTTTTTGTTTGTTTGTAGATACAGGGTTTCGCTATGTTGCCCAGGCTGGTTTTGAACTCCTGGACTCAAGTTATCGTCCTGCCTTGGCCTTCTAAAGTGCTAGGATTTGGGGCATGAACCACTGCGCCTGGCCTTCTTTAAAATATTAGAATATAGTCACTTTTTTCTTTCTATTTTTCTGTCCTGCTCTCTCTTTCTTTTCCTTCTAGTCACATATTTCTCTTAACCCATTCAAAATATAGTTACTGATTGCCAATAAATGCCAAGAAATAGAGACAGAGCATGAAAATAAAATAAAGTTACTGCCCTCAGAAATAAGACTCTCAGGTGTGCGTGGTGACTCACACCTGTAATCCCAGCATTTTGGGAGACCAAAGTGGGTGGATTTCTTGAGTCCAGGAGTTTAAGACCAGCCTGGGCAACACACCAAAACCTGATCTCTACAAAAGAATAAAAACAATTAGCCAGGCATGGTGGTGGCACACTCCTGTGTTCCCAGCTACTAGGATGCTGAGGTGAAAGGATCGCCTGAGTCCAGGAGGTTGAGACTGTGGTGAGCCATGCTCATGCCACTGCTTTCCAGCCTGGGCAACAGAGTGAGACTGCAACTCAAAAAAAAAAAGACTCCTTCTCTCTTGATATAAATAGATATAGATGTAGATATACATACGATATAGATAGTTCAGTTGGAGATATGTTCTTTGACAAAGAATAAAGCAGGATAAGAGGGATATGAAGTAAAAGAGGTGAGAGTTGCTGAAATTATATCCAATATGTTCAGGGAAGGCTCTGATAAAGCAGTATTTAAAAGAGAATGGAAGTAAGAGAGCAGATCATGTGGGCATCTTGGAGAAGTGCATTCTAGGCATATTGGATTGCAAGTGCCAATATCCTGAGATCAGAACTTTTTGTTAAAAAATAGCAAGGAGGCAGGTTCACAAGAAAGTATTGAGCTAGAGGGGAATACCCGCAGGACAGCTGTCCCAGAGATGATGACAAGGGTGGGAGAGGGGCACATTATGTAAAGTCTTTTAGACCTTTTCGAAGACCTTCATTCTGAGTAAGATGGGAGCCATTGCAGGGTTTGAAGTGAGGGGTGATTGGCTCTGACTTATGTTTAAAAGTATTATTATGACTGGGCTCGGTGGCTCAGCCTGTAATCCCGCGCCTTTGGGAGGCTGAGGTGAGTGGATTGCCTGAGCCCGCGGGTTCGAGACCCCCTGGGCAGGTGAGACCTCATCTCTACAATAAAATAAAAAAATTAGCCGGGCATGGTAGCGCGCGCCTGTAATTCCGGCTACTGGGAAGGCTGAGGTGGAAGGATCGCCGGAGCCCAGCAGGTTGAGGCTGCGGTGGCCGGTAGCGGCCACTGCCCTCCAGTCTGGGCAACAGAGTGAGACTCCAACTCAAAAAAAAAAAAAAAAGTATTATTATGTCTACTCGTGGATTTCAGAAAGTAAGATTGAAAGCAGGGCGTTATTGGACTGATCTAAATGAAGGATGATGTTAGTAGAAGTAGAAACAAGTGCTTAAGTTAGAGACACATTTTGAAAGTAATACAATAAGTAGGAATTGCTGATTCTTTGGATATAGGAAGGAGAGAGAAAGGGAAAGAGAGAGGTAGATACATAGAGAGAAGATTTAGGACTTAGCACCAAGGGTTTTAACCTGAATGACTGAGGATGGTGTTAGCATTAACGGAGATGGTACACTATATAAGACGACTTTGGATGTGTTACATGTAAATTGCCTATTAGATATTCCAGTCGAGATGTTGCACAGGCAATTGGATATGGAGGCCATGGAAATGTGAGTCTAAATTTCAAGGGATTATTCTGCAATAAAAAAAAAAAAACATTTGTATCAACACCTAGACAGTTCATGAGCTCAGATTTATGCGCCATCAGGAGTAAGCGCAATAGCAAGAGAGATCAGAGGAGTGAACTCTCCAGCAGCACAATGTTTACAGGTCAGCAAGATCAGGAACCACTAGCAAGGAGACTAAGAAGAAACCAGTGCTATAGTAAGAGAACGAAGAAAGAGAGAAATCCTGGAAGCCAAGTGAAAACTGTTCAGTAGGAAAGAGTGATAGCTATTTTGCATGCTGCTGAGAGGTGAAGTATGATAAGTGACAGTCAAATTTTGCCACATGGGAGTCACTGTTTACCTTTACATGAGCTAACTAAGTAAATGCAGTGTAGACAAAAGTCTGATAATATGGGTTCAAGAGAGAATTGGAATGAGGTCAAAGAGACAACAATGGAAACCAATTCTTTCCTGGGGTTTTGCTGTAAAAAAAAAAAAGAGCAGAGAAATGGGATTATGGCTGAAGGGGAATACGAGTCAAATGAATCACAGAAAGTTTTAACTTTTTTAAATGCGGGAGATATTATAGGATGTTTGCATACTGATGAGAATATTCGGGAGATAGGGAGAAATTAATGATGCAGGAGATATGAAAGATAGTTGCTATAGGGTATCCAAATTCACTATTGCACGTTCAAACATAAAAACAGAAACACGGGATTTGGAGACAACTACATGTGGCTGAGAGATGTGTTGGTAAAAGCATAGAGAAGTTATGTTTTAATTGCTTCCATTTTCTCAGTGAAACAGGAATAAAATCTTCAGCAAAGAATTAGCAGTGAGAGAAGGTGCTGAAAGTTAGAGGAACTGGAACAGAGTGCAAAATAATTGTCTAGGACAGTGGGCAAATGAAGGGCTCAAGAAGTGTAATAAGGTAGCAAAAATAAAGGTCCCCTTGAGGATGGTGGGCATGAACTTGAAATGAGACAAGTCAGCATAGCTATGTATTTTTCACTAGTCACATATTGTCAACTAAGAGCTAGCGGGAATAGACTGACAATCTTATTTAGTTAGAGTTAGTATTTTGCCATATTAGTAAAATGGAGAGGGAGGGACAAGGCTACCAGACATATATCCAGGTAAATTTGTGCAATTGTTGGAGTATGAGAGGAAATGAGCTGTACAGAGAGAGATGGTGGTTGATGAGTGGGATGTTTGAAATTGAATTTTTGGAGGAGGCTCAGTTATTGGTAATGATACATTCTAGGATTTGGAAGCAGATGCATGAGGTAGTGTAGAAGAGAAGGTCATAGAAAGGGTAGAGGCTAAGACACCAGACAGCACTCGTTATTGACATAATCAGTGATGTCTGTGCTATTTAAATTAGTTAAAATTACATAAAAGTGAAACTTCAGTAGTCAGATTTCAAGTGCTTAATAGCCACATGTGTCTAGTGTCTACTGAGAGAGGAGATAGCTAGAGAAAGGCTAGGCAGACAGGCAGGGCAGGTCTCCTGGTAACAATGGAGTGAGAAGTTTGAGCAGGACTCTGGCTGATACAGTCCAATGGTAAACAAGTTCTCTGTGAGCTTCTCAAGCTAGAGCTTAAGTACTCACTGCTGGGATAGAAAAACAGCCAATCAGCTTGCTGCAAAGTGCTGACCAATGAGCTCACCATTAGACCCCCTACCTCCTGCCAATTGGTACTTAGTACTGACAAATCAGCACAGCTAGTGCTGACCAATCGGCTCACAGCTAGTTCTAGCCAATCACCTCAAGCACCAGGTTTCAGCTCCAACTCAACAAATCCCTCATGTCCCTCACGCTTTTCTGTCCTCTCAATAAATCTTGCTTTCTCACTTTCTGGCTGTTTGTGTTCCTCATTCCTCCTGGCACAAGACAAGAACCCCGACCTGAAGAGCTGCAGAAGACAGTCAGAGCTGAAGAAGAGCCGTGAACCCCAGAGGCTGGGTTTCCAGCAGACAGAGCTGGCAGAACTGGGAGAGCTGCTGGAAGAAGGCGAGACTCCAAAACTGAGACACTTCTGGGGACTGCAGCACTCTCAGGGCTTGGCTTGCTAGCCTATTAGAGCTAACACTTCTGGTGCTAGGCTTGCCAGTCCCTCCAGCTGATGCTTTCTTGGGATTTGTTGGCCAACTCATTGAGCTGACACTCTCAAAACCCAGGCTGACCTGAAAAATCTGTATCATTACCATATTAGATAACACATAGATAAAATATTGACTTTATCCATAATTGGATGAAGTCTATTTATTGATATACACGAATACTGATGTCATCAATAATTATGACAAGAGTAATTTTGGAGACAGTGAGTCAACTAGTAAAATCTTTAAAGATGACCACCAAAGAGATTACCTACTCTAAATTCATGCCCAATGGCCATGACAAGTGTGGAAGAAAAAATAGCCACTCTTTGGGAGGCTGACAGGAAACAGTGTATCCTTAGGAAAGAACTAAGTCTTAGTTATAGCAAAGACATAAAAGAACCATTCAGGAAAAAAAAGCTGAATATATAGGTATTTGTAAAAAAAAGAAAGATGATAGGGTACCATGGAAGGTTTTATGGGGTTGAGTAGAATAGAAGATTAGATCAGTGTAAGACAGGTACAAGGTTATAAGGGTCGAGACAAGATGAATAAAGATGATCTCAAAGTCTTGAGCTTCTTGTAGTGACTTACATAAGGTTATTTCTGATGGTCTCTTAAGTGAGTGCTGGTAGATAGGCAGGAATGAGTAGAATCCTTACCAATGGTGGTAATCAGGGATGTTGGAAGAAAATCTTACCAGGAGTCTTTGAGATACAGACATAGCTAGATAGATATAGACAGATATAAATACAGGTATAGACTTATTTATTTATAGATAATATCTATATAGATAATAGTTATATAGATAACAGTTATATAGATGTATCTAATATTAAATAGATATCTATATCTAGTTAAGATATTTGTATAAATAGGTAATTACATAGGTAATATTTATATCTATCCTTATTTTTATCTATATCTATATATCTATATTTAAGATCCAGATCTTATATTTTGGTTTTAGCATCCAGAAAGCAGTTGTAAAATTACTTTTGTACATTATACAGTTTTTCTTGAAATAATTGTCTTATGTTTTTGCACTTAGTTTCTTAAACAGCTTTATGACACTATTGCGAATAACTATTGCCCAGTCCTTTTATATTTTGACTTCTCTATTTTTAAAGCACTTGGTATTGCTTCCTCTCAGTTGATTGGAATATGACTTAAATCTTTTTTCCTGAGATAAGTATGTGAGCAGTCTATTTACTGGGCTCTCTCATATCTGAGAGTGTCTTCTGTTGCCCTCTTGTAAGAATTTTTTTAATTATAAAATTATTGGGTCATAGCATTTCTCCTAGAACTCCAGATGTTGTTCCATTATTTTCTGGAATTTAATATTACACAAAAGGGGTTAGTGGTAAATTGATTATTATCATTTCTTTGTTAGAAAAATGTCTTTTTAATTCTGCCTGAATACCATAAGTTATTTTGCCTTTATCCTTGTACCTAAAATTTTTTTCCAGATATGTCTCCTAATTAGTTTTGCCTGGAGTGAGCTTGTTCAATACATACCTCTTCCTTCAACACAGGAAAATATTTTTTTCCTGCTATTACATTCATTCTAGGCTGTGGCTTTTCATTTTCTGTATGTAAGGTTTTCACATTTTTTTCTTCTTCTTTTCATTTCTTCACAGAAAAGTATTGAAGTTTTGCTTCTGCAGAATCAAATCTGATGTTTACTGAATCAATTGTGTTTTCACTCAGACACTCTTTCAATGTTTTTATGTAGTACTTAACACATAAAATAATATATTTAATGATTATAGACATTATTTAGCATAATTAAATGAATACTCATAATTTAACATCTATCTTAGGGCCTGGACACTACCAATCCTTTTGATTGTACTTGTCACCAACCCCACGCTCTATACTTCTCATTAGTTAACATGATCTTAAATTTTGTGCTTACCATTCCCCTGATTTTTAAAAACCTTTTTATTTTAGAACAGTTTTAGATTTACAGAAAAATTACGAAGAAACTGCAGAGTTCCCATATAGGTCTTGCTATTTTACTTAACATGCTGTAATTTATACTCTTTTTCATTTCTTCCAAATTTAGACGATCTCATTTTTACTGTCTTTTTCTTTTCTGTAATAGAGTCCTAATCTGCTTACATTTTATCGAGGATGTTAGATGGTTTAGTGAAATTTTTATGTGTCCTTCAGCAAAATCTTTTTGAGTATGTTTTTCTTTTGAGTCCTCTGGATGGTGATTTTCCCCTTTATTTAGGCGGAACTTGTTAATAGGCCTTGTATTAGTTTCCTAGATCTGCTATAACATAGAACTGATGGGTGATAAAAAGAGCAGAAATGCATTCTCTCAAAGCTCTGGAGACACAAAGGTCAAAATCAAGGTGGTGGTAGGAGCCATCCACCCTCCCTCTACATCATCTAAGAGAGGATCCTTCCTGTCCTGTGTCTTTTAGCTCTCGTAGCCCAGATGCTCCTTGGCTTGTGGCAGCATCACTCCAACCACTGCTACCATCCATCTTCTGTGTCTGTCTTCACATGGTATTCTCTTCTCTGTATTTGTATCCAAATTTTCCTCTTCTTAGAAAGGTATCAGTTAGATTAAGGGCCCACCTTCACTCCAGTATGACTTGATTTTTAATTAACTAACACAATTTGTAAAACCCTATTCCCAAATAAGTTTACACTTATAGGTACTGGAAGTTAGAACTTCCACTGTGTCCCTTTTGGGGGGACACAATTCAACTTACGACAGGACTCATGTTTATGTGTTTGTTTACTTTCCTTCTTCTCATCTTTGATTCAACCTGCTCAGGCTCTAGTGTGGATTATCCCTGGTCCTGCGAGTTTCCCAAAGCATACTTGAAGAGCTGCTCGATTGTGTAGTTTCTGATTTCTAGACTCCCTGCTGTTTTTGCAGGTGCATCTCCTATTGTATTCTATTCCTGGTTTCTTTCTTTTCTTAACTCTGAACTAATATGGAAAACTACTGTGTTTCTTATAAGGTCTCTGGTTTCACTCTTTTCACCTGGTATGTGATCTTTTGTTTCTGGGACGTTCAGTATCTGTCTTGCTATTAGACCATGGGGATTGGGAAGAAAGGATGGGGAGAGAGGACTTTGCAGAATCTGAAGGATGGCAACGAATATTGACATGGTTTTCTTACTGATTCAAAAACAGAGTGAGGAATATGAAGTTGGGGTGTTTATGAGTGTAAACCCTATCTTTTGTGTATGTTCAGCTCAAGCTCTGGCGTTAGGTGTCTTTAAGTCTTAGTAGACAGCTATCCTTTGATCATTCATCTTTTTCAGCCTCCCTTTAAAGTTCTCTCACATGTGAAATAAAAGGATGATAAATGATAATAACTGATAGTATAGTATTATATGTGGTTATTTTTGTTTTCTGTTTAGTCTACCTTACTTTCCACTTTAAAAAAGTCTGCTCAAAAATAGTAAAAACAAATAACCTCATTTAAAAAAATGGGCAAAGGACTTGAATAGACATTTTTTCAAAGAAGATATACAAATGACCAATACACACATGAAAAGATGTTCTACAGCAGTCATCATTAGAGAATGCAAATCACACAATAAGACCATCTCACACCCATCAGGATGGCTATTATCAAAACACTAGAAAGTAACAAGTGTTGATGAGTATGTGAGGAAATCGCAACTGCTCCTGGGAGTTGCATGCCCTGCATGCCCTGCTCCTGGGAATGCAAAATGATGTTGTCACTGTGGAAAACAGTGGGGTTTCCTCAAAAATTAAACATAGGGCCCAGCAATTTCCCTTCTAGATATATATAGTCCAAAGAATTGAAAGCAGGGTTTCGAACAGACACCTGTGCATCAATGATATAGAAGCATTATTCACAATAGCCAAAAGGTGAAAACAACCCAATTGTGCATTCATGCAACATATGAATGTAAAAACAAATGTGATATATACATATAATGGAATATTTCTCAGACTTTAAAAGGAAGAAGATTTGGATACATGCCACAATAAAGATTGAAAACATTATGGTAAGTAAAATATGCCTGACACTAATGACAAATAATTTATAATTCTGCTTATATGAAATACCTAGAATAGGCAATTCGTAGAGACTGAAAGTATAACACAGGTTACCAGGGGTTGGTGGAAGACAGAGCTGGGGAGTTATTGTTTAAATGGTATGGAGTTTTTGTTTGGGATGATAAAAACGTTCTGAAAATGGATAGTGGCAATAGTTGCGCAATCTGGTAAATGCTCTTAATACCACTAAACTATACTCTTAAAGTTATTACAGTGGCAAGTTTGTACATGTATTTTACCAAAATAAAAGACCCAAACCATGTTCCTCTCCCCCCTACCAAAAGATAGTCTGTGATAGAATAGGAAGTATTGGGGCAAATTACAAGTCACCTAGTGCTTTTCCTCCCACAAATTTTAAGAAAAGAGTGTGGTTCTGGGTAAATATCACATTGAACTCTGGGGAGAAAATCAGTTTGGTGAAATAGTTGAGAAGCGTCAAGGGGAGTGACCAAAGTAAATAATTTTGTTCTGCAAATAGCTTCCTTTTAAACCTTGATCTTTAGAAACTGTACTTTGTATTTTTATATTGTTGGCACTTACAGAGCTAAGTTTTTTTTTCTTTTAAACAGATAATTGTCAATTGGGAAAACTATTTAGTATTGTATTAGTGTCCTATAACAAATTACCGCAAGCTGCATGGTTTACAACAACACAAATTTATTCTCTCACGGTGCCGAAGGCCAGAAACCTGCAATTAATACCACTGGGTTGAAAACAAGGTGTTGGCAGAGCCGTGCTCCCTCTGGTGCAGTTTCTTGCCTCTTCCAGCTTCTGGTGGCGACTGGCATTCTTTGCTTTGTGATCACATCACGCCAATTTCTGCCTCTGTCTTATCTCCTTCTTGTCTCCTCTGTGTGTGTAAAGTCTCCATCTGCTTCCCTCTTGTAAGAATACATGTGATTGCATTTAGGACCTGCAGGGTAATCTCGCCAGCTCAAGATCCTTAATTTAATCACATCCAGAAAGATCCTTTCCCCTTATGAGAGAAAATTTGCAGGGTCTAGGATTGAGAACCTGATATTTTTAGGGGATCATTATTCTGCCTAGCAGAGGTAACATCTACTATTGATCCAGCAATTGTACACACACACACACACACACACACACACACACACACACACACACACACATTTTTTAAACCAAAAACATTTAAAAATGCTCATAGCAACTTACTTGTAATAGAATTTAGGGCAACCCAAATATTTATCAACAAAGGAGTGAATAAAGAAGCTGTGATAGGATCATGCAATGGAATATTTTACAACAGTGCGAATAAAAGCATTAAAATTACATACAACAAGATGGATGAATATCATGTGACTGAAAGAAAGCAGACATAAAAGAGTAAGCCCTAAAAGAGTCCACTTAAGTAATATTAAAACAGGCAAAATGTTAAAAGCCAGGATCATGGTTCCTTAGAGAGAGCAATGACTAGAAGAGAATACAAGAGGGTTTTGGGCGTACTAGTAGAATTTCTTGAACTGAATACTAGTTACTTAGGTAAGCTCATTTTGTGAGAATTTATTGAGTCTCCCTCTTATGATTTATGTATATTACAAAACTATAATTAAGTGAAAAAGAAAGCTAACAATTTTCTCAGGGCCAGGCAGAATCTTCAGGGTAGTAGGGCCAGACAGTAGAGCCAGAAGAAGAGAAAGGGATCTCGACCTTAAGTCAAGGTTAGGGTTTCAGGAGCTTGAGGTTACCACAGCTTAAGAACAGGTAAGTGAGACAGATGAGATGTATAGAAGTGTCAGCTCTTCTCAAATTCTTTGAAACAGACACATAAGCAAATAAATCAGTTGATCAATAAATGGACAGATAGATCACTTGACAAAGTAGAGGTATGGTCTGAATACAGGGATTGGGTTAGTTAAGCCAAGAACAATCAAGAACTATGCTGTCCAATATGGTAGCTGTTAACCACTTGAAATGTGATCAGTCCAAATTGATGTCAGGTTGCAAAGATATAGCACCAAAAATTAATAATATCTTTTTATATTAATTACATGTTGCAGTGATCACCTTGAATTAGATTGGCTATAACTAAATATGTAATCAAAATACATTCCATCTGTTTCTTCTTATTTTAAAAAAATATTAGAACAATTAAATATCAGGTTCTCAATCCTAGAACCTGCAAATTTTCTCTCATAAGGGGAAAGGATCTTTCTGGATGTGATTAAATTAAGGATCTTGAGCTGGCGAGATGTTATATCACTAGCATTTGTGACTTGCATTCTATTTTTATTAGCATCAACCTAGATCATAGCAAATCTGATAAGCAGCAGATAGTTATGTGAGCTCTTGTTTACTTGCTTTTCTAGCTAGTGTAGGAGTTGGACAGGGTCTGATTTGGATTAGTCCCACAAAGGGCCTGCTAGAGAATGAGAGAGCAATTATTTTTGAGTTTTCACATCCTCAGGAAGCCTAATTGTTCAAAACAATGAGTTCAAAACTAAGACATCACCACTCATCTGGTGGTTATGTAATCTCTTAACAGACCCAATGTAGAAAATATTCTAACAGCTTTTTGGGAAAAGATGGTGTGAAAAAGTGGGCCGAGAACTGTCACTGGAGTCATACATTCTTGAATTTCAGTGAAAAGTCTGTTACTTACGGGCTTGATGGCTTCAGTCCAATGACATAATTTCTGTGGACTTCATTTTCCATAGCTATACAATGGGCTTATTAATATCTGCCAAGTAGGAGAGTAAGGTGTTATGTTTGAAGTAATATAGAATATAAAGTACCTTGCACTTAAATGACTGTCAAAATGGGGTAGGGACTATCATTCTTGAGTTCATTGAAAATTATAAAGAAAACACAATAAACATTTTATCTGCTTTGATTAGAAAAATTCTAAAAAAAATTTTTTTGTAGATTCTTTGGATACTTCAAACCAATCATGGGGTCATTCCAAACCTTTGATTTACCGGGCAAATAATGAAGATAAGCCCAGGCCAGGAAAGCCAGGCCACAGGACGTCCCCTTTTTCTCCTGTGGAATTAGTACCTGGATCACAAAGAATTTCTCTACATTCGAACACTCAGCAATGGCAACTCGTTTCTTCTAGTCCCAGATGTGGATGGGCCAACCTATCAATCATTCTCACAGTCACCCATCAACGTGTCATTGCGGTATCAGAGATCTGTTTTGACAGGCTCGCTCTAGGGTACACGTAATCAGTGAAGATGCCACACTTAACTGTGATTGATGCCAGTCTTTTGACAATTTCTCTTGCCAAACCCCTCATCATTCCGTGGCAATGTTTTTCTGAGTCTTAAGTAATTTCTCTGAATTATCACAGAGACTTTATAGACCAAATTGCAGCTGTGTCTTTTGTCACAGAGGCATTTGAAAGGGTTTTTACCTTGTATGTTCCTTTTCTTTTTAACCTCTGATGCTTCTTTCCATGTTTCTATCACTTTCTCCGTTCATCACAGCAGGATATTTTTTCCCCGAGGTAAATAAAATGGATATTATAATCAGTCTGGCTGGGCAGATGTCTGAAATCCATTTTCAATTCTTAATTTGCTTGTCAGCATGACCTTGAAAATATAATTATTACTATGCTGTAGTACTTCTCTTTTCTTAGACATTATGATTTTTAGACTTGTGTGAGATGGCCTCCATCCCTCCCTTTCCTTTTCCCCACCTCCTGACCCATCTCTACACCCAGAAATAGAACTGTCATGAAACCATGGTAGAAGACAAATTCAGATGGCTCCAGAAACTCCTGTTACACAAAAAGACCTATAACTGAAAGCTAGAGAAATACAAGATAAAACACTTACTTGATCCTTTTTACTAAAAACTGAACAGCATCGGTTGGTGAACATCACCTTCAACTTAAGACCAGTTGTCTCTCCTCTCTTACACACCCTGTCTTCCTTAAAACAAAAAGAAATCCTAAATGATCTTTTCTTCTAAAAGTCCTATTAGTCACCTTTTTTCTCTTGTATATCCTACTGCAAATCTCAGTGAAAAAAATAACAAAGACTCGTACATATTCTCAAGAAAACATGAACATAGCCATTTAGAGTTACTTTAAGGAATAAAAAAATTACCAAGGAGAGTAAAATGTAATCTTATTATTTTCATGTCATACATGTGTCTTCAGAAGTCAATTTCAAGTCCAACATCATCTGAAAAGGCTGCATTAATAATTTTAGTGATCAAGTGTTTTTTGCTTTCAGATAATCTAAATCCCCAAACAATATTATGGCAAACACTCTTTTGTTCTCTATTTACATAAACCATATTACTTTCCCATATGAGATGGGACTCTATAGTGGGGTTGCAAAACATTTTTTTTAAAGCAAAGAAATGGTAATTATTTTGGACTTTGCAATGTACAAGACAATTTCCTCAACCCCTGAAGCAATTGTTTCCACCAAAGGCTAACCGTCTTTTATCTATACCATAAATATTAATAATAAGTTCATTCAGACATAATTCATATGCTATACAATTTACATATTTAAAGTGTAAAATTCAATGGTTCTAAAATTTTTTGTGGTGATGTTTGCATAATTGTGTAAATATTTCCATCATCTCCCAAATAACCTTACAATAATAGCAATCACATCCAATTTTCATCCAAACCTCTGCCCCAGTCCCAGGTAATCACCAATCTACTTTATGTCTCTCTATTTTTATCTATCCTGAACATTTCACATAAATGGAATTATACAGTATGTTGTCTTTTGCAGTTGGTTTTTTCACTTAACATGATGTATTCGATGTATTCAAGCTCTCCAAGCATTATAACATGTACCAGTAATGGATTTCTTTTTATTACCAAGTAATATTCCATTGCATGTATATGCCATATCTTATTTATCTATTTATTAACTGATAGACATTTAGATTGTCTCCATTTGTTGGCTATTATAAATAACATTGCCATTAACATTAGTATAAATGTTTTTTGTGTGGACATATTTTCAATTCTTTGGGACACATGCCTAGGAGAAGGATTACTGGTTCTTATAGTTACTCTCTGTTCAAATCTGAATAATAGCCAGACTATTTTCCAAAGTGGCTGCACCATTTTGCATTCACCTTAGCAGTGTATGAAAGTTTCCGTTTCTCTGCATCTTTGCTAAGACTTATTATTATCTGTCTTTTTTATTTTAGTGATCCTAGTAAGTATGAAGTGGTATCTCACTGTGGTTTTGATTTGCACTCCACTAATAGTTAATGATGTTGATCATCTTTGATGTGCTTATTAGCCATTTTTCTATCTTCTTTGGAGAAATGTCAGGCCAGATCCTTTGCCATTTTAACTTGGGTATTTCTCTTTTATTATTTAATTGTTAGAGTTCTTCTTTTTTTTTTTTTTTTTGAGTAAGAGTCTCACTCTGTTGTCCAGGCTGGAGTGCAGTCACCACAGCCTCAACCTGTTGGGCTCAGGTCATCCTTCTGCCTCAGCCTTCCAAGTAGCTAGAACCACAGGCACATGCAGCCACACCTGGCTAATTTTTTTTTTATTTATTGCAGAGACAAGGGCTTCCAAGTTGCCCATGCTGGTCTCGAACCCCTGGGCTCAATCAATCCTCTTGTCTCTGCCTCCCAAAGTGCTGGGATTACAGGCATGAGCCACCATGCCAGCTTGTTAGAGTTATTTATATTTTTAAATGCAAACCACTTATTAAATATATGATTTGCAAATATTTTCTCCCACTCCATGTATTTTGTGGGTGTGTGTTGGAGTCTCACTCTGTCACCCAGATTGGGGTGCAGTGGCCACTCCCAGCCACCGCAGGCTCGACCTGCTGGGCTCCGGCGATCCTTCTGCCTCAGCCTTCCAAGTAGCCAGAACTACAGGTGTGCGCTACCACGCCTGGCTAATTTTTTATTTATTGTAGAGACAAGGTCTTTCCAAGTTGCCCAGGTGGGCCTCGAACCTGTGGGCTCAGGCAATTCACTTGCCTTGACCTCCCAAGGTGATGGGATTACAGGCTGAGCCAGCGAGCCTGGCCTGCCCTCCATGTATTATCTTCTCATTTATCCTTTTTTTTTCTTTGAAGCAAAAAAGTTTTAATTTTGATGAAGTCTGATATATCTAGTTTTTCTTTTATTACTTCTGCTCTCGGTGGCATATCTAAGAAACTCTTGCCTACTCCAAGGTCACAGAGATGATACCTACATTTTTCTCTGTGCATTTGGTATTCTTAGTTCTTACATTTGGGTCCAGGACTCATAAAGTTAATTTTTGTGTTGGTGTGAGTTAAGCATTATTTGACTTTATTCTTTTGCATGTAGATATTTGTCTCAGCACCATTTGTTGAAAAGATTCTTCTTTTCTCATTGAATTGTTTGACAACCTTGCCAAAATCAAATGAACAGGTAGATAGATAGATAGGTAGGTAGGTATAGGTAGATAGATAGATAGATAGATATTGACTTTCCTCTCTCAATTCTTATTGCATTAATTTACTTATTTCTTTATTGTAGCACCACACAGACTAATATAGCTATGTCATAAGTTCTGAAATCAAGATGTGTTAGTTCTTCAACTTTGTTCTGTTTTAAGATTGTTTTGGCTACTATGGCTCCCTTGAGTTTCTATATTAATTTTGGAAGCAACTTATTAATTTCTGCAAAGAAACCAGTTAAAATTGTGATAAGGATTGCATTGAATCTATTGATCAATTTTGGGAGTATTGTCATCTTAACAATGTTAAATATTCTGACCCTTGATATGGAATATCTTTTATTTAGGTCTTTAATTTCTTTCAATAATGTTATGTCATTTTCAGAATATACTCTCTGTACTTTTTTGTTGGAATGATTACTTTTTATTTGATTCTTTTTGATGCTTTGCAATGAAATTATTTGTTTTACTAATTTAATTTTTGAGTTGTTTATTATAGTATATAGAAATACTGTTGAAAATAGAATATGGGGTCAACTTGTGTCTATTAATAGATGAATGGATAAAGACAATGTGGATACACACACGCACATGCACACACAGGAATGCCATTCAGCCTTAAAAAAGAAGGAAATCTTATCATTTGTGACAACATGGATAAATCTAGAGGACATTATGTCAAGTGAAACAAGCCAGGCACAGAAAGACAAATATTGCATGATTTTACATTTGGAGTGTAAAAAAGTTGAACTCATGGAAATAGAGTGAAATGGTGTTTACCAGAGGAGTTGGGGGAATTGGGGAAATGTTGACCAAATGACACAAAATTTCAGTTAGACAGAAGTAATACGTTCAAGACTACTATTGCACCTCATGGTGACTACAGTAAATAACAATATGTTGCATAATTGAAAATTGCTAAAATAGTAGATTTGAAGTGTTCTCATCACAAAAAAATTATATGTGTGTGAGGTAATGCATATATTAAATAGCTTGATTTAGCCATTCCACAATGTATACATATATTAAAACATCATGTTGTACACTATAAATATACACAATTTTTACTTTTCAATTAAAAATAAGTTAGTAAAAACACTTGAAAAAAACAAATTCAATTTTGTATATTGATCTTGTATCCTGCAATCTTACTGAATTTGTGTATTAGTTTTAATACTCTTAGTAGATTCTTTGGACATTATATACACAATATCATATCATCTGTGAATATAATTTTTTACTTCTTATTTTTCAATCTGGATGATTTCTATATCTTTTTCTCGTCTCATTGGCCTATTTAAAATCTTTAGTACAAAGGTCAATAGAAGGGATGAGATTTTCTGTCTTGTTCCTGATCTTATGTGGAATGGTTTTGATTTTTCACTTGAAGTATCACATTAGCTGTGGTTAGTGGCCATTTGTCAGGTTGAGGAAGATATTTTTTCTGTATCTATTGAGATGATAGTATAGTCTTTGTTTTTTATTCTATTAATATGGTGAATTATGTTGATTGATTTCTATATGTTGAATCAACCTTGTATTTGGAGATAGATCTCACTTGGTCATGATGTATATCCATTTCATGCAGCTGGATTTGGTTTGCTAGTATTTTGTTTAGGAATTTTGTGTTTGTTTTCACAGAGATAGTGGTCTGTAATTTACATTTCTTGTGATGTCTTTGTCTGGTTTTGGTATCAGGACAATACCACCTGCAAATAATGAGTTGGAAAGCACTTTCCCTACTCTTATATTTTTGAAAGAATTTGTGAAGTATTGGTGTTAGTTTTTCTTTATATGTTTGTTAGAATTCTCTGCTGAACGAATCTGTTCCTGAGCTTTTCTTTGTGAAAATTTGTTTGAGTCATTTAACTTGTTACCATGCAATTGTTTATAGCACTTCCTTATAATTCATTTTATATCTTAAGTTTGGTAGTAATGTCCCCTTTTTCAATCCTGGTAATTTTGGTAATTTAAGCCTTTGTTCTTTTATATTTGGCCACCATAGCTAAAAATTTACCAATTCTGCGATCTTTTCGTAGAGCCAACTTTTGGTTTTAATTATTTTCTTTTTAGTTTTTTTCTGTTTTTTTCCCTCTAGTCTATATTATCTTTTTTATTCTGCTTGCTTTTGGTTTAGTTTGCTAATTTTCTTCTAATGTTTTAAGGTACAAATTTAAGTTATCAATCTGCGATATTTCTTCATTAACACAGGTGCTCCTTGGCTTATAACAGAGTTACATTCTGATAAACCCATCATAAATGAAAAATATTGTAAGTTGAAAATGTATTTAATAACTATAAACTTATGAAGTCAAAAAATCATAGTCAAAATATTGTAGGTTCAAATGCTCCTCAACTTACCATAGGGTGGCATCTGGATAAACTCGTCATAAAGTTGAAAAATTATTAAATCAAATCACCATAAGTCAGGGACATTGATAGGCATCTCCAGTTTTAAATTTCTCCCTGAGTACTGCTTTAGCTGCATCTTATGCATTTTAATATATTGTACCTTTATATTTATACATTTTAAGGTATTTCCTAATTTATCTTGTGATTTCTTCTCAACTTGCTGGTTTTTTTAAGATTGTGTTAATTTGCACATATTGGTGAACTTCTCGAATTTATTTTTGTTATTGATTTCTAATTTCCCTCTATTGTGATTGCAGAGCATACTTTGCATAATTAAAAGGCTTTTACATTTACAGAGGCTTGTTTTTTGACCTAGCATGTGCATTATCTTGGAGAATGTTCCCTGTGCACTTGAAAAGGATATGTAGAATATATATTTTCTGTTGTTGAATGGAGTTTTCTATAGACATCTATCACATCTAGTTTGTTTATAGATTTATTCAAGTCTTTTATTTTCTTGTTGCTCTTTTGCCTAGTTGTTCTATTCATTATTGAAAGTGAGGTATTAAAGTTTTTAGGACCTGGGCTAGAACTGGCCAAATTCTTGCCTGAACCACTACAGTTGACCACAGCCTCTGGACAATGTGGGAAAGGTGAGTGTTGGAAATCCAGTATTTCTGTGCTCCTACCATGAATGTGTAGGGTTCCCTGAGCTTTGTGGAACCCCAATCCCTCATGGGAAACTACCCTCCCTACAGCCATGCTGTGCCATGGAAAGGTGCAGGAAAAAGAGTTTACACAGCGCCAGCCTAGGAAATCAACCCTTGCAGGGTAGAGCAGCTGTTTTTCTGCCTGCTTGGGAGGGAATGGGCCCCAAGGGCAGACAGTTTCAAGCTGGATGGGTTGCCTGAGAAGGAATACCTGAGGCCTTGAGGCCAGCAGCACTCTGACAATCAGATTGCAGATTGCCTGAGACCAAGGTGGGAGCTAGGTGGGACTTGTTGCCATAGCAACCTCTCACTTCCCTTTTGAACTCTTCTGGACCTGCTCTGCACAATAATGTAACCCTAGTGGCCTGGGACTTCCTCCTAGTACTCACTGGGGCAGCGATGAGTACACACTTGTGGAGTGCATCAGGTCCTTTCCCTTGCACTCCCTCTGATGTCTAAAAACTGACAGAAAACTTGGAAAATTCCCAGAGCCCTACCCCCTATCAAGGTTGGCTGAGTACTTCTGTGGATCAACACTCACCATGAAGAAACCTCACAGCCACCATTGCAGCTGGATTTCACCCACAAGCACCACCTTCTGGCCAGAGAGCAACAGTACAGTACACCACATCAAATATAATATCTCAGCTTTGGAGAAGGCCTGATCCCACATGTCAATTAACGAGTCACTCTGACCACTCAGGATGCCATGAGCCAGTGCAGGGCTGCCACAACTGGCAGTTGAGAAACTCAGGACACCAAGGCTATTTATAACCGAGGGAACTCTACAGTGCCTACACCAGCCTCCTGCCAACCCCAAATAAGAATAAATTATCACCTAAATGAGAAGAAACCAGAAAAACAATACTGAACAAATGAAAAAACAGTGTTTTCCAGCACTCTCAAAAGACCACACAAATTCTTCCTCAATGAGCCCTAACCAAAATGAAAGTTTTGAAATTCCAGACATAGAATTCAAAAGGTTGATGGTAAAATTGGTCAGTGAACTTCAGGAGAAAGTTGAAAACCAACATAAGGAAATTTAAAAAACTGTTTAGGACATAGACGAAAATTCTTCTAAGATATAAACACATTTTAAAAAATCAAGCTGAAATTATGAAGTGAAAGAAGCACTTAGGGAACTATAAAATGCAGTGGAAAGTTTTAACAGTAGACTAGAACGACAAGAAGAAAGGATCTCAGAACTTGAAGACAAAGTTTTTGAATTAACCCAATCAGACAACAATATAGAAAAAATAATCAAGAGAATGGAACAAAGTCTCCAAAATATGTTGGAGTATGTAAAAAGTCCAAACCTAAGAAGCATAGGTGTTCCTGAGGAAAAAGAGAAAGCAACAGGTTTGGAAAACCTATTTGAGGGAACGATGGAGGAAAACTTCCCTGGCCTTGCCTGAGATCTAAACATTCAGATACAAGAAGCCCAAATAAACCACAGAAGATGTATTGTAAAAATGTTATCCCCAAGGCATATAATCACTCAGCTATGCAAAGTTAATGTGAAGGAAAAAATTTTAAGAGAAGTGAGACAAAAGCATCAAGTAACTTACAAAGGCAAACCTATCAGACTGACAGCAGACTGCTTATAAGAAACCCTACAAGCCAAAAGTGATCAGGGCCCATCTTCAATCTCCTCAAACAGAATAACAATAAGCCAAGGATATTGTACCCTGCAAAACTTAGTTTCATAAATGAAGGAGAAATGAATTCCTTCACAGACAAGCAAACACTGAGGGAATTTGTCACTACTAGACCAGCTTTACCATAAATATTCAGTTCTAAATACTGAAACAAAAGGTTGAAATACACTAGTAGAAAAGTGCTGGAAATCATAAAGCTCACAGGCTTTATGGACCACCAATGTAATGGAGAAAATAAATAAATAAAGCAATCAGATAACAACCAGTATAATGACTAGAACAGTACCTCACATGTAATTATTAACTCTGAACATAAATGGTCTCCATGCTACACTAAAAAGATACAGTCTGTCAGCATGGATTAAAAAAATAATACAAATATCTGCAGTCTTCAAAAGACCCACTTAACTCATAAATGCTCCTATAGACTCAAAGTAAAGGGATGGGAAAAAATATTTCACTCAAATGTAAACCCAAACCATGCAGGAGTAACCATTCTTATATCTGATAAAACAAACTTTAAATTAACAGCAGTATAAAAAGACAAAATGAATATTATATAATGATAAAGAAATCAATCCAACAAGAAGACATAATGATTTTAAATATGTATTCATCTAACACCAGGGCCCCCAGCTTTATAAAACTAACTCTACTAGACCTAAAAAAAGAGATAGACAGCAACACAATAATAGTGGGAGACTTCAACGCTCCATTGAGAACAATAGACAGATCATCAAGGCAGAAAATCAGCAAAGAAACACTGGAGTTAAACAGGACCTTGGGGCAAATGGAATGAACAGACATCTAGAGAATATTTCATTCCAAAACTACAGAATATTCCTTTTTCTCACCAGCACATGGAACATTCTCCAAGATAGACCATATGATAGGCCACAAATCAAGTATCAACAAATTCAAAAAAATTAAAATTATGTTAAGCACCATCTCAGACCACAGTGAAATACAACTGGAAATTAACTCCAAGAAGAACTTGCAAAACAAAAGACATAGACGTTAAACAATTTGCTCCTGAATGATCTTGGGTCAACAATGAAATTAAAATAGAAATTTTAAAATTTCTTGAAATGAATTACAACGATGAAACCAGTTATTAAAACCTCTGGAATGGTGGCGGGGAGGCCAGGGTGGGGTGCATACTTCATCAATAAGAGTACCTGATCTCAAACCAGGTGAAGTGGAGACCAAAGTGAGGCCCAAACTTTACCTGTACAATGACTACTTGTATACCTAACCATGAATTGTACCCCACATCTTTAAAATTAAAAAAAAATTAAAAAACAAAAGCAAAAACAAAACCTCTGGGACACAGCCAAAGCTGTGCTCAGAGGAAGATTTATAGCGCTTAAGGCCTGCATTAATAAGACTGAAAGATCACATATCAACAAGCTAACATCACACCTCAAGGAACTAAAAAACATGAACAAACCAAAACCAAAGCTAAGAGAGGAAAAAAAAATGAAGATCAGAGCAGAACTAAATGAAATTGAAAAAAAGTGCAAAGAATCAATGAAACAAAAAGTGGGTTCTTTGACAAGATAAACAAAGATAAACAAAACCAATAGACCAATAGCTAGATTAATTAAGAAATGAAGAGAGAACACTCAAATTGGCACAATCAGAAATGAAGAAGGAGATGATATGATGGAAATTCAAAAGATCATCTGAGGCTATTATGAACACCTCTATGCAAACAAACTAGACAATCTAGAAGAAATGAATACTCAGTTCTTTGTTTCTGTGATAGATCACTCAGTATCATAGGCTCTAAGTCCATCCAGGTTGCTGTGAAGTTCATGATTTTGCCCTTCTTTATGGCTACGTAATATTCCATCATGTATATATACCACATTTTTAAATCCAGTCCTCTTTTGATGGGCAGCATGGTTGGTTCCAAGTTCTTGCAATTGTGAACAATGCTGCAATAAGTATATGTGTGCAGGTATCTTTTTCATAGAGTGATTTGAGTTTCTCTGAGTATATTCCCAGTAGGGGGATTGTGGGGTCATACGGAAGGTTGACTTTTACATCTTTTAGGACTAGTCACACTGTTTTCCACAGAGGCTGTACTAGTTTACACTCCCAACAGTGTAGAAGTGTTCCCTTTTCGCCACATCCTCTCCAGCATCTGTTGTTTTTTGAGTTATTGAAGATGGCCATCAATTTGATATTTTAACATGACTTAGGCTCCTTGTTTCTCTTCTTCTTCTTTCCATCACCAAAAGTCTATAGCAGTGAGCTTTATAGAGAGGATTATTTGTTCCAAAGATCCACTTTAAGTCCCCAACTTCTCATAATACTTATAAGTTTGAAATTATGATTTTTTTTTCCATTAATATTTCAAAATGCCAATTCATTTTTAGGGTACAGTTTCAAAAATGTTCTTCTGCTTAGAGATTTCTACAATAAAGAAGATTCCCAAGAGACAGAATGCCGAGTCTGAAGACACAGGCTGTAGCTCAGTTCCCACCTTCCACAGCCAACCCCTGGAGACAGAGCCTTCCACTGGCAGCCTGAACAGAACTAATATCCTTTCCAGCAAGAACCAGATTCTTCTGACTCTCTCAATCTTTAAACTTAAAAGGAGCGGCCAGCACAGAGTGAGCCAGGCCCTTCCTATTAAATATATTAAAACTGTAATTGCTAATCCTACAAATCAGGCATACAGGGAGAAATACTATCTAGTGCAAGAGATATCTCTCTAACCCAAATACCAGCTCTTTAAACTTAAACTCCAACGACTATGAGGTTTTAATGAAATGAGTCCAGGCAAGCTGTTTTTTTTCCCCCAAAAAATGTTCAGCCCACATCATGCTCTGAGTTTGACAGCCCTGAACTGCATAGGTCTCGAGGGATCTTAGTGCCTGAGTGAACCTCCCAAGGTGCCTATACTAAACTCCCAAAGTGAGGCTCAGGCCTGGGGGAAGAAAACTCACTTACTCCACGTCTGCGCAATCACACATTTTTTTTCCCCTCAAATCCTTGGTCTCCAGGGACTACCTTGCAAAAGGAAAAGCTAATTTACCATAAAACGTTTACTAAAGGAAAGACAACAAAGAAAATCCTCTTTTAATCACATTGCATGCTCAAGACACATTTCGTGGTGAGAACTGCTACATTTAAACCACAGGCAAAGGACATGTCAAACATTTGATTTATCCATTTTTTTCCTAGTAAACATCTAATAGATGTCCAGTCTTCACCAGGCACTGGACGAGGCATTGGCCATGCCGTAAGGAAAGAACTCCTGAACTGCCAGTTGTGCATCTTGTCATACAGGAAACACACATGTCATTTCTGCACATACCAGACAGAATAAAGAAAATACCAAATAAAGGCATGAACAAAATACTATGGACATGCAGAAGTAATAACAAAGATAATAATGATAAGAGTAATAAAAAATATGAATCATATGATTGCTACATTTTAAAAACACAAGACTCTTACTTGGCTAAAGTGATTTATGTGCATTGTTGTAATTAGTCCTCATGTCAATTCTATGTGGTAGATACTATTATCATCTTCATTTCACAAAGTTGGAAACTGAGACATGCAGAGAGACAGGCAAGGAGATTTCACAGAGGGATATTACTTAAGCCATAACCTGGGAGGATGAATAGGATTTAGAACAGGGGTCTTCAAACTACTGCCCGCAGGCCGCATGAGGCCCGCCGAGGACATTTATCCCGCCCACCGGGTGTTTTTGCCGCTGCTGCCTGTCCTGCCTAGCAGCCGACTGGTCCGGGCCCACAGTGCGCATGTGTGGAATGTGCGTCGCACTCTCCGATTCCCCTCCTCTCTGTCTCTCGGCTCCTCCTCTCAGTCTCGGGTGTGATCGGAGGAGTCACGAGCTTGCCTGTGCAGAGCCTGCTGCTGCCTGAGGACCGAGGTAAGAACAAGTTCGGATTTTTTTTTTTTTTGAAGTTAGGAGGTCTATCTTTTTTTAAATTTTGCAGTTAGTAGGGCCTTTTTTTTGCGGTTAAGGGGGGCCTTTTTTTCTGAAGTTAGGAGGTCTTTTTTTTTGCAGATAAGGGACGCCTTTTTTTTTTAAGTTAGGAGAGCCTTTTTTTTTTTTGAAGTTAGAAGAGCCTTTTTTTTTGAAGTTGGTCAGTTGGTTGGGGGTGGTTTCTAGGGGGGTTGCATCACAGTGATAATGCAAATAGTCAGCACTCAGTGCTAATGCAAATGGTTTTTTAAACTATAGTCCGCCCCTCCAACGGTCTGAGGGACAGTGAACTGGCCCCCTGTTTCAAAAGTTTGAGGACCCCTGATTTAGAAGATGGAGGAGGACAAAGAAAGAGAAGGAAGAGCAGAGAAAAAAGTCCAAGAAAGCAGCGCAAGATATAAACAACAAAGAAATTCTAATCAAAAGTAAATGGGCACTTGTGTTGAGAATAGAGGAAGGGTAGCATTAAAAATGATATTCAGAATTCAAAACATCTGGGACAGTATCACACGCACAGCAGACTCTCAACAAACACAATGTTGTGGGCAAAGTGAATGAGTGGAATTATTGGTTCTAACCACACGCTTTTACCTCTCCTGGGGTGCATTAATTGATATTTGTTTTTTGCTCATGCTGAAGGCACTTTTATTATTAATTTTGATCCTTTAACCTGTGTGATAATTCCTTTTCTTTCTCTCATAAACAGAGAGAAGATGCAACCACAGCTGAACAATAGGCTGACTTACCAAACAAAAGCTTGAAATGTGAAAGAGGACAAAAAAATCTAGCTTGTCAGCATGTCTGCAAAATTGAATGAAAGTTGCCCTACAGTGGCAGGTGGAAAGCTCAGAGGATAAATCAAAGACATAAAACATCAGCTCCAGTGATAGGAGAAGTATATAAACCTTTTGCGAGCACCTACTTCATGCCAGCCTGCCTCCATGATCTCATCCAACTCTGCCAACATGGAACAAGTATTCCTGATTTACAGATGAGAAAACTGATACCAATGGACATAAAATCTTTGAAGTCACTGCAGCTAGCAATGAAAGTTGCAAGTTCTCAAACTCTGACTGACTCCAAATCTTATGCTGATGTCTTTATGTTTCATTACCTCCATGAGAACTAATAGTCATTTAGGGTCTTACCGCAGCAGAGCCTTTATATATTTTATATGTATATGTATTATATATAATATAACGACTATTTCATCTACTACTTACTGAACACCATGGATAAACAACGAACCAGTTAAGCTTTGTGATCCCAAGGCAAGTTTTCACACATAAGTACTTGAAAAACAGTAAACGATTAATGAATACAACAGAGATAGAAGACTGACCTATTTACCACTCAGCATTGATGCATTAAATGAAAAGTATGAAAAATTTGTAAGCCATACTCAAACTATTAAATACTTTTAGTATTCTTAGTCATTTTAGAAATTTTAAGGATTGTCTTCATGTTGAAATGATTCAAATTTCAAAAAACTGGAAAAACTGTCTGACGAAGTTGGGGAACGCACCGGATCAAAGTACAGAACATTCTGATTGTGATACTACCCCTCTGCTTTTGGAAGTATCAATGCAGACTCTTGTAATGAGCCAACATGCTATTTTCAGAAAAGAGAGAGAAAACTGAGATTGTATCTTTTTTTTTTTTTTTGAGTTGGAATCTCACTCTGTCACCCAGGCTGGAGTGCAGTGGCACACTCACAGCCACCCCAGCATTGACCTGCTGGGCTCCAGCGATCCTTCCATCTCAGCCTTCCAGGTAGCCGGAACTATAGGCACGCGCTACCACGCCCAGCTAATTTTTAAAAATTTATTGTAGAGATGAGGTCTCGCCAAGTTGTCCGGGTAGTCTCGAACCTGTGGGCTCAGGCAATCCACTTGCCTCGGCCTCCAAAAGGGCTGGAATTACAGACTGAACCACCGAGCCCGGCTGAGGCTTTATCTAAATAGAAGTTTTGCCCTGAGTGTGAGTTGTTACCAACGCTTGATGAAATATTTCACTCAGAAGCATTTAGAATTGATTTACCTTTGTAACTAAAACAGGAGCAAGTGTGCAATACTATTGATCAAACAATACAAACAAAAATGATAGATTTATGCTCTTTATCTAATCTTAAAATCCCTGTGTAGGGCTGTATAAATTTCAAAATAGTAGTATACGAGGAGAAACCTGCTCCCCCAAACCCAGAATTATCTTTTGGAGGGTGGGTATCTTGTAGTACAGGCTTCTTCCACTAGGTAAATGTTCTAGGAACCCATCGATATCAGTGTATCTGCTAGCGTTGTTGTGAGAGGCTGACTTGCACGAGAAATGTCCTGAACTGTGACAAACAGGTGACTGGTTCTTCCACCATGACAATGCACCTGTCCACACGGGGCTGAGTGTTCAGCAGTTTTTGACCAAAACCAGGATGACTCCCGTTCTTTACCCTCCTTATTCATCCAACCTCACCCAGGTTACTATTTTTTTGGTTTCCTTGGTTGAAAAAAAGTCCTCAAAGGGAAATGTTTTGCTGATGTGGAAGAGGTGAAACAACAACAAAAAATCAGTAGAAGCACTGAAAGGCATCAAAATCGATGAGTTAAAAAATTGTTGAAAAAGCATCTTGATAGGTGTATTGAATCAAATGGAGAGTACTTTGAAGATATCTGAAGTTTTTTTTGTTTGTTTTTGAGTTGGAATCTCACTCTGTCACCCACACTGGAGTGCAGTGTCTGCTCCCGGCCACTGCAACCTCGACCTGCTGGGCTCCGGCGATCCTTCTGCCTCAGCCTTCCAAGTAGCCCCGGAGCTACAGGTGCACGCTACCACACCAGGCTAATTTTTGATTTTATTGTAGAGACGAGGTCTCACCAAGTTGCACAGGTGGGTCTCGAACCCATGGACTCAGGCAATCCACTTGCTTTGGCCTCCCAAAGTGCTGGGATTACAGGCTGAGCCACCAAGCCCAGCTGATGTCTGAAGTTTAAACATAGATACACAATTTTTGTAAATAAATTGTTATTTTACTTTGGGTCCTCCCTTGTGTATATATTTTTGTATTGGATTTGTCAGCATTCCTATGAAGACGATAGTATAGGACATAGAATTGGCATTTTATGGTATGAAAATTTGAGGCTAAAGATACGAAGAAGATTTTCCTACAATCGCATAATTAGAGAAGAGTCAGTGAGGGTTTAGATGTGATGGCTCTGTGACTCCTACTCTAGTGTTCTTTCTACAGCTCTAGCATCTTATGAGACAAGTTAAGATCTACATATCCCACATTTCTGTCTTGGGGATTAATAAGCAATATAGAGAGATGTGACCTGACACTGTTTTCTTAGAAGTGCCAGGAGAGTCTTTGATTAGCAATTTGGGGATATTCTATCCATTTGGTATATATCTCAGTTGAGAGCAATATGTTGCAGAATGGTGGTCTTTGGAAATTCAGGCTCATATTAACTAAAGTTAAAATTTTTTTAATGTTCCTCGTGACAGTTTGAGCAGTTAAGTCTAAAGACGAATGATTTCAGTGCATGATTCCAGGGCAAATAGTAGAATATAATTCATCCAGTGAGAACTTGCTTATGACTAGTGTTAAAAAAAAAAAAAACTAGATAGCATGAACACAGCTACAAAGATGGAAAAAGAAATATAGAGAAAAACATTGTTTTGGGTGAATAGACTCACAGTTTCTCTAATTTGAAGTGATTATACATGCAGTTAAAAAATAGATTGTTATTTTTAATTTAAAAACTACCAGGAAATAAAAATAAAAACATTTCAGGCACAGTTCCTATTGGAAGAATTTTCTGGATTTTAAAGTCTAGGGACAAATGCAGATATTGAACAAATAACTCCAGTTATCAAGAGTACAATCAAGGAAAATAATAATAATAATAGAAAAGTTAAAAATAAAAAAATGAAAACCACCAAGCAAGAAAAAAAAATAAGAAAGATAGTTATAAAATTGTAACCTCTCCTAGAGCTACCCTCAGAAACTCAGTTTCCACAACTAGCACCTCTTGACTCGTTTCTAATGTTGACTGCCCGGATAGTTAATTGGCAATGACAAAAATAAGGGAGTCGTGAGTTGCGGATAATGGTTGTCTACCATTCATTTATGAGTATTTTTCCATTCAGCAACTATTTGTTGAACGTTTACCACTTACTAGGCACCACGCTAGAAACTTGTTTTATGAGGTAACATAAACTCAGGCACTTCTGTTCCAAAGTTTATAATCGAATGGGGGTTATAGGAAAGTAAAGTGATAACTGGAATTTAAAAAACTGTAAGTACATAGGAAGGAAATCCACTCTAATCTGTGAGTCAGATTTCAAACACCATCTGAGTTGATAACCAATGATGACTAGGACTTGTTCAGGTGAGGAGTGGGAAGGGAGTGCTCAAAGTACAAGAGATCTTTGTGCATCATCCCGTGAGTGAAAGAGAGTGAAATCATTCATGGAACTGGAAGAAATTCAGTATAGTTGAATGGCAGCTTATAAGGGGACAAGTGGAATGAAATAAGGCTCAAAAGAAAAGCAGTGCCAGATCATGAGGATTCCAGAAATTTAAATATTGTAAGTAGTGGAGAGATATAATCTGATTCGTGTTTGAGATACACCACCCTGAAAGATTTAACACCATATGAAGAGTGGGCTGAAGCAGGCGATGTCTAGAGGCAGGAAACTTTTTTCACAGTATGGGTGAGACAGGACTGGGCTAGTAGTGAGTATGTACAGATGGATATATTTATTTATTTTAAAGATGTGGGGTACCATTCAGGGTTAAGTCTACAAATGCTCATTATTCAGGTACCCTTGTTGATGAGATGTGCCGCCCTCCCCTGGCAGTTTCCCCTCAACTGCCAATCCCAACCCCCCTCCCCTGGCAATTTCTCACTATTGCCAATCCCTTTCTTATGGTATTATGATAATTGTTCAAGGTCCGCTTATGAGATGGATATATTTAATAGAAACAACAGGACTTGGTGGATGATCGCGCATTGGAGTAACAAAGAAAGAGGCTCCAAGAATAATCTCGAAGTTTCTGGTTTGAGTATTTGAGTTAATGATGGTTCCACTTCCAATTTCCTGAGCAAGGAACACAGAATAAAGCATATTTTGGGAGACTGGTGGTGATTTTGAGGAGCTTGGCATATCCAAGTAGAACGTTGTAGAACGTTCAGTAGGCAGATTTATATACGTGTCTGAATCTCTGCAATGGAACCGTATGTTCAAGAGGCACCACCTGAATTCTATGCTGTAACTAAAGAGATAAGGTCCACCTCCCTAAACGCAGTTGCTGAAGATACAGTTGCAGACGCGCAGCAGCAGTAGTATAGTTTTAAGATCTCTCTGAATTCCTCTGTGAAAAGAGAGGCTAGGACAAAAATCTGTAATCAGCATCTACAATAAAACTAGGTGGCAAAGTAAGTATTTCTGGGAACTTGCAGATATGACCTAATGGAGAAAAACTAATCCACCGGAGGCAAAACTGACAGGAATGAAATCCACATGGAGCAGCACTTGTCCAACAGAGGCAAAGGGAAGAAGAAATCCAGATAAAAATTGGGAGGAGGAGAAAGCCAGGAGATTTCAGAAAGAAACCTCCACATTTTTGAAAACTATATTAAACAACTGATGGAGAAGCTCTTGAACGTGAGTTAGGAAAGCTCTTCTGAAACACATCTGTCTCTCAAAGTTCTCAGAAAATGACCAAGGGGATTTATCAAGATCAAATTCCTATACAACTGTTATATAAAAAGAGCTGAGGAACATCTCCATAGAGAATAAAATAACTTCAGAAAGACATGTCACTAAAACAGATAAAAACTATAGACGCAGTACAATTATGTGTATACAATTATGTGCAGTGAAATTTTGCGATATTATATACTAATATCAGGAAGTGGAATAGGCGATCCCATGCCAATATATTATAGTGTTGGTAATACGTAATTATAGTGTTGGTAATAGTATTATTATGTGGAGACTGTTCTGTGTGTAAAGAAATCAAATTATAGGATATTCAAATTTTATTATCCCCTGTAACCTTAAGAACCCAAATTCTTAGTGTTAAATAAAGGAGACACAATTGTAAAACAAAAGATGTTAAGGAAAACCCCTGCCAGTCTTGAATTTGAAGTATTACTAGAAACTCAGGAAATTATCCTGTCTCTGTCTCCTGAAAAGAATTAGAAGCAATAACTGATTTAACAACCATGAGCATTTCTAAAGTTCAGATGGTGGTCTTGAAATGTTTTTCCATGGGAAAAAAATGAGAACTTGAATAAAAAGCTGATTCCGGGTCTGGTGCAGGAAATATACAAGATGAGCCTGGAGCATCTTATCACACTAGACAGTAAGGATTCTATAATACCAAAGATTACTGTGGTCATGACCAAAGGATTCAGGAGCCAACCTGGAAAATCTCCCAGCGGCAAAAAACACCAGTGAAGCACCAATAAGACTAATAACTGCAATAGATTAAAGGACATCAATATATTTAAATCATGAATTCATAATAATACTTTAAAAAATGAATTGTTCACTTTTGAAAGATGCTGGGAAACCCACCTGTTATTTTGAAAACTGATGCTATGGTTTGGATATTGTTTGTCTGTCTCCATCAAAGCTTCTATTGAAATTTGATCACTAATGTGGCAGTATTGGGAGGTGGGGCCAAGTGGGAGGTATTTGAATTATGGGGGTGGATCTCTCATAAATGGTTTGACTTGGTATGAGTTCTCACTCTCATGAGACTGGACTCATTCCCCAGGAATAGGTTCATTTCCCAGAGAGTGGATTGTTATAAAGCCAGGATACACCCTCCGCCAAGGTTTGTCTTCACGCGTGTGTGCTTCCACTTTGACCTTTTCTGCTGTGCTGTGATGCAAAAAAAGCCCTCACCAGAGGCCAAGGTCATGGTGTTGACTGTCTTAACCTGCTTTGAAGTATGAGCTAACTAGCCTGTTTTCCTGTTCTCCAGGATTTTTTTAAATAGCAACACAAAACAGCTGAAGACAACTGATAAATGAAAGGAAAGGAAAAAGAAATACTGTTGATCACATAGATTAAGTTATTCTAATATGGAGAAATCACCACAGATCAAGTAATGTCTAAGGTGGGTACTAGGGAAAGTTGAAGAAATTCAAGGACAATAATAAGGTTATTCCCTATTCAGGGGCTTGTCTATGAATGTTTTTATTTAAGAGTCATTTGAGTTGATTTGCAAAAATGTACACAACATAGTAAATAGAGCATTTATAAGTTAAAACACCAGAGCAAAGAAAAACAGTAGAGAAAACATGAAATTGGGATTGAGATTAATATGCAAAATATAAACTATATATGCTTGCTGAACAATAACAACAACAACAATTTTATTGTGAGCTTCGTGGTGGCCAATGTAAACAAGAAAGCAAACACTATCAGTTACAAATTTGCAGTATCCATGAGACAAAAAATAAAAATCAAAACAAAACAACAACAAAAACCCTCCAAACCTATTTTCGTTAAAATCTAAAGGATTTTGTGTGTGATATAATGAAACATTTAAAAACTATATTTTATTTTAAAGATGTGGGGTACAAGTAAGGATTAGGTACATAAGTGGTCTATGTACAGGTGAAGTTTGGGCCTCCCATTGGTCCTCATTTTGCCTGGTTAGGATCAGGTACCCTGGGTGATATTGCGTGCCCTCTCTCCTTCCTTCCCCTGGTAATGTCCCTCTATTGCCAATCCCTTTCTTGTAACGATATGATTAATGTTCAAGGTCCACTTATGAGTGAGAACATGTGGTATTCAGTTGTAAAGAAACATTTTACAAAACACTTTAACAGAATGTCACAGCACCTCCTCAACCTAGAATTAAGGCAAAATACCTAATACAATGAGTTCCCCAAGAAAATAAAATGCTATGGTCTAGATAGGTGCTTTGTGATGGTCAGGCCAAAATCAATGCATTAGTTTTATATAATCTGGAGAAATGGAGTACCTGTATTCTCTTTATAAGGTCACTAACAAGTTTGTTTATTTTAATCTGAAGCACTGTTTAAAAGCTCCTGGCATTTTCCAGATTTTTGGCTTGACAAAAGTCTGCTGTGTACCTGCCATTGCTGGGAGAAGGTAAGTGGTCTTCTCTCTTCTAAATCTATTTGTGTTCAACCTAGGAACTTTTTTTTAATGAGGAAAGGTGAGCAAGGAGAGTATACCCAGGATACATGTCTTTAAAAAATCAAAGCTATTAGGATATTAAGATTTGTCTGATGAGCTTAAGAGTCCTGTCTGAGATCAGGTTTGGGAAGAATAAGTCATCTCACCACTGGAATAAATTTATCAACAAGAAAGAGGATGTTTGGTTTGATGAGGTGAAATTAATCACAGGGCTCATGGTGATATAAGAAGCGCTGATCTTGAGAACAGGATCTGAATCTCTTCTGGACCCCGTTTCTTCAGGCACTCTGGGTATGTATTTAGGGAAAGAGCATC
Source organism: Cephalopachus bancanus (assembly GCA_027257055.1). NCBI lineage: Eukaryota > Metazoa > Chordata > Mammalia > Primates > Tarsiidae > Cephalopachus > Cephalopachus bancanus. The sequence goes on from JAPVLO010000614.1 coordinate 660,209, forward strand.
CTAAGGGTTTGAACAGGAATTGTTGGTCATGAGTATCTGTAGAATGAGGATCCCAAGCCTACTTTGACCTAAGGATTATGAAGCTGAGTATAACACTGAAGAGAATAAGAGAAATTAGCAAGTAAGGATTTATTTTTAGATCAGCAACTTTAGAGATTCATTTTAAAGGCTTTGTCTCAGTATCAGTACCCTTTTGGTAGTAGAAGAGAGAAGACCTGGTACCACAAATTCTGAATGTTGGGGGTAGGGATTGGAGAATCCTAGGAGGAAACCTTGGTTTTCTGGTTCAAGGACATTCTAATTTGAACACCAACAGAAAGTCAGCTTGAATTTGACGCTTTCTCATGACTGTGATGAGGTTATGTATTTTTGGCAAGAAAACCACAGTAATGATGTTGTGTCCCTCCTAGTGCACCATGTTAAGAGTTTCACAATGTCAATATGTCTTATTCATAATGGCATTAGCCTTGATCAGTTGGTTAGGGTGGTGTATCACTTAGTGTTCTCCAGAGAAACAGAACCAATTAGGAAATGAGAGAAAAAAATAAAGAATTAGGTCATACAATTATGGAGGTTTACAAGTTCCACAATCTGCAATTGGCAAACTAGAGACCCAGGAGAGTCAACAATGTCGTTTTAATTCAAGGCCCAAAGGTCTGAGAACAGGAGAGACAATGGTATAGATTTTGTCTTGAAAATTGACAGCCTTAAGACCCAGGAAGCACTAGTATTTCAGTTCAAGTCCAAAGGCAGGAGAAATTCAATGTGCCAACTCAAAGGCAGTCAGGCAGAAGCAGTTCCTTTTACTCAGCCTTTTGTTCTAGGTCAGGCTGTCAACTGATTGGGTGAAGCCCACTCACATTAAGGAGAGTAATCTGGTTTAGTCAGTCTACCAACTCAAATGTTAATCTCATCCAGATTCCTCAAAGTAATAAAGGCTGTATACTTCAAACCCACAGTCAACGTCATCCTTAACAGAGAAAAGGTGAATTCTTTCCCCCTCAGAACTGGAACAAGGCAAGGATGCCTATTTTTACCACTACTATTCAACATAGTACTGAAAGTCCTAGCCAGAGCGACCAGGCAAGAAAAAGAAATAAAGTGTATCCAAATTGGAAAAGAAGAATTCAAACTATCTCTGTATGCCAATGATATGATCTTATACCTAGAAAATCCTAAAGACTCTTCCAAAAGACTCTTAGACTTGATAAGTGAATTCAGTAAAGTTTCAGGATACAAAATCAACACACACAAGTTGGTAGCATTGCTATACACCTATAGCAACCAAGATAAGAATTAAATTAAGAACTCGATTTCATTTACAATAGCAGCCAAAAAGCTAAAATATCTAGGAATATATTTAATCAATGAGGTGAACAATCTCTACAAGGAGAACTATAAAACCCTAATGAAATAAATTGTAGAGGACACAAACAAATGAAGAAACATCCCATGCTCATGGATTGGAAGAATGAACATTGTTAAAATGACCACATTACCTAACATATTCTACAGATTCAATCCAATCCCTATCAAATCACTAATGTAATTTTTTAAACAGAATTAGAAAAAAATTCCTAAAATTCATATGGAAACAAAAAAGAACCAAAATAGCCAAAGCAATCCTAAGCAAAAAGAACAAAGCTGGAGGCATCACCTGACTTCAAATTACACTACAAGACTGTAGTAACCAAAACAGTATGACACTGGTACAAGAACAGACACATGAACCAATGGAACAGAGTAAAGAATCCAGAGATAAATCCAAATACTTTCAACCAACTGATCTCTGACAAAGCAGAAATAATATACACTGGGGAAAGGACACCCTATTCAATAAATGGTGTGGAAAAATTGGATAGCTACATACAGAAAAATGAAACTTGATCTCTATCTCTCTTCAGATACAAAAATTAACTCAAGATGGATTAAAGACTTAAATGTCAGATCTAAAAGGATGAAAATCCTAGAAGAAAACCCAGGAAAAACTCTTCTGGACATTGGCCTAAGAGAAAAATGTATGGCTAAAACCCCGAAAGCAAATGAAACAAAAACAAAAACAAGTAAGTGGGACTTTATTAAACTAAAAAGCTTCTACACAGCAAAAGAAATAACAGAGCAAGTTAGCAACCTACAGAATGGAAGAAGATATTTGCAAATTATGCATCTAATAAAAAATGAATACTAGAATCTATGAAGAACCCAAGCAAATCAGAAAAAAAGCAAATAACTCCATGAAAAAGTGGGCAAATAGCATGAACAGACATCTCTTAAAAGAAGGCATACAAATGGCCAAGAAACACATGAAAAATGTTCAACATCACTCATCAGGGCAATGCAAATTAAAAACATAATAGGATACCACCTGTTACCAGTCAGAATGGCCATTATTAAAAATCAAAAAACAATTGATGATAGCATGGATGTGGAGAAAAGGGAACACTTATACACTGTTGATGGGAGTATAAATTAGTACAATCTCTATAGAGATCAGTATGGAGGTTACTCAAAGAACTGAAAGTAGATTTACCATCTAACCTAGGTATCTACTCAAAAGAACAGAGGTTGTTATATATATAAAAGGTGTACTTGCATGTTTGTCACAGCACAATTCACAATTGCAAAAATGTGAGATCAATATAAATACCCATCAGCCAATCAGTGGTTGATGAAAATGTGATATATATATCTAGATATATAGTATATATATAATATATATATTTCTATATATAGTATATGTATATATATATACTATATATATAGTATATATCTAGATATAGATATAGATAGATAGATAGATAGATATAGATATATACTGTAGAATACTATTCAGGTATCAAAAAGAATGAAATAATGTCTTCTGAAACAACTTGGTTATCATCATCCTAAGTAAACTAACTCAGGAACAGAAAACCAAACATTGCATGTTCTCACTTATAAGTGGGAGCTGAGCTAAGGATATGCAGAGACATAGAGAATGGTATCATGGACACTGAAGACTCAGAAAGCAGAGGGAAGAAAGGATAGAGGGACAAAAAAAAAAGTCACCTGTCGAATACAACGTGCACAGGTAATGGTGGTGGTATGGTACTCTTAAAGCCCAGATCAAAAGCTATTTGTATCCCCTAATCTAGTGAAATTAAAAACAACAAACAAAACTCATCCAGAATCACCCTCACACTTAGAACAGTGTTTGACCAAATATCTGGGCACCCTGTGACCTGTCGAGTTGACACACAAAAATTAATCATCACAAGTGGTGCCTTCTGTTTTTTCCACTATAAAGTTACTATCTTCGTGATGCAATCAGTATGCTTGACACAAAGGTGTCAAAATCATGGGAAAAAAAGAATAAGGACCTTTTATAAATTGGGGAAAACTAAGGAAAAAGAACAATTAATTCCAATGTGAGATACTGGATAAAATCCTGGAATGAAAAATAGACATTAGTGAAAAAAAATTGGTGAAAATGGGACTATGATAAATAGTTTACTTAGTAGCCTTGAACTAATGTTAACTTCCAGAGTTGGATAATTGTCTGTATTGGTGTAGAATGTTTAAAGGAAAGGGAGTGAGGGGTGCATGCAAGTGCTCTATGCTATTTTTAAACCCTTCTGTAAGTCTAAAAGCAATTCAATTTTTTTAAAAAGTGAAAATATGTGTTCCCCCACCAGGATTTAGCACACACTGTGATTCATTCTAGAGGTCTTCTGTTCTCAACCAGTGGCTGTTTTCCAGCCACTGGAGGAGCAGGCACAGACTAGGTTATCCCCACTGTGACAAAGTTCGTCTGATCAGGAGTGATTCATCCTTCTTCCTTGCCCCTCAGTGGCAATGGTCTGTCATGTCTCTCAGGGGATTCCCCGCAGGATTGAACTGAGTTATCCACAGCAGTCACTCCCTCATTAACCAGGCACGGGTAAGTGTTTAACAACTGCCTCTCTGAAAAAGACGGCCCCAATTTGTAGAGGTTGCTGATCTCTACCATGACTGATTTGAAGCTACCGGTGTAACACCACTGAACGTGAAGTCAGGAAGAGATGGGTAAAACACACCATCTTATTTATCGTTGGGATCTTACAAAAGTAAATGACCCCAAGAGGACAAATATTAGTTAAAAAAAAATCACAAATGATGAGCACCTTTGGTTTTTAAACATAATTTAATTGACAGTTTAAGTAATTTAATTTTCACAATGGCTGTGTTTAATTGGCTTGCAAAACTCCTGAGAATTTAACATTTGATTGTATAAATTGGTGTCACCTGCCTTCTGTGCATGACTGTGACACAGATACTCCCTTAACTGGCTCTCTTCCCTTCTTTGGCTCACTTTCGTCCAGGCTTCCTGACATCATCTCCCAACTCAACCACTTGCACTGCATCTGTGCTTCAGGGTCTTTTATGTGAACCCAAGTAGGCAAAGATAAAAAATTCTTTAGCATGTGTCAGAATTTTAGATTTTTTTTTTTTTTTTTTTGAGTTGGAGTCTCACTCTGTCGCCCAGACTGGAGTGCAGTGGCCACTCCCGGCCACCGCAGCCTTGACCTGCTGGGCTCCGGCGATCCTTCCGCCTCAGCCTTCCAAGTAGCTGGAATTATAGGCATGCGCTACCATACCCCGCTGATTTTTTGATTTATTGTAGAGATGAGGTCTCGCCTGCCCAGGCGGGTCTCGAACCCGTGGGCACAGGCAATCCACTCACCTCAGCCTCCCAAAGGCGCGGGATTACAGGCTGAGCCACCGAGCCCGGCTAGATTTTTCTTTATGAAAACTAACTGGGAAGCAGCTGTAATATGGTGCCAGTAAAAAAATAATTATAATAGCTAGTACTTATTAAGTACATACTCTGCCAAGTACTAAGCCTCTCTCTTTACATGGATTTGGTCTGGAGACAAACCACGTGAGATAAGAGCTGTCATTATCCTTATTTGGCAGATGAGAAAACTGAGATTTGGAGTCACCAAACCATATGTTCAAAGTCATAAAATTAACAAGTGGCAGAGCAGATCTAGATGCAGATAAGTTTTTTACAGATCTGTTTTTAGCCACAGGGATACGATTAGCATCCACTTGAGAAACTAAAGGAGTCTGGTTGGAACCTGGGATCAGAAGGCAAACCCATTAGCTTGACAGTGGGTGACTGAGTTGGCAAGTCTGCAGAGTAGGAAGATGACTATTCTAGCTTGCTGTGTGAGTTGGAAGCAACACTGTTCCCAGGGAGTCTGTGTTTAATGTATAAATAAATAATCCAAATGTAAATTGCAATCCCACAGTGCCCTTCCCCTTCTTCCGCTTTGGGATATAAAAAGCATCTACAAACATATGCTCCTGCTGGATTTTTCTTTGTAGTGCCCTCTCCACAAAAAAACAACCTATGGTCTTTCTCCGAGCTTGCATCTCTGGTTCATCATTTGCAAAGGACAGAAATATTCTGCACTTGATTGAAGGTTGGTGTCAGTAGAGAGAGGAAGCTTTATTCCCTGGCTGCTCAGGTTATGTATGAATGGACTGGAGTCCAAAAGGGAGCTCAGGGTTGTGCACATCATAGATGTCCACTTTCACTCAGTGCTGAATTAAATTGAATTATGGCCACAGGGGAAGACAATGACAAGTTGCTTTCAAGGAGAGTGTCTTGAAAAGGGACCGTTGTGTCTCCTCCCATGGCACCTCCTGGCTTGTAGGTTAGTATCATTATAATGTATATTACTTACAATGTTATGGCATTTTAAATGCCAATTTCAGTTTGAGACTTACATAAAAGCAAAATGATAAAACCACATACATTAATGTAATCAGAAGGATTTTTAATTTGGTAAAGGAATAAGCTTTGTCTTTATTAAAGTTCCAGATCTCTGCTGCAATTGCTACTACAGCAGAAAACAAACCAGCAAATGAACAAACAAAAACCCAAGATACTACCTTTTCTCCTTAGAAACCTTTATACTAAGAAGTAGAGAGTAGCATTTATAATATGTCTGAGGTAGTAGGATACACAATAGAGCCTTTTGGGGTTTTTTTTTTGTGTGTGTGTGTGTGTGGTAAATTCTATATCAAAACCTGAGGAGATAGAAATATTATGATCCGAATACAGAAGGTTTCATGGCGGCTGGAGGTCCAAAGCAAGATTTCTGAATATGTGAACAACATGCATGCCTATAGCTTACCACCTCTTAGTAGCCTTGACTATTAACTTTCGAATCCTAGGAAGACTTTTTCACATTACTAAGTGACCTCTGCACATTTGAGAAGCAAAATGTTCATAATTGAACTGAACTGAGTTGTATATTAATTCTAACAGCAGCAAGTAGAGAAAATAATTATATTCTAATGTTTTCCAAAACCTAGTGTATGATGTCACAATTTTTTTTTTTTTTTTTTGCCATGGACTCACATAGACCTTAAGAAAAATTTGGCAATCAGTTCCTCCCTTCCTGAAGTTACCTGCATTCCCAAGGAAAAAAATGCCTTTTTTTTTCTATTTCTGTTTTGATCAGTACAGTACTCTACAAAAAAAAAATGTGCCGAAATGTATGGAAGATAAATTTGAAATTCACTCAGACACACTTTGTTGATTCTCTGTTATCTTCTCTGTTTAGACATATTTAGTTAAGGAAGAGACTTTATCAAGCATAACCAGAGCTGAGACTCACAAGGTAAGTGAGGCACCTTGGGCACACGATGTAAGGAGGTGCTCACTCTCTCAGTGTCACACAAGCGTTTGATCCAGCCATGGGGATGCCAGAGCCTTCAGCATAGGCCTACCTCCCAACCTTGTGGATCAGTCTAACTTGAGAATAGATGTCTTAGCTTGGCCTATGATGGCTAGCACACTGTACTGTACTTCATTCATTCATTCATTCACTCAACAAATATTTATTGAGCATCTGATTTGTACAATAATCCTCTTTTGTCTGTAGTTTTGCTTTCTGTGGTTTCAGTTACTGGCAGTCAACTACAGTCCAAAAATAGGTGAAGTACAATAAGACATTTTGAGAGAAAGAGAAACTACATTCACATAACCTTTATTATAGTATATTGTTATAATTGTTGTATTTTGTTGTTAGTTATTGTTAATATCTTACTGTGTCTAAGCCAAGCATGGTGGCATGTGTCTGTACTCCCAGCTACACAGGTGAGAAGATCTCTTGAGCCCAGGAGTTTGAGTCTAGCCTGGGCAATATAACAAGACCCTATCTCTTAAAAAAGGAAAATAAGTAAATGATAAATTAAAGTTGCCAATTTCTCACTGTGCCTAATATAAAAATTAAACTTTATAGGCCGGGCGCGGTGGCTCACGCCTATAATCCCAGCACTTTGGGAGGTCGAGGTGAGAGGATTGCCTGATCCCACGGGTTTGAGACCAACCTGGGCAAATTGGTGAGACCCCATCTCTACAATAAATCAGAAAATCAGTCGAACATGGTGGCCTGTGCCTGTAGTTCCAGCTACTTGGAAGGCCGAGGTGGAAGGATCGCCTGAGTCCAGCAGGTTGAGGCTGTGGTGGCTGGGAGCATACTAGTGCCCTCCAGCCTGGGTGACAGAGTGAGACTCTGACTCAAAAAACAAACAAACAGACAAAAAAACTTTATCATGCATGTATAGGCTAAAACATAATATATACAGTATAGGATTTGGTACCATCCATGTTTTCAGGCATCTACTGAGGATCTGAAAAGTATCTCTCACCACGTGGACAAGTACCTTACTATTCTAGGTGTTCAGTGAACAAAACAACTATACTTCTGACCCTTAGATTCTACTAAAGAAACACAAACATGAATAAGACATGATATAGTATGTCAGAATGGGGTAAGTACCTGGGTTAAGTAAAGAAGGAAGGGATAAGCGAAACCAGGACTGCCAGAGAGAGTTACAGTTTTAGATGGAGGTGCCGAGAGCTATGAGGATCAGTGAGCATCACTGAAAAGACATTTGAGCAATGACTTGAGAGATGTGTTGAGTGAGCCTGGGAGATTTTTGGTGGGAAAGTATTTTTAGAGGGAGTAGCCACTGAAAGGCCCCAAAGGCAGGAAGGTGCCTGATATGTTTAAAAAGCATTGAAGAGGACAGAGTGACTTGGCTATAGAGTGAGAGGCGGGGAGTCAAAGGTAACTCCAAGACCTGAGAAACAGGGAAGAAGGAGTTTTCAGTTACTGAGATCGGAAAAAATATGGGTGGAACAATTTTATGGGTGAAGAGCTGCATTTTGATTTTGGACAAATCTGAGATGGGTTTAAGACATCTAGTTGAAGATCTTGAGAAGGTTGTTGACTTCGTGAATCAGGGGAGATAAGAGGTTATCGAAAACTATAAAATTAGATGAGACTATTAAAAGAGTAAAAAAGTGTGGAGAAGAGAGGAGACACAAGGACTGAGCCCGGAGCACTCCAACCTCTAGAGATGGGGAAGAGAAGGGACCAGCAAAGGAGCATCTGGCTGCTACTTCTCAGGCTCCTTTTCTTGGCATCTTTACATACCCAGCAAATAGTTAAGTGCTTTCCATAGAATAAGTGACTTGGGATTATTTTAGTAGTAAAAGATACTGGTGGATGTTGAAATGCCAAATAAGAAGTCAAAAATCAGCTCCCCAGGCTGGGAAAGTGGGTTTTCTAAAGAAAGTGAAAGAGACAAAGATATTAGTCAATGAAACAATTATTACATGCTAATCATAAGTACTAAATTGTCATTCTGGGAATTGTCACCACACAGTCATCACAGGGGCTATGCTATGTGGTCCCTAATTCAGTTATTGCTTCAATACTAGAAAATACGTTTGTTGATATTTTTTTAAAATCATTTTTTCTAAAAGAAGCTTCCAAGATAGAAGTGATGTCTCTGGAATCAAGCAAACAGCAGGTATGGACTCACAGCTACCACAGTTGTATGCAAGATGTTTTATACTAGCTCACTCTCCTAAATCAAATTTCTGATCCTATTAGGTTGGTGAGAAATTCAATTTCAGTCATTCCTGAGGTTCTCAATTCCATCAAAATTAGGCTGAAGTCCTAGGGTGGGGGTTTGCATAGTCCAGATCTTTCAGAGAGACCCCTTTAGCTTTTGACTCATGGTGGCTGGTCATCGTGATACACCTAGGTAGACAAGTTAACGTGGTCTGTCCTTTGAAGATGGGTCCTAGGAGCATCTCTGTGGTGGCTAGAAGCTCATGTGACTAACATTCCTTCCTACCTAAATGTGTGAGGCTGCTTGTTTTCCTCAGATTGGTCCTCTACTCTCGTCAGAAAATTGGTGAGGCAGAGGAATGGGTGTAGATCCCTGAAAAAACACCCCTTTTCAATCTTGGATTATTTCTCCTTCCCCCAGATAGACAGTTTCTCTCATACCTCAGTATACACTCTTCCTTCTCCTTCCTTTTATCAGTCAGCTTAGGCAAAATATGCCACACTGACAGCTTCAAACTCTCAATGAGTTTACAACATAAAGTTTTGTTTCTTGCTCATTTCATGTCAGTTGCAGACTGAATGTGGCTCTAATTCTTGACTTCTTCGTTAGTGGATCCAGGTTGTTGGAGCTGCTTCTATCTGGCCTCATAGCAGAGGGAAAAAGAGCAATTCCACAATCATGAAACAACCCTTAAAATTTCTGTTTGGAAATGGCCTGCATCACTTCTGCTCACAGTTTATTGTCCAAAATATATCACATGGCCAAGCTTGATGCTGATAAGTAGGGAAGTACATTACTCACCGGGAAAGGCAGGGAAAAGTTGGGAACAATAACACAATCTACTTGACTTCCTCTTGGGGAACACTGAAGGAAAACAAAATGTCAAGTCTCTTTTCTGGAGGTGGAGAAGTAACAATGAGAAAATACAATCAGTTGGCATTTTCTTTCTTATTAACTCCGTTTGCTGTGCAAACAAGTACTTTGAAGTTATATAGCTGGGAGAAGAAATGTGGAACAGTGGTGTCTAACAATTCTATAATACTACCAGCCGGGATAATAATCAAGCATTTAATGCATATTAACTCATCTAACCCTTAGGAAGAATTCCATGAGGTAGATCCAATTTTTATTCCTCCAGTTTTACATGCATAGAAATTTAAGGCATAGAGTCCCTTGTTAAGGAAACACAAGTAATAAATTGTGGGTGCAGAATTGGAAGCTTAGGTGTTTAGCTCTGTGATCTGAGCTCTTAACTACTACTGTCTTACAGTATCATTGAGGATTAGACCCAGTCAGATGGTACTTATGGAATCTTAACAAAACAATCAGTGACAATTATCTTATTTCATTCTATATAATATCCTTCTTAAATGTCTGGAAAAGAGAATCTTCTTTAAAATTTTTCTCTGTGTTTCCTTTAACGTCTTGCTGTGCTATTTTTGGATTAAAGCCCAATTAAGAGAATAAAGTGCTCATGCTATTGGTCTTTCAGCAGAGAAGTTATAGCTGTAGTCATTTACTCCCAGGAGTCAGTTATCTTTCCAGGTGCTCAGCTGTGACTTTTCATTCATTTATAGGAATTCCCTGAGCCCACAGTCTAGGCCCTGGCATGTTTTACTATGTGCCAAGAATGACCCTCAAATTTTATTAAGGCTGTACATGCAGATCCCACAACAGAAATTTCTACCCACTGTCCACCATCTTTCTTTCACTCTCCTTTTTCTTCTCTACACCAGATATGAGACCTGGGTTTGTGAAAACAACAATCCCAGCATGCGTTGCTGCTGGATTTTTCCTCCCTCTGTCACCCTCATTGTGCTGTCCTGGGGGAGGGTACATTTTCCTGGATGAAATGCTACACTGCTACATTTATGCTTTTCCCTTACTTCACACATATGCAAACACAAATTCCAACACACCATACAAGGGCATATATACATATGCATGCAGATATGTGTGCACATAACTTTTGATCTTTTGTTTCTAGCTATTTCACTTTCTGAATGTTAAATACCAAGTTGTTGGGACATAGTGTTGGGTAGGACTGCCTCAGGAAGTAGCATCCAGAACATAGAAGGGTGGCTATCCATTCCCATTTCTTCCGGTTTTTTTTTTTTTTTGAGTTGGAGTCTCATTCTGTCACCCAGCCTAGGGTGCAGTGGCACACTCACGGCCACTGCAGCCTCGACCTGTTGGACTCAGGTGATCCTTCCACCTCAGCCTTCCAAGTAGCTGGAACTACAGGTATGCACTACCACGCCTGGCTTATTTTTTGATATATTGTAGAGACGAGGGCTCACCAAGTTGCCCAGGCTGGTCTCGAACACCTGAGCTCAATCTTCTCGCCTTGGTCTCCCAAAGTGCTGGGATTACAGACTTGAGCCTACACACCCAGCCCATTTCTTTCTTTTTAAGAAGTTTAAAATCGGAGCACTTAATTAAAACTAACCAGTTGTCATTTCTTTAGCAAATACTTAGTATAAATATAAAACAAAAATGTACTTTCTTTATTCTTCTGCACCACAACTCATGACATGTTCTTCATAGAGAAGAGCAAGGTATTCTCTTGTTACTGTACTGGGGAATATAATTTTTTAATTATGATATCCTAAAATGAAAGAATTTTAAAGCACATTTCAGATTTTTCTAAAGTAGATGAATGTGTTTCTTGCCTATAGTTCTTTATTTCTTCAATATAAATAAATTCCTCAAATCCTTTGTAAGAAGCAAAGTAAGTCATGAAACTATGATGGTAGCTCACTACTTTAGAGCTCCATTTCTACAACTCGGTTTCTTTCAGAACGCTAGAATCTTTCAAGTTGTTAGGTGGCGTCTTGGATTGAATTCTCAGGAGAACCAGTAAAGAGCTGGGAAATGAGGTTGGAAGGGAAGAAAATGTGCATTTTAAAGTAGGTTTTCACTGTGGGCACTGGGAATTTGGTCTCACTGGGGCACTCTGGGAGAGACTAAAGAAAATGTTTTCCACCCAGAGGTTATCCAAGTCTCTCACTCATCAATGCTTAAGGACTTCGCCCAAGATTCCTAAATCCCTAGCATTTCCAGTCTTTCTCTTACCTATATGTCAAGGAAAAGCTCTCAGCCACTTGTAGTTGTGAGTACGTACTGGAGTTTTGAGCTTTGAAGAGATATGAGCAGGGCAAGTATCTGCAGCACTTGGTACAACATTATAAACAGACAGCTGGTTAAATAATATTGGGATACATAAAAACAACAACTAGGGTGCTTAATTGTATGTCTTCACATCTTTTTATGTAATGTATACCTTGAATCTCTAAAAGGAAGTTGTATAGTGTGCAACATAGATGCAGGTTACTTGACTATGAAACTATTTTTTCATAGAATGTCTACCACACATCCTAGCTTATCGGCTTTATAGATGTATCATGATCAGAAATTATCTTGTTTATTTATAATGACTTGTATGTTATCTAGCTCATATCACTGGAATATGTGTCAAAAGTAAGGGCTTTTGTCACTATATAGAATTAACACCTCAATATAAAATGTAATTAAGAATAAAAACATAACCAAACCAAAATACTTGGAAACCAAAATTCTCACTTCTCACATGAAGAATTTATTTGAAGAAATCTAAATCAGAAAGTTTAGAAATAAATGATGGTGAAAACACTACATATTAGTATTCATGGGACACAGCAGTGCTTAAAAGAAAATGTATATCGCACACACACACATATAAAAAAGCAGACAATCTGAAGATGGAAAATTAATGAATTAAGCATCCAACTTAAGAAAATAAATTGAAAAAAATTGTAAAATCAACTTTTTCTTTTCTTTGTTTTGTATACAAATTGTAAAGTATTCACATTCTGAAAAAGTTGAGGAGACAGCTCTGATGTTTAGACTGTCCTAGCTTCTTTTTTTTCTTTTTTTTTTTTTTTTTTGAGTTGGAGTCTCACTCTGTCACCCAGACTGGAGTGCAGTGGCCGCTCCCGGTCACCGCAGCCTCGACCTGCTGGGCTCCGGCGATCCTTCCACCTCAGCCTTCCAAGTAGCTGGAATTATAGGCATGCGCTACCACACCCGGCTGATTTTTTGATTTATTGTAGAGATGAGGTCTCGCTGCCCAGGCGGGCCTCCAACCCGCGGGCTCAGGCAATCCACTCACCTCAGCCTCCCCAAGGCGCGGGATTCCAGGCTGAGCCATCGAACCCAGCTTTTCCTAGCTTCTAACTGCATGGTTCTTGCTGTTGGGCCATCCATGGTCCAACTGAAGGTATGGACATCATTCCCTAATGCTGATATTTGCTTAATATTTGCCTGGTATGTATTTACCATCATTTTGCCTTTTTGTTTTTTGTTACCTTATGTCTTCAGCATGTCTTCTCTAAACAGAACATAGCAGTGGTTTTTTTTTTCCTTCAAAATAGGACTCAAAGAGTTTAGCTCATTAACATTTATTGTGATTAATGGTATATTTGAATGTATTTCTTCTTCCATATTACCTTCTATTTTTTTTAACTTTTTTTTAGATTTTAGTTTTTTTTCTCCAGTTGGTTTGAATTTTGTTTCCACTTGGAATCATTTAGAAGTTACATAATCTGTGACTATTTGTGGATTATCTAGCATTAGATAGGATTATATAGGATCACTTTGGGGAAGCAGTAGCTAGACTGTATTCACAAAAGTCTGCCATGAACAAACTTCTTTTGGTCTATTGATCCTAAGATGGCAATTGTAGCAGTAGATGTCTTTCTGTTCTGCATGGATGGATGTAGAAAATAATGAAAGGATACAAATGTCAGCATCAGAAGGCTGTGAAATGAAACTAACATTTGGTATCACTGAAATCAGTATCTGCTGATTAGTTGGTATTTTGAGTAGACAAGAATGAATTTGAAAAACTATTTTGACTAATGCTTTTTAAAATTTCGGAACCTTTCCCTTATTGCCTTATAAAAATATTTAATTGATTTGATACTGGCATACAAAAGAGAGTCTGTCTAGACTGACCAAAAAATCTCTTAAAATAGTGTAGATTTATATTTATCTAAACACCTTGAGACTTGTATACCTTCCACCTGAAAATACTTGTCTTTTATATGTTCTGGAAATTTATTCAATCACTGAAAATAGAATATTATATTGAATATTGCCAATGACCATTTTCTTTGCTGTCTTCTTAACTCCCCTAATGTTGGACCTTCTCACCACATTCTCCATGGTGCTCAGAATCTCTTTCATTTAAAAAAAAAACTCTTCATATCACTGAGCTACTGTCTGAAAATTGCTTAGATCTCTTTTCAATTGTTCTTTCTTTCTTTAGTCAAGTCTAATCTCTCTTTTTAAAAACGCTAATTTCTTAATTAGTAAGTTCATTATGGTTTTAATTTAATCCACTATATTTTTCACTTCTAAAAATTCTAGTTTGATTTTTCTTCACACCTACTCATCTACTTATTCTTTTTTTTCAGTCTTGTTATTTCCCAGTGGGTTCTATGCTGTCACTATTTCAGACATACGTATGTATGTGTGTATAATATCATTGTTTAAATATCCCAAGCTCTTGGTGGTATTGATCTGATCACTCTGATTCTTGGTGCTTGTAATTTTTGATTGATAATTCATTTTTTATGAATGTGGGGTAATTAATTTTTTTTTTGAGTTGGAGCCTCACTCTGTCACCCAGACTGGAGTGCAGTGGCCGCTCCAGTGATCCTTCCGCCTCAGCCTTCCATGTAGCCGGAATTACAGGCATGCGCTACCACGCCCAACTGATTTTTTTTTAATTTATTGCAGAGATGAGGTCTCGCCAAGTTGCCCAGGCGGGTCTCAAACCCACGGCCTCAGGTAATCCACTCACCTCAGCCTCCCGAAGCGCAGGATTACAGACTGAGCCACCGAGCCTGGCTAAATTTTTCACAAGGATTGTTTTCCATATGGAATTTTTCATCTTTGCTGGTAGTTATATCACCTCTCTCTCTCTCTCTCTCTCTCTCTCTCTCTCTCTCTCTCTCTCTTCTCTGTGTGTGTGTGTGAGTGTGTGTGTGTGTTTCTGTTAAGTGCCTCAGGGATATTACATTAAAAATAAATCTATCCAGTTCTCTAGGTACTTGTTCCATGAGAGTTTCTGAATTAGTTTAGTTTACTAAGCTACCAGAATTGGAAGTAAAATTAGACAGCTGTCTTTGCATTTTTCAGTTTAACCCTCTTAGTTGCAACACATCTTCATTTCATGACAGGTCTTTGTTAAAGTCATTTTTTGGACATTTTGACTCTTTAATTTGACCAAATAAAAACATTTGGTCGCATCATAGTGGTTAAAACAACAACAGCAAAACAAACTTTGGACTTAGATTGTCTCCAGTTGGAATCCCAGGTCTTTTATTTACTATCTTGGTAATTTTGGTCAGGTTACTTAATCTTCCTATCTTTCTGATCCTTGACTTCTTCATGCAAATAAGGCAAAATAAAATAAAATTAAATTAAAAACACCAGATTGAATTATATGTAATATGTATGCAAAGCACTTAGCATAATAGTTGATACATAGTATGAATTTTTGAAATGTTAACTCTTTTCTCTTGAACAGAGATAACTTTCCAAGCCATCTTAAGCATCAATAAAGCAACTTTGCTGCATTCTGAACTAAGACCTAAGAGAATATATTCCAATTCAATTGAATTCAGCTAAACCTGATAGATTGCTATGAACGGAATGCTTTTGAACTCTCCAGGTTTACATATTGAGACCTTAATACTCCATGTAGTGATATTTGGATATGAGGAGATCATTAGGGATTCTTCTTGATGGGTTTAATGTCCTTGTAAGAGGAGGCAAGAGATAGCTTTCTTCCCCTCTGTTCTCCTCCATGTGAGGGCACAGCAAGAAGATGGCAATCTGAAAACCAGAAAGCAGACCTGCACCAAACACTGGATCTTGATCTGAGACTTCCCAGATTCCCAAACTGTGAGAAATAAATGTTTAAGTCACCCAGTCTATGGTAATTTGTTATAGCAGCCTGAGCTGAATAATACACATATATTGTGGATGTTCCAAGTAAAATAAAAATAAATCCATCTAGTTCTCCAGGTATGAAGAGTTTCTGAATTAGTTTAGTTTACCATGTTGACAGAATTGGAAGTAAAATTAGACAACTGTCATTGCATTTTTCAGTTTAACTCTCCTAGTTGCAATAAATCTTCCCCACCAACTAACTGGCAGATTATGTCACCTCCTGTGGCCAGTTTCCTTAGGGTATAGTGAAGATAATCTTTCAGGCCTTTTCTAACTCTTAAACATTTTATGATTCAATATATTGTCAGAAAAGTGTAATATTCACATTCTATTTATAAGGGTCAAAGCTATTTCATAAATAGATCCAGGAAGATATAAAAATCCATGTTTCTGCCTTTTTGATAAGCTCCAAAGACTCAGCCTTGAATAGAATTGGTGTTGAGCGTGGAGAGGACAGACTGGGGCGCAACTATGCAACTGAGTGATTGCTGGCAGTCCAGTGCAATCTGGCAATGACATTTCACAAATCAATGCAATGATTCCTATCTATCTTTTATCTCCAGGGAGGTGTACTTCTTGTCAGTTGTAGCATTTCACAAAGTATTCCCCAGATTTTTATAAAAAGAATAAGATACACGAGAATTGTCAGGACTAAAAGCGCCTGGATCAACTGGCACTTCACCGTAACAGGAGTTAATTCAAAATAGATATTCATCACCTTTATCACTTTGCTCAAGAGAATTGCGCAGCTACAAAACACACTGGCAAAATCCCAAGCGAAAGCACAACTGCTCGGCAACCACTGAATTATTTGCTGATGTTTATTCGTGGAGCACAGAAATACAATTTTACTTTCAATATCCCCTTGACTGAAATATGTATTATTTGATTTTAATGTAGCAAATCTAATTTATAGGCTTCTGACAAGAAGGCAAACCTCCCAGGGACAGAATTGTCTTTAGTTTTTTTGGAAACATTTGTGTTATTTTTACACTTATATGTCTGCACAAAAGACTAATATTTGCTATCATTCTATTCCCAGGAAAAGTTTAATTTTTTAAAGTCTTTTGTGGGGGAGGGGGTAATCATAAAACAGGTAATCAAAACATGAAAAAAAGGTTCAATTTCACCATGATTCTCCAAAATTGCTCCCAATTCAGTGTGTACCAAGAGGGACTAATTCAGTACATAAACTCAGCAACTGTGTTGTGTATTAAAAACATCAAAACAACATTAGTTTGCAAATCACTCCTGAACCTTAATAAAATCATTTCTAATAACAGAACATAGAGCGTACGGTGGCTTCTAAGAAGAGTATGATTTTGTCTATCTAGATTAAAATATTCCCCTAGTTAGTTGTCAGGGAGAATTAATTTATAATGAGTGTTATATTAAAAAAAGGTTGAAATATCTCCTTAGAGAGGACTATTTTATGGATATGTAACCAGAGTTGAACAATTCAAGGCCTTTGCCAGTTCATCAGATTTATAACAAAAAGCAAGTGATAGTCTTTGGTTCACAGTCTTTCTCAGCTTTGACTGGAACCATATCTCTGCATAAGATTCCTTTAATTCTGTTAGCACTTTTGTTTCTTTCCAAATCAAGGTGACATGCACATTTTATTTATGCACTTGAGTCTTCTATGTTGTATTTAGCAGTGACCAAATTAAGCAGGCACAAATTCCTAGTCAGCCACACAAAAGAAACAAGGGTAGATGGGCTTACCATCAACAGTAAGGCCACACGGTCCTGTTCCCAAGTTCTGTCCACCTAAGGTTGATAGCATACTGAGATACTGAGTCAGAGTGTGTGTGTGTGTGTGTGTGTGTGTGTGTGTGTGTGTGTGTGTGTGTGTGTGTGTGTTAAGGGTGGGAAGGAGAAGATAGAGATGTTTTAAACAGATGTAATGATAAATTCAAGGGTCTAGAGTCAAGGAAACTCATGGTGTGCTTGAAAAATGGAAAAATTTTAACCAAACTATAGTAACTAAAATATAATGTGGTAAATGGATAGAGCAAAGCTGGAGAGACATACATTTGCACCAGAACTGTGGAAGTGCCAGAAAAATAATTTTTGTTTATATTTCTAAATTTAAAAAAGTCTCGGTTCTTATCTGCTAAAGATTGAGGGAAGTCTATTCTCATTTCCAATTTTGTTATTCTTTCCTCTTCCTTGTATTTGAATTCTGGATTATCTATATTCCAGAAAAGTTGGTGAGTCACCTGTAATATCTTGTCTATTCTATCGGCTGCTTTCATGCTCTTCGTCCTTTTCCTGATCTCTGTCTGAAAGCCAAGAGCATCACTCCATTCATGATGAGCACTTCAGAGGCAGACACATTTTTCATGGATCACAAGATGCAGGTTTCAGGGCCTAGTATTCCAGAACACATGAGTGTCTGAGGTTCTGCCACCCACCATGTCCTTGAATATAAGCAGAGACCGGGTCTCTGCCTCTGATGAAGCTCACAATTCATCTATACCCCCAGCTTAACAGGAACCAAGAATCAGTTCTCCCTCTGGGATTGAGTCAAATTCCTCTTCTTCTGAAAATACCTGTTTGTATCCTCTTTTATATAGACCAATGCCTCCCAAACAAAGGCATTCCAGGATATCTTGAGTGACATTCTAGAAACACAATGGAATCATTAATCCCGCTATTACTAGGAGTGATAATTATTTGGCTGTCTTTCATGTGCTCAAAGGAGTCCAGAAGAGAAATACTTGGCTGGCCTCCCAGAAGATGATGGAAGAAATGTTTAGCTTTTCATTATTTTGTCTCCTACAGTAAACGTAACAAAAGATGACAAAGTGAGACCTGAATAAATTCTCCTGTTGCATATGCCATATTGGCCTAAATTTAGGGCTGTCCTCCATTACTTACTGTAGAAATGAGATGAGAGGAAGGAGCAAAGATCCATCTTTTGGGGGCCATATACAAGAGCTACCAGAAAGCTCCATCTGGAAGGTAAAGAACCATTTGGTGTAACAACAAATGGATACTCAAGCAAGCAGGCTTCCTCAGGCCCCAATGCAAAGCCCAAAGAAAGGATGTGGGAAAAGGCAATACTCAGGCATGTAGGTAAGGAGCAGGAAAGAACAACAGAGAATTCTGACCCTTTCATCTGAAGCAGACGCCAGACAAGTTACTTAGGAATATGGGAGGTGGTACTTTTAAAAACCAGATTGGTAAAAGTAACATCCTACCTTTGTGGGACATTCCAACAAAGATGGAGGAGTGGGCAGCTTCTTTCTTTCTTTCTTTCTTTCTTTCCTTCTTTCTTTCTTTCCTTCTTTCCTTCTTTCCTTCTTTCCTTCTTTCTTTCTTTCTTTCTTTCTTTCTTTCTTTCTTCCTTCCTTCCTTCCTTCCTTCCTTTCTTTCTTTCTCTTTCTTTCTTTCTCTCTCTCTTTCTCTCTTTCTCTCTTTCTCTCTCTCTCTCTCTCTCTCTCTCTCTCTCTCTCTCTCTCTCTCTCTCTCTCTCTCTCTTTCTGTCTTTCTTTTTCTTTCTTTCTTTCTTGTTGGAATCTCACTCTGTCACCCAGGCTGCAGTGCTTGGCATGCTCATGGCCAATGCAGACTCGGCCCGCTGGGCTTGGGCAAACCTTCCACCTCAACCTTCAAAATAGGTGGAACTACAGGTGCATGCTACCACACCTGGTTTATTTTATTGGTTTATTGTAAAGACGAGATCTCACCAGGTTGCCCAGTCTGGTCTTGAACCCCTGAGCTCAAGCAATCCTCTTGCTTTGGCTTCCCCAAAGTGCTGGGGTTACAGGCTTAAGCTACCACACTCTACACTTGAGAAAGTATAGTTACTTCTATACTTTCTCCTGTAAGCCAGGGATGTTTCTCAGATCTAGGAGAGATGATGGACCTGTCTCTGTCAAATGGTGATAATAAAACCTCCACCATAGGGTATTTGTATCAGTAAGAGATAATATGCCTAAGAGATAATATGCCTAAGGTGCCTAGCATAGTTATGGTAACTTAATAAATGGTAGATAATCTTTGCTGTGTCAACAGCTCCCAAAACCCCACATACATGCACACACTACCACCTCCAATGGCCACATAAAACACAATGATCTTTTTCTTGTTTTCTTCAGTGTTTTAATAAATAGACTGGCCTATAATATGTTTCTTCACTTTAAATACACTTTTTTTTCTGCCAACTTTCACTTTGGAGGGCAGGTGTTTCCACATCCTCAAGTTCACCGTGAAAGAGTTCATATCCTTACTGGAGAATCCAGCTTCACATTCCATGCTAACATAAAGAAATTTGGGGTTTTAAATTATTTTATTAGTGAGTCATGACTCGGTCAGAAAAACTGAACAAACTGAATTTTTTTTCTCTGATACTTGTTTCAGTGATTTCTCAAATGCTTTCTTCTGAACATGTATCTTTTTTGGGGGGGGACTAAAAGTTGTCTGAGATCATCCCAGTGAAATTAACCAAGGAAGCATGAACCAAATTAGGAAAGGGCATCTGACAGAGGCATAACATCCAGGATCTACAAATAATTCAAATGTGCTGAAAGGAAGAAGACAAACAGCCCGATTAAAAAGTGGGCAAAAGATGTGAATAGACACTTCTCAAAAGAAGATATATGGGCAGCCAACAGACTCACGAAAATATGCTCAGCCTCACTAATTATCAAAGAAATGCAAATTAAAACCACACTGAGATATCATCTAACTCTAGTCAGAATGGTCATCAATAACTCAAAAAACAACAGATGCTGGAAAGGATGAAGGGAAAAGAGAACATTTCTACACTGTTGGTGAGAGTGTGAACTAGTACAATCTCTGTGGAAAACAGTGTGGCATTCCTAAAAGATCGAAAAATTGACCTTCCATATGACCTGGCAATCTCCCTTCAGGGAATATACCTGGAGGAACTCAAATCATTCTATAAAAAAGACACCTGCACACTCATGTTTATTGCACCATTATTCGCAATAGCCAAAACATGGAACCAACTGTACTGCTCATTGAAAGTGGACTGAATTTTAAAAAAATATGGTTACATGTGCACGATGGAATATTACACAGCCATAAAGAAGGACAAAATTTATGGACTTTGCAGCAACTTGGATGGATTTAGTCTATCGTACTCAGTGATCAAACAAAGAACTGAGTATCACATGTTCTCACTCACAAGTGGACCCTGAACATTTATTATAATACTATAAGAAAGGGAGTGGGGCGGTTTCTTTTGCCCATGCCAGCTCTGACGTGTCACTCTTTCTTTTCTCCTTTCTCTCTCTAATCAACTTTGTTTTAGAACTTAAAAAAAAAGAAAGGAATTGGCAGTAGTGGGATACTGCTGGGGTGGGGAAGGGTGGGGAGACGGGTACATAACATCCATAAGGGTAGCTGATCTCAAACCAGGCAAAATAGGGACCAAAGGAAAGCCCAAACTTTACCTGTACAACGACCACTTATGGATCTTGCTCTGAATTGTACCTCACATCTTTAAAATAAAAATAATAATAATAAAACCAAACAAATTAGTAAGTTAGGAAAGGGGTATGTTTTCAGTGCCTGCCTCTTTGTAGGTATGATGTGACCTCAGTGTGAGTTTTGGGGCATACAATGGTACTGACTCAGGAACTGCTGAACTAGTGCCTGTCTCAAGAAGAGACTAAACTCTTCTTTCCCTGATGAACTCAATGTTGGGAAAAAAACAAAAATCACATTTACTTGGAAGTTCTTCATGTGCTCAAAATATGAACCGAATGAATATGAGTTACAGATACAAGTCCCGACAGGAACAATCAGTGACAATTCCCTGACTCCCTTGATCTAGGCACCTATGAAAGTTTTATCTTCTCTTTCAAAGTTAATATTTTTAATTTAAAAAAATTGTTGTGTAGCCGGGCTCGGTGGCTCAGCCTGTAATCGCGCGCCTTTGGGAGGCTGAGGTGAGTGGATTGACTGAGCCCGTGGGTTCGAGACCCGCCGGGGCAGCGAGTCCTCATCTTACAATAAATCAAAAAATCAGCCAGGCGTGGTAGCGCATGCCTGTAATTCCGGCTACTCGGAAGGCTGAGGCGGAAGGATCGCCGGAGTCCAGCAGGTCGAGGCTGCGGTGGCCGGAAGCGACCACTGCACTCCAGTCTGGGCGACAGAGTGAAACTCCAACTCAAAAAAAAAAAACAAAAAATTGTTGTGAAACATACATATAAAAGGAACATAGAGTGAAATAACATTTTGAAGGCTAATAATAAGGTGAACATTCTTGAAATTCACCACCCATGTGAAGCAATAGAATGTTGTCATGGACCTTAGAGTTCCCTGTGTTTCCCTCCTGAATTGCATCTTCCTCTCTGTCCTTAACAGATGGGATCACTACCTTGATTTTTCTGCTAATCGATTTTGCTTTATATTTGTTAATGGTTGCATTAAGGATCTTGAGAGTAGCAGAACCAATATGATGTATATAAATACACAAAAAGATTTATTATAAGAAATGAGGGGCAACCCCTTCAGGTCCCCTCCCACCGAGGGAGCTTTTCTGTCCTGGATAAATCCTGCTTTCTCACTTAAAAAAAAGAAAAAGAAAAAGAAATGGAATTACAATTATAGGCACTAATAGGTACCAGGATTAGTAGAGTGAGTCGACAAGCTAAAGACCGAGGAGAGCCATGGTGTGGTTCCAGTATTCAGGCCAGCAGCCTCGCGACTCAGGAAGAGCTGATGTTTTAGTTAGAGCCTAAAAGGCAGGAAAAAAGCTGATGTCCCAGTTTTAAAACTGAGACAGGAAAAATGAATGTCTTACGTACTTGGAGGAGGGTCAACCTTTTTGTTCTATCCAGGCTTTCAGTGGACTGGATGGTGGCCACTTATATTATGAAGGGCAGCTATTTTACTTAATCTACCGAATTAAATGTTAACCTCATTCAAAAATACCTTACAGAAACACCCAGAATGTTTGACCACCTATGTGAGCAAACGTGACCCAGCCAAGTTGATGCATAAAAGTAACCATTCTTTGGTTATACCACATATGCATGTATATGAGGGGACATCCCCCCCAAAAACCCAGAATTGTCTTTTGGTGGGTGGGCCTCTTGTAGTACCGGGTTTCCCTGCTAGGTTAAGTGTTCTAGAAACCCAATGGCACCAGTGCACCAGCTAGCACTGTCGTGAGAGACTGCCTTGTGAAGAAATGTCCCAACTTGTGCTCAAAATATGAACAGCAAACAGGTGACTTCCACCATGACAATGTACCTGCCCATACCAGGCTGGGTGTTCAGCAATTTTTGACCAAAAGTGGCATGAACCCCATGTCCCACCCTCCCTATTTACCCAATATCACCCAGAACAACTTTTGTTGCTGTTTTTTCTCAGGATGAAAAAAGTCCTCAAAGGGAAACGTTTTGCTGATGTGGAAGAGTTGAAACAAAAAAACAGCAGATGCACTGGAAGGCATCAGAACTGGCAAGTTCAAAAAGTGTTTTGAGCAGTGGAAAAAGTGTTTCAATAGGTATATTGCATCAAACAGAGAGTACTTCGAAGGTGACTGAAGTTTAAACATATAAGAATAGATATATACAACTTTTTATAAATAAATTCCAGTTTTTTGGGGTCCCCCTAAAAACTAAACTATAAATCTTTTAGTTTTGCCTCATTAAGTATTTTACATAAATGGAATCATTTATTCTCCATGCATTTTTCTGTGATTTTCTTTCACTCAGAACCATATTTGTCACACAGTTGATTGATGTAGTTTCTTTTCTTTTTCCCTCTTTTTGTATTCCATTGTCTGATAAACTACAATGAATTCATTCATTCTATATTGATGGATATTTTGATTGTTTACTTTTTTTTTTCTTTTTGCAAGTGTAGGAATAGCTGCCATGACTATTTTGGTACATGTCTTCTCTTGCTTTTTGGCTGTGTTATTTAGATCTGCTCTATATCTATAAGTAATTAAGATATAAGCCAGGCTACTACAGCAAAGACCCAATAGAGCTGTGACTTATACAAGGTAAAAGAATTTTTCTCTTCCAAAATAGTCCAAGCATCAGCAATCCTGGGCTGCTACCTAGTATACGCACCCAAATATACACATGCACACTCCTTACCACACATAATCCAACATTCTCTCCTTAAGCACAACAATCCCTTCCTGAAATTCCATGCAAAAGTGTAGACTCTCTGGGCTATGCCCCATTCACCCTTCATGTCTGGCTATTGGAGCAGCAACCTGTCAATGAAGGCTATTTATATGTCCACCTTCACCCGCCTCCTACACAGTGGTGGAAGATGAATAAGATAACGACAATAAGAACTCCCCAATATGAAAGGGAACAAAGGTGACACCCAGCAATCATTCCTCCATGGGAAATGTTTAAGTCTGCAAGGCGGGCTTTGCAGAGGTTTTGTGTCCTGGCAGTGAAGGAAGATTCTTGCTTAGCTCATATGGTACCTATTGTTTTATGTTTCTGGCAGGAGCTCCTTTGCTCTTTGCTTTAAGTGCTCCCCTGCCTATTACGGGTCCTGTGGTCACATGGAAATGGCTATTGGAAAGTGCGCCCTCCTTGGGAGGGCAATGATATTGCAGGCAATTTCTGTTGATCCAGACTTAATAGCTTGACTTCTTCAAGGAGTCTAAAAGCACAGATTTTTTTTTTTCCAGATTAGGCATGTGCGTTCTTTGGCAAAATTCCTTTAGACTTTTTAGACTGTTTGCTTCTGGTCAGTTGCATGTTGGAGTGACCACAACCAAAGATCTTATGTAAAGCAGAGCTATTTAAGCAGCACATTGAATATACTGGTTAGCCACTGTTAGGTTACAAATAAATTCAAAATATTGCCCCACTTAGCCCCGTTTGAGATGGCTGGAGTTTGCGAGGCTGGTCATCACTGGCCTCATTCATTATGCCTATGGCTACAAAAATATTATACTATATTCTAAGCACATGATGTGGATGAGTTTGGAAAGCACCAATCTAAGCAGAGCTTTCCAATTCTGGAGTTATATTGATCTCTGTTTTGCCAATCTCACTCTACTTCCTATTGGCAACTACCTTGAAGTCCTTCAGGATAAAGGAATTGAGAGAGAGAAGGTTGTGTCGGCACGTGGAAGACCTGCCAACGTATCTCAGGGGATGGATTTACCAAATGATTTGTGACAGGTCCCCAGATTCCAGCTTGCTGTGTCTGCGTTCTCAGAGCCTACAATGCACCCTCCAAGGGAATGTCACCGAGATTCTGTCCTTTCAGTTCCATTCCCAGTGTCTAAACCTGCAATCGTTAAGAGACTGATATAATATCAAGGACTCAAAATAGCAGTGGTTAAACTAGACAGGAGTTTATTTCCCTCTCACATAGATAGCACTTATTATGTAAGTGATCCAAAGTGTTTACAGTGTCTGGACCTCCTTCCTCTATTTTGTTGCTGTCGTCCTCAGCACATGCCCTGTCTCATGCTCTACCCTAGCTCCTACCTTCACACTTCCATTACAAACAGCTGGAAGGAAGACAGGAGGGACCCGAGCAGCCCACCTTTTCCTTTTAAGAACACTCTCCAGACAGCAGACTTACCAATTCTGCGCTTTTTCTTTTTTTAGCAAGAATTTGGTCACATGACCATGACTGAGTATCAGGAAGTTGGCAAATGTTGTCTTTATTCTGGATAGTTAAGTATCTATTTAAAGAAAGGAAAATAACTCCAGATATCATGGGGTTGGGGAACGTAGCTCTCTCTGCCACAGCTCTTATGATTTTTCTTTGCTTGATCTAGCCACGAATGAACACATTGTTAACAATCTATCGGCCAGGTGTGGTGTATCATGCCTATAATCCTAGCACTTTGGGAGGCTGAGGTGAGAGGATTGCCTGAGCCCATGGGTTTGAGTCAGCCTGGGCAACTTGGCCAGACCGCATCTCTACAATAAATCAAAAAATTAGCCGGACATGGTGGCGTGCACCTGTAGTTCTGGCTACTTGGAAGGCTGAGGTGGAAGGATTGTCTGAGCCCAGCAGATCGAGGCTGCGGTGGCTGTGAGCATGCCACTGCACTCCAGCCTGGGTGACAGTAAGACTCTGACTCAAAAAAAGAAAAAAATCTATTATGCTGGTGGATTTGTCAATATCTTCTTGAGTTCTGTGAAGCTTTGCCTTATATATTTCTAAGCTATAGTATTAGATGTATACAAAACTAGAACTGGTATATCTTCCTGGTGAAATTAATCATTTATTAATATGATGTGATCATCTTTATCTTTTAGAATACTTTTGTAACAAATTCTATTTTGCCTAAAATTTATAAATTTGTTCCTCCCGCTCTTGTGGTATTTGCTTCATGTAACTTTTTTCTATTGTTTTACATTCAATAATTTAAAATGTTTACATTTCTAATAGAGACAATATGTAGTAGAATTTTTGATTCATATTCGAATGACTAGTACTCTCTTGCAGTCATTTATTCATCTAGTGTTTGATGAACCTGTAGATTGCTTTCAGTCCTTTGCTGAAATTTTTAGCCACATGCTAAAAATTAGAGCTGAAATTTGTAGCCACGTGCTGATATCAGACTGTATGTTTTCCTCGTATATCTTTGGAATAGATTTCTAGAAATGAGATTGATGTGTAAAAGGGTAAATGCATATGTTTTTTACTAGATAGTCTCCTCCACTGGGGCTGAAACATTTTGTAATACCAACAGCAATCTATGAGAATGCCTGTTTCTCCACAGCAGACCTGCAATGGTGACGAGATCATCCTTGTATTTTTGCCAGTTTAATAACTGCAGCGTATTATCTCAGTGTACTTTTACTATGACTGAAGTTTATCATCTTGCCATATGTTAAAGAGTCATTTGCATTTATTTTTTTCTCTGAAGTGTCAGCAATACTTTAAATTAAATTTTTGGCCTGAGGATCTTTGGTCTTCACGTTTTAATCCAAACTCCCGTATCGGGTGATTGAAGGTTGTAGTAATGAATTCTCAGAGGAGGTTTTTCTTTTTTCTGCTATACCTGGAGCCAAAAGGGAGACTGACATTTTTGTGGGATAGAGTTGTGGCTAGTTCACTCCCTTGAGGTATCACTTTTAGAGTTCTGACTTTCTGTTGGGTTTCCTAACCTAATCTCTCTGCCTTGAGTTCCAGGTTTGTTTGTTTGTTTTTTCTCTCATACATGGCCTGTTGAAAACTAACCTCTAGCACCCTGGGGTAACAGACCTTGATGCTCCTTTTAGCTTATTTCAAAGCAATTACACCTTTTAAAATATCTACTCATAATTTTTTTCTCTTACTTTACCAGTTACTCAGCTAGGGTTAAAAAAAGTTTCCAAATTGTTTAAAAAACAATCTTATCCAGCATTTTCAAGTTTTTAGAATACTTTCAGCACATAGAGTCATAACATTGCAAGAAATAAAAGTTTTCACAGTTGTATTCTTACAAATATGTATATGAATATTGGATTACTATCTGTTTTCTTTGTAATAAGGTTAAGTTAACGAGGATAGGAGCAATAGCTTCTTTTCTCACACCTGTATTCTCAAGGCCTAACCCAAGAACCAGTCAAGTGGATGTTCCCCAATAGTTTTTGAACGAATACAAACAAATGTGAACAATAGAAAAACACATTTTGAATAGTTATATATTGAATGGCGCAATGGAGATACTAGTGAGAGAAGAGATAGTCAAAAGCTGGTGAGGCAGACAGAGAGGGAGGGTCTCGAGAAGACTTAGCACCTGCGGGAATGCCCCCTGTACCACCCCTGTTATATAATTGTGGGCTAGAAATGTGGCTAGTGTGGTTAAGGGTCTATTTGCTGCTTAAACGCAGGCATAGTAGCTTAACTAGATGTCCTAACTTTACCTTGGTTTATTATACATCGCTAACACAGCATTTGCATTACAGTTTTATGCTCCCAGTGGACTTTTCTGTGGTACTTATAGGTAATATTCAAGATGGAGTAACTTTGGTCAAGGATCTGCATGCACAGCTAGGATTGGGTCTCAGAAAGTAAGGGGCAGATGAGATGTAAATGAGAGAAAAGATAAGATAAAAACCATTAAAAAAAACCCTCCTAATAGCAGATAACACATTTGGGGCCCTCTCTCTGTTTCTAGAGAGCTTTGTTGTTTAATAACTTCTTTCACTCATGCTTTTGGAGTCCGGGTTCCTTAATCTTCTTGGTCATGGGGACAAGAACCCAAGGCTGCTGGTTTAAGCTGACAGTGGAATTCAAAACTCCCACAATACTAGTAGTGGTGTTGAGAAGTGAATACAAACTCCAGGGACACAGCTATTTGTTGAGACAGGTTGGCTGGCCTTGAGAAGTTGTATGTCTGTGCCAGGAATCAATACCAATCCGAAGTAGTAGCTGATGTGGCAATGTATAAGCAACATAGATCAATTGAAAAAGTGAATTAGCTGTGGTTATTGACTAAAAGTAAAAAATAAAGTTATTCTCATTCTCAATTTATTAAAGAGCTGGAGATAATGTGACAAGGAAAGACATCTAATTGGACATTGTTAAGGAACAAAAAAAAAATTTGAAAGAACCATCTTATGGATGTTTGAACAAGAGGGCGGTAAAAGCAAAAAGTGATCTATGATGCTTGAGCCTAGGAGTTCAAGGTTGCAGTGAGTTGTGATTGTGCCACTGCACTCCAACCTGGGCCAAAAAGTGAGATCTCATTCCTAAAAATGAAAAAAGAGACTTAAGGCCTGTTTCTTGCCAAAATTTTAAAAAATATATTTAGTGATAAGAAATCTGCATGGTACCCACTAAATCTATTTTAAAATTTTAAAAATTTTAAAAAGTACCCAATAATAAGAAAATTATAGAATTAGTGGCAAATATATTAAAACAGTTATTATAATTGTAACCTATAGGAAGAAAAGAGGATTCTCATACTTTGCAAGTATGATTTTTCCCCCCATAATATTGCTAATGTGATGGCACAAAAGGTTTCCTTTCAGGGGATAGTTTGTATTAAAAGTGTTGTTTATTTGCACTTGGAAAACCATTGTGGGGCTTAGTTACTTAGTAGTGCCATGGCTTTTAACAACTCACATGCACTCTGGATGCCTCATTTTCTTCATTGTGAGGTAGAGATAACTATCCTTAGCTGATTACTTTTCTCTGAGATAAAATATCAGCTAACATGTATGCTAGGTCTTTGAAAATGATGCACTGTGATTCTGAGACTATTATGACAGGCCATAAGCTTTTTAGTACCAAAGTAATTTCAACCAGCCACCTCCAAGAACAAATTACATAAGTTTTGACATACATAGGGATAGAAAAATATTTTTAAGTGTAAATTATAGTAAAGGAGGGCCTTGTACAGAAGGCTTGATTTCTTGGTTGAATTAATTACTGGGTCTGTTTTGTAGGCATTGTGCAACAGAACATTCTGCAGTGATGATGTCCTGTGATCCCATGCTTTCCAACACAGTAGCCACTGGTCACATGTGGATGCTGATCTCTTGACAAGTGTTATTGCAACTGATGAGGTGAGTTTTTAAATTGATTTTATTTTAATTAAATCAGCTTTTAATTAAAAAGCTAAAAGATAGTACTATGTGGATAGTACTATATTGGACAGGACAAGAAACCCAGGCTAGACACAACTATTAAATTATAACTTGAGACAGATTATAATCAGACAACAAATACATTACAATTAGAGGTATGTGAGATTTATATTTCTGAAGGCTAAATGGATATTAAAATGTTTTTGGTGGACAAATATCAGAATAAGGAAGCTATTAATAGAGGATACTCCTTTTGAGGAAAGCATTTATTCCAAGTAGACTATAGAAGCTGAACATTCAGACTTTGCAGTCAAAAGTCCAGACATGCTGACCTGGGTGTTTTCCCAGCTCAACTTCTTTTCCCTTTGCAGACTCTTTACTGTCCCACACAATGTTCTTTTTAATGTTCTTTTTGTAGTCCATGTCTTCACTACATTCGAGGTTGTAGTCCTGTCTCTGCTCTTTGCTCTGCTGTGATTCTCTGCCTTGGGCTTAAGTTTATTCACAAGATAGAAAATTTTTAGCAGGATTACATTTTCATACAGACGGGTGAATACATTACAGCAATTTGATTGGTTACAGATTGCTACATTCCAAGGAAGTTTACTTTATTACTCCATGTGCTGAGGTAGTGTTCTGAAGGTATCTTATCTCAGGCACCATTTGGCCTTCCTAATTATTTACAAGGAAAAAAGTGTCAGAAGTTGCAGCTGCATGCAGTGTGACTCAGGCCATATAGCTACATTTCTCTCAAGGCTCAGAATAATTTAAAGTTCCAATAGCTTTAAGTTTGAATTATTTAATTTCATAGATACTAGATCTTGCAGAATAAAATATCAGTGAATTTAAAAATAGTAGCAATAGAAACTATCCAAAATGAAATACAGGAAAATATCTGGAAAATGATGAACATCAGTTGTGGGACAACTCAGTATACCTAATATATGTATAATTTTGATGGGAGTGTTTTGTATCTTGATTTTAGTTGTAATTATATGACTTTGTTTCCAAAATGCAGAACTGTACTCTAAAAATAGAGTGGATTTCCATGTATATAAGTTATACCAATAATAATTCTTAAAGCTAGGAAAAAGTGACCGGTAACAGGCAATTGGACCAAGCCAAACTTCTAGCAAAATAATCTAGGAAGAGTTTGCACTTGGTATATCTTCCTCCATTTTCAATATTCTGTGCTATTCCTTTCACCATTTCATGAGCAGAAAGACCAAGGCTTCCTATCCTGGCTCTGCCCTTATTAATGGTGAGAACTTACATACACTACTTACCTCTTTTGGACTCAGCTGACTCATTTTGAAAATGGAGATAATATTGATTCGTTCACACCCTCATTTAGTCCTCGTTGAATGTTGGTTGAGTGCCAGCTACTGTGAGAAAAGAGATACAATGGTTGCCTTAAGGTGCTTGATCCCAAAATAAATTAGAGCATTGGAAGCAATCACAGATCATCTGGTCCAACACGGAGCAACTGAGATCTAAGCAGTGAAAATTACTTGCTCAAACATTTTGAGTTTGTTAGTGTCAGAGCTGTGAGTACAACCTAAGTCTCCAGTCTAAAATGCAGATTTATCACTAATGATGTAACTAAAGAGAGAAAGCTGTCCCTACGCTCCATCCCCCTCAGCAAAGAGTATTTCCTCTTTAACCTTGAGACAGATATTTTCTTTTCTTTATTTTTTTAGTTTGAGTCTCACTCTGTCACCCAGGCTGAAGTGCAGTGACACACTCACAGCCACTGCAGCCTCAGCCTGCTGGACTCAGGGGATCCTTCCACCTCAGCTTTCCAAGTCGCTGGAACTACAGGCGCACACCACTGCAACCAGCTAATTTTTTGATTTATTTTAGAGACAAGGTCTCACTAAGTTATCCAGGCTGGTCTTGAACCCCTGGGCTCAGGCAATCCTCTAGTCTCAGCCTCCCAACGTGCTGGGATTACAGACTTGAACCATTGCACCCAGCCTAGACAGATATTTTCAATCTGTAGATATTTTCAGAAGCCAGGCTTTATGGATTAGTACTATTATTGTTATCTTACCTGGACTGTGTTTTTAAACAATTTCAGTCAGGCACCTCCATTTTAAAATACAGAAATTTTACATAAAAGTTGAATTTTGTTTTCTTTACAGAATTTTAATATCTGGCTCTACTGGTACTGAAAATAAATAGTGGCTTCTCTGAGTAGCAGAAACCCAGGCTCTCCAGAGACCAGGGCACTCATACAGCCTACTGCTTTCATTGATGTTACCTGCTTGGCCCCTAGAAGATATTATATTTTGCAACCTCTGCCATAAGCTTGTAAGTTTATTCCTAATGACTGGTTTTAGTTACCACCCAGCAAAGATTATTTGAAGCATCACAATCTTCTCAGTGGTTTGCTAAGACAGCCGTCAGTACAAAATACCAAAAATACTGGCTCTAAGCCAGGCTATACAGCTACTCAGTGGTCAAGGAAGTTTAAGGCAACAGCTACACTTCTCCAGTCATACTCATAGATATAGGAAGTTGATTAATATATGTATAAATACATGCTAAGAGCATTTTCTCTTCTATTTTGATTTATACACTAATTTTGAAAACTTTAATTTATTTACACTTCTCAATTCAGGGGCCCACATAGCAAGAAATAATTTTCTTGGCTTTTTGCTGGCTTTTTCTTTCTGGCTTTGCCTTGGAGTTCAATCTAGTTCCATAAATATGCATTACAAAGCAGCACATAGACACAGAAAGAGAACGCTAAGTCAAATTGACTCCCAAGAATTTGGCTCTTCCTTCATTTGTACTACAGAAACATTTAGACCATTTTCAAACAAATCTGCTTACATTCTAAAGTGTTTTATACATGGATAAACTGGATTGTGTTTTATTTTTTTATTTTTTATTTTTTATAATAATCAGTATTTTTTATTATCGTTTTGTAGGGTACAGTTAAGGGTTAGGTGTACAATTACGTTTCATTCAGGCACCCTATTGATAAGAGGTGTTTTCCCAGTCCCAGATAGATATTAGCTACTGTTAATCCCATCCCCCCCCCATAATTTCCCAGTACCATCAGTCATTTTCTTATAGTATTAAATTGGATGTTCAAGGTCCATTATATGAGTGAAAACATGTGATATTCTGATCTTTGTTTCTGTGAGAGGTCACTCAGTATTATAGACTCTAGTTCCATCCAGGTAGCTGCGAAATTCATGATTTTGTTCTTTTTCATGGCTGCGTAGTATTCCATCGTGTATATATACCACATTTTTTTAATCCAGTCCTCTTTTGATGGGCAGCATGGTTGTTTCCAGGTTCTTGCTATTGTGAATAACGCTGCGATAAACATACGTGTACAGGTATCTTTTTTATAGAGTGATTTGTGTTCTTCAGGGTATATTCCCAGTAGGGGGATTGCAGAGTCATAAGGAAGGTCAATATTTAGAGCTTTCAGGAACTCTAGGTCTGACAAAGGCTTAACATCCTGGATCTACAAGGAACTGAAACGTACTGAAAAGAAGAAAACAAGCAACCCCATTATAAAATAGGCAAAAGATATGAACAGACACTTCACAAAAGAAGACATTCGAGCAGCCAACAAACACATGAAGAAATGCTCAACCTCACTAATCATCAGGGAGATGCAAATCAAAACCACACTGAGATAGCACCTAACTCCAGTCAGAATGGCAATTATCAACAACTCAAAAAATAACAGCTGCTGGAGAGGCTGTGGTGAAAATGGATTGTGTTTTAGAGTTGACGGGCCCTGTCCAGATAGCTGGCTACTCAGTGTAGTTTTAACTCTAGTATTGCCACAAGTTAAGCTGCTGCAGTATGCTGCCAAAAGCAGCCCCACAGCCTGTATTTTGAGAGAAGGTGAACGCCTCTCTCAAAAGATAAAGCTCAAGTGTCAGAGCAAGCTGAATCTTAACTTTGCATTTTAATAGCAGGACCCCAGAGAAAGGGTGTGCAAACCTAACTCCAAGTCTGTTCCTGACCAGAGAATCAATGGAGTTAGCAGCCTTGGGCTGGTGTGGTGCCTGTGAGTAAAGGAGAAAGGAGGAGCTTGTTGCATGGCATTAATTAAAATGTGTCATGGGTTGAACAGTGCTCCCTGAGATTCATGGCTACCTAGAACCTTGGAATGTGACTTTATTTGGAAATAGGATTTTTGTAGATACGATTAGTTAAAATGCGGTCATACTGGATCATGGTAGACTGTAAATCCAGTGCTGGTGTTCTTATAAGAGGAAACAATAAATCAAAATATTAGCAGGGCGTGGTTGCATGCGCCTGTAGCTCCAGCTACCTGAAAAACTGAGGTGGAAGAATCGCCTGAGTCCAGCAGGCCACGGCTGTGGTGGCCAGGAGCGTGCCACTGCACTCCAGTCTGGGAGACAGAGTGAGACTCCAATTCAAAAAAAAAAGAGAGAAAGAGAAAGAAAAGACACAAAAATATAGTGGACACACACAGAGGAGAGAAATCCATGCAAAGACAAGGGCAGAAATTAAAGTGATGCAGCTATAGGTCAAAGAATAGCAGTGATTTCCGGAAACCTCCAGAAGCTAGGAAGAGGCAAGGAAGGGTTCCTCACTAGAGCCTTCAGAGGTAGCACGGCTTTGTTGGCACCTTGATTTGGACTTCTGGCCTCCAGAATGGGAAAGTATAAATTTGAGTCGTTTTGAGCCTTCCAGTTTGCGGTGATTTGTTACAGCAGCCCTGGGAGTCCAATATAAATTGTAACATAAGTATGCAATCAAAGGAGAAGGGCTATTGATGCTGTCCAGGACGGAGCTTGGGCTGGAAGCAAGTTCAGGACAAGGAAAGGCCTTTAGAGCATGCAGGCTCGTGAAACAGAGAATGCGATGGGATCAAGAAAGACTTAGCAGTGCACATTAGGACTGCAATATACGGTACACAACATATGATGCACAGTAGTCAAAACCCAGAATTTTAAGACCAAGTTCAGGTATCTGAGATAATGCCCTTTGTTCACTGTCATGGTCTGAATCTGTGGGTAAGATAATATTCCAGCCCTTCTAGTCTGTATATCCATAAAAACTCACTTATAAAAGCAGTGCCCATGTAAGGAGGATAAGAAGGAAGAGAGAGGTCAGAAGGAGGAGAGAAAAGAAGTGAGAAAGGGAGAACAGAGAGGTATGGGACACCGACATGATGTGATTCGTGTGGCTTTGTCCCAGAGCGACGTCGGGGTCAAAAGAACACGATCCAGGTAAACCAAAGCAATTTAGAAATAACCTGAGTCTTTTACATGTGTTTCTTGGATACCTATAAATGTTTGTACTTGAATACATAGCAATATTTGTCTAAATCTCCCATTTTTTCCCCTCTGCTCCGAACACTGCTGTCACATGCCACAGTTGCTTTCTTCAACTCAATCCCTCAAACTCTTCCTTTTTTTTTGAGTTGGAGTCTCACTCTGTCGCCCAGACTGGAATGCAGTGGCCGCTCCTGGCCACCGCAGCCTCGACCTGCTGGGCTCCGGCAATCCTTCCGCCTCAGCCTTCCGAGTAGCCGGAATTACAGGCATGCGCCACCATGCCCGGCTGATTTTTTGATTTATTGTAGAGATGAGGTCTCGCTGCCCAGGCGGGTCTCGAACCCGCGGGCTTAGGCAATTCACTCACCTCAGCCTCCCAAAGGCGCGGGATTACAGGCTGAGCCACCGAGCCCAGCTACTCTTCCTTTTAAAGTGCCTCTTTCCAGTTTCCTCGTTTGTCCTCTACCCCCACATTCTCCACTACAATAGCCCAAGAGTCAGTCTGCCAAGGCAAGACCTTCCGTGGGGTGGGGTGGAAGTGGAGGGTACTGCCAGGAAGTGGATCAAGTAAGCATGTCAGTCAACCCATCATCCTCTTCACTAAAGCAGGGGCTTGGGGGCAAGACTGAGGACATCTGGAAATGAATGATTTTAGCCCAGTATGAGGGGGGACCCCCCAAAACTGGAATTATTTTTTGGAGGGCAAGCACCTTGTAGTACAGGCTTCCCCTGCTAGGTAAGTGTTCTAGGAACCCATTGGCATCAGTGTGCCACCTGGCATTGTTGTGACAGGCTACATTAGGCTTCAGTGAATTTTGTTTTGGGAGATTCTTTTAACATGTAAGAATAGATTCATAGTTTTTTATAACCAAATTCTGGGTTTCTTTGGTTTCCCCTCCTACATATACAGGGGACAGAGTCTATTTTGAAACAGGAAGCCTTGCTTCTTTGACTGGTATGTTCTACTCCGCCAGTCCTTCTTTTCCCATGTCCCCCAGCTCAGGGTATCATTGTTACAGCAGAAACACAGAGAGATGAAAAGACAATGTTCAGCTTCTAAGTTTCAAAATAAATGTTACAGATTTTGATAGAGACACTAGCTTGAAAACAAAGGTTTTTTTAA
This sequence comes from Cephalopachus bancanus, assembly GCA_027257055.1. Classification (NCBI taxonomy): domain Eukaryota; kingdom Metazoa; phylum Chordata; class Mammalia; order Primates; family Tarsiidae; genus Cephalopachus; species Cephalopachus bancanus. The sequence continues at coordinate 696,013 of JAPVLO010000614.1, forward strand.
AAAAATATTATCCATTGAAAAAAAGTAGACACATGCATGATACACTAGTGTGTTAAATCCTGTCTCTGAGGTGATAGATGTCTTCTGGACTGGTCAGGATGTGGGTGGAGAAGTCAGAGAGAAAGCAAAAGAGTAAGTACACTTCTCCATCAGGGGCTTGGCCTGGAGAGATTGCGGTCATGGGGCCAGGGACCAGGCCCCTTTATGTTACTTCTTCTTTTAAAAGTTCTAAAGAGTGAGCACAGACTCACCTTACAATGATGGCATTCTGGGACAAATGACAAGCTTTCTCTTTGTCTTTCTGCTTTCTCTCTCAAGACTATAACTGAGGAAGTAATAGGATAGGATCAGAGGTATGGAGAAATTAACACCCCCAGGGGGCAATGGTCATCCAGTAGGGCGGGGTGGAGGAGCAACAGCCAGAGAAGAGATGCAGAGATTGTCTTAAATTTTGCATCCCACTCGCCTCATCAAGCATAGTTTTCTCTTTCTCCAGATTCTTATATTTTCACACCTAGCAGTGGGAAGGTGCCCTGCTGTTACTAGTTTCAAGGTACCACACTCTCTCTCTCGATTCTCTGACATCCCGCATACTCCCACTTATTATTAAATTCTATTCAAATTACCCAACTGGAGTGTGCCATCTGTTTTCTTCTGCTATTCTGACTGATACATGTATTTTAACTGCTCCGTTAGTAATCTTCAGTACGATTATGATGGGTCAGCTGGCCCCTGGGACCATCTCTAAATGCCTCATTTGAACAGGGCTATTTGAACAGCCGAGTGTTATAGTCATTTTAAAACAGTGTTATTCAAATGGATGTACATTTTTAGCACCTGCCTTGGTCAAGTGGGAGACAAATTCTACTGCTGACCTTCGTGATGGAAAACATGTTTGCATTGCCTCTAAGTTGTGCCTTGAAGAATCTGCATCCTATTATAAGACGGACAAAAAGTCAACTGAACACAGCAATACTTCAGCAAATTGAGGAATGTTATAGCTCCCCAAACCAATGGTTTTTCCTCAACAAGAAAGTGTAAACTTCTGTCCTAACCTTAGACAAGTGTTCTTAAAAGCGAGCTGCATTTGGTTAGGGGAAAAAGAAAAAAAAAATTAACAGTCACTGTGGGATCTATTTTTCATTCTCGTTCTAGTTAGTAAACAGTTCAAGTAATGTCTTCCAAGGATGATTGATCTGAATTTTATTCATAAGTCTTGGGCTTTTATTATGTGATTCCTTGTGAAGCTTTCTTTATGGAGAAACAGCATCTTTAAGTAAGTTTATATTCCCTGAATGAGGCATCACTTTAAATATGAAATAAGATTAAACTTGACAAGCTTTTCCCCCAAAGTGGTTTGTTCTGATATTCATACATATGTAAAAATTATATTATGGGAGTTACACACAAACCTCAATATAGCAAGTTCTATGATGTGATGATTAGGATAAGGTCATGGAAAACTATTTGCTTTCAATCTTAACTATGTTGTAAGCAATTTAGAGGGGTCCAGCCTGGGCAACTTGGCAAGTTCTCCTCTCTACCATAAATTTAAAAAATGGGCCAGGTGCGGTGGTGCACGCCTATGGTTCCAGCTACTTGGAAGACTGAAGAGGAAGGATGGCCTGAGCCCAGCAGGTCATGGCTGCAGTGGCGGTGAGTGTGCCACTGTGCTCTAGCCTGGGCAACAGAGTGAGACTCGTATTTAAAAAAAAATTTAGAGGGATCAGATTAGCTATATGCTTTCAGCTCTTGTTGGATAAAAAATATCCAAATACTTCAACAAATATCTTCCTCCAGTATTCTCTGTTCTATTTTTACTTTTATGAGGTCAACTTTGTCGGTGTTGCTCTTGATGGATACAAAATTACAGCAAGCTAAGAGGAATGAGTTCTAGTGTTCTAGAGTACTTTGGGGTGACTATAGTTAACAATATAAATAATTGCAAATGGCTAAAAGGAGGATATTGAATGTTCCCAAGACAAAGAAATGATAAACATTTGAGATGATGGATATGCTAATTACTCTGATCTGATCACTATATTGTATGTATTGAAACATCTCTATGTACCCCATGAATATGTATAATTCGTATGCACCAATTAAAATTATTTTGAAAAAATTAAATAAAAATGGATTACAAACTGAAGTCGTACAAACAATTAACTGTAAAAAAAGAAATCTACCTTGGTGACCACTGTTCGTGAGCACAGTCCTGGGTGAATCTTCCCATCCTTGGAGGTAAATACAGAACGTGGTTGAAGCCCAGATCCACCCACCACACTGACCTCTTTCCTCTGCTTCTTCTCCGTAGTAATCCTCTTATTAGTTGTCTTCCTCAGCTTTTCACGGCTGGGTTTAGCAGTGATGGAATTAGTGAATTTTGATCAGAAACATATCAGAACCCCAGTTCTCCAAATAGTAGGAACAGATGATGTCTTATAAATTGTAAGACATTGCAAATCTGATTGCAAGCTATCCAGAGCTGAATTGCTATGTGCTGGCAACCATTGTCAGAGGGAGGAAACACCGCCCCACAGGCAGAGAGAGTAAGGCTGGTAGGTGAGCTGGTTAGTGAAAGTTGTGGCGACATGATGCCCTGGGTTCCCGCATCTTTCTTTTTCTTTTTTTTTGAGTTGGAGTCTCACTCTGTCGCTCAGACTGGAGTGCAGTGGCCACTCCCGGCCACGGCAGCCTCAACCTGCTGGGCTCCAGGAATCCTTCTGCCTCAACCTTCCAAGTAGCTGGAACTACAGGCGCACGCTACCACGTCCAACTAATTTTCGATTTATTGTAGAGATGAGGTCTCGCCAAGTTGCCCAGGCGGGTCTCGAACCCACGGGCTCAGGCAATCCACTCACCTCAGCCTCCCAAAGCACTGGGATTATAGGCTGAGCCACCGAGCCCAGCTCCCTCATCTTTCAGTGACTACCTGGCTCTTGCCAGTTATGAGAGCCAATAATCCTCCTTTTGGCCTAAGTTGGGTTTTTTTTTTTTTTTAATTTTTCTTTTCTGTAACATACAACTGGTGGACTCCTGACTAACCCAAAGGCAAGAGACCCCAGTTGGAATTTAGATTTGTTCATTCAATCATAGAGTTATATCTCAGGTATGCTTCAGGTACACCACTAGGACTATGGGGCTCAATTTCAGGCCCAGAGAGCTTGTTTTCTTGGATGCAACAGTGAAGTAGCTTCCAAAAATTGTGAAATAAATACTTTCCTTAGAGGTCTAAGATATAAACTCAAATCACAGTGGACCAGTGAAGAGAAGAGATGATACCTGAAATTACCTTTAATATTGGAGTTTACTCAGTTGTAAAGGCAAAAGTAGCAGAGAGAGAGAAGGAGAGGTAGATGTGGGAACAGGAAGTAGGGAAGAACATCCTAAACTTTAATGTGCACTTGAATGCCTGAAGATTGCATTTAAAAGGACACTCTGTTTCAGTAGATGGGCCCACGATTCTGCATTTCCAACAGGCTTCCAGGTGACACATTCATGCCACAGGTTCTCAGATCATACTTTGAGTAGTAAGGTGCTTTAGAGTACTCTAAGGAAATAAAAATGCCCTAAAAGACAGACAACAACAATAATAATACCTAACGGATATTATCATCCTCTAAATAACAGATACATATTCATAAAAGTATGGAAGGAAGCGGGCAGAAATGAAATATAGACAAAAGAGAATCAAAAGAAGAAAGTCTCAAAAGCATTGTCCAAAAAAGCACTGTTTCTTGGCAAAAAGAACCCCACTGTGCGGCTAATTCCTGTTGTAAACATGGGTGCATCAGTTTCTTAATTTCCAAATTAAATGTTTGTAATCCATAGTTAACTTCGATACTTATGAAGCAATCATTTGGTTTTTACTTGCCTCTTTGTAGACTTTTCAACAGAAGAAAATGGGCTGTCCCAGTTAAAATGATAATCTGCACTTCATGAATGATATTCATCATAAATTATTAAATTGTTATCACAGTTTATAAATAACAGCATCTTGTGAGTTTAGCTTGTGTGACTCAGCATCCCTCTGTCCAATTATATTTGCAGCACCAAGTTGGAATTTGTGGGACTATAAGACTGAGGATGTTTAAATCACCAAGTTTCAGTGCTGCCACTTGAGGCCAACTGGCAAACACAAAACACTCACTCCCACCCCAACCACGGCTGACATTGCCAGGTACTTTCTTTGAAATTTAACATGTCCCATTAGATAGTGGATCAGAACACCTCTTTAATTTGCTGACTGGCGTCATCTTATGGTTTCCTTTGTTTTGAAGACAATTTTAAAAAATTTTTATTATAAAGATGTGCAGTAACAATTTTTTTTTTCTAGTCAAGTATATCTTGTTCTTGGAAATAGCCTTTCCCTCATCTTCCCTATTCTCAAATTTTGATGGCTCGGGGTGGGGGCGGGGCTGTTGTTTTCTTCACAATTTGCTTTTATCCATAATTTCTGGACACTTTATTATTTGCTGTCCCATTGTACCTTATCCTTCAATTATTCTTTTTATTCTCCTTTTCTATTATTGACAAAAATAGGAGTGTTGTTTGAATACATCTCTATATAATTGGTTGTGTGCGTGGCATTAAAAGGAGGTCAGTCAAATTTACCTTTTCTATTTATAAACTTCATGTCAGCATGCCACATATAATCAGGAATCATTGGAAATGGTCATGTTCACTATGTGAAAAGCTGACACACTTTGGCTAATGGTCGTCACGGAGCTTCTTGCTTTTGTGTCCACACTGAAACTATTTTTTAAACTCAGCTTCTTTGGTGGCATCTTGTCAAATGACTCATCAGGGGACACAAAAAGAGAGTGGGATGGTTTTAAAATCACTCCTTTGTTGGTTGACAATTTAATCTTCTGTGCAGTTTCAACCTCGAGACCACATTAGTTTAGGGGCTGATGATATTTTCTCTATTAATTTATAAAAATAAGAGGAACAAAAATTGGGAAGATGAGTGGAGGGGGAAATAATGGTTTATTATGGAATCTCCCAAAAGAAAATAAGAACTAACCAACAATTTACTTTTACCTTTATGTGTGTACAGCAGTTTAATTTAAGTCATGCAGATCTACCATGTGAAAATATAACTCAATTCTCATCAGACATACATTAGTGAGGCATTTGTTATTTACTTTGTTCCTCCTCAAGCATTGGAGAAGCTAAACACAAGTTCTTACTATTAAATTTTCTGTGTTTATTGCAAACCAAGATTATTAGCATACAAAATTTCAAATCTCTGACTTTTTATCAATGAACAAACTTTGGGGTTGTATATTAAATATGCCACTCTACCCTATACCATATCTATTTCTCATTTCTTTTTTTCTATATGTATGCATGAACCCTTTTAAAATAAGATTTATATTCTGTTCTGTGGCAGTCCTAATTTGACAGGCTATTAATTGTTAAACCTGACTATCTACTAAACATATCTTTTAAAATGACATAGAAAAATATTTTATTGCACGGCTGAATATGACCCTCAGGTCTGTTAAGACCTTGTTGTATCAAATCTTCAAGGAAGGTCACTGAAGAGCTATTTTAGTAGCTAAATTTCCATTGCAATAGGACACACAATCATCAAGCTCTGAGCCAGTTCCTATTTCCAGTTCCTATTCTTCATAGTTTGGCAAAATAAAAATCTCCACCTGCAAAACAGGTGTTTCTTTCTATAATCTTCCTGCTGGATTTTCCTACTTTTAGTAGGAAGTTAACCTGGCTTTCAGGTCACAACCTTAACATGCATTAAGAATATCAGCAGATAAAGGAAAAAGATGTAAGGCACACTACGTTTAAATGGTGTAAGGAGAATAACTGGAGCATTAAATGGAACTCTTGTGAGCCAGCACACAGGGCAAAAAATTCATGACATTTGAGAGGAATTCTATGTTCTATTCACATTGAACCACATGCAATCCCAGCTGTTAGAGATAATAGATGGCAGTAGGAATATCAAACTTACTGGCTCACTGGAAAAGCACTTCTGGTGACCAGCAGGCCAGATGTAGGGAGGTCTCTTTCAGGTACACCAAAGAGCATTCTCCACTCAGCTGGGATTGGTTTCTTATGTTTTTCTCCTCCCTTAAAAATAAACGTGTTGCTGCACATTGGGAGGCTGAGGTCAGTGGATTGCCTGAGCCCCGGGTTCAAGACCCACCTGGGCAACTTGGCGAGACCTCTTCTCTACAATAAATCAAAAAATTAGCCAGGCGTGGTGACGCGTGTCTGTAGTTCCAGCTACGTGGAAGGCTGAAGCGGAAGGATCGCCGGAGCCCAGCAGGTCGAGGCTGCGGTGGCCGGGAGCGGCCACTGCACTCCAATCTGGGCGACAGAGTGAGACTCCAACTCAAAAAAAATAAAAATAAAAATAAAAAATAAACGTGTTACTTATATTCAAAAGCAAGAGACTTTAGTAATCAATGGCTAGTCACACACACAGTTTTAACTATAGGACAACAGTGAACAATCACTGTTAAAAGACACCAATTTCTTATAGATAATAGATAGATAAATGTGTTATGATAGTTCTGTACCAGGAAACAGCCTACATTGCAGACACTGATAATTGTCTGAGTTCATTTTGACCTTCTTTCTTGGTAATGAGAACCCGGATGTTTAGCAGTCATAGAGCCAATCAGATAGCAGATCATATTTTTTATGTAACCATGTGACTAATTCTGGCCAATGAAATGTAAGCCTTTGTGTTATGTGAAAATGAGAGGAAATATACTGGGTCTCCTCTGGTTGCCCCTCCAAATCAACTCTACACCCTTCTCCATTATCTTGCCAACCTGTAAAATGGAATTTTATGAACACATCACTGAGCTCCCTTGACCTCTGACTTTCATTTAGTCTTGGTCAATGTTGTACCAAGAAGAAATCATGCAGGATGGGAGGGGAGAGAGTTTGGGTTGCTAGTCTGTAAGATTACTGGGTGCGTGTATGATTTATTTGCAATTCTTTTTTTGCCAGAATATTAGCAACTAGGAACTTACTTTCAAATTAGTTCACTTTAAAGTCGTCTGAAAAAAATTATCTTGTGTGCCATGGTACATTCCTTCACTAAAAGCTGAGCCTCCTGACTGATCGCCTTCTGCTTCTTGTAGATCTCTCTGCAGACTAGGATAACTATTCCTTCCCTCTTCTTGTCTCTTTAGGCCTAGTGGTAGTAATGACTTTCCTTGTTGATAGTCCCAGGTATCTGGACTGTCCTTTGTTAGTTTTCTTTTAATTCTGCTCATTCTCTTGTCAACAGTCTTCTTATTAAACTCTGCTCACTTACCTCCTTTAAGAATACCATTTATTACCTGCCAGATTATTTCTTTAAGAGAGGAATGCATGACATGATGACTGTAGCTGGGGCAGTCATCTTGGATCAAATAAAAGAAAGCAATGGATGGTGTAGCAGCAGGGTGAAAAGAACCCTCGGTCTTTGATGACCATGGACTGACATATCAGCTCTTGACTAATAATTTGCAATTGGTTTTTTACATCATGTTCCTGCCCCAGACTGTCCTCTTAGTGTCCACTGTTAATGTACCTCAAAATCAATTTCCTTCATATTAGACATCTCCACTTGCTCAGTGGAATCTTCTTTGGCTCTGGGGTGGTAGGTCCACTGAGGTAGGACTGAAACTTCCATTTGGTCCCTGACTTTGCAGGACACAGTGGTATTGTGGCCTTCTCTCCTTCTATATTAACACGTGAAAAGTAAAGCAAAAACTTCTCTGCTGTTGAATTTCCCCTTAATTTATCTAAAATACTTCCCTGCTCCAAGACCATGGCCAGGGGTGGGGAAGTAAAGGTAAACACATCTTATAACCTGTGTCTCTATTTCCAATGTTTTCTTCTCTTAACTCAGTGAGGACTGGCAGTATCCTGTTTTCTTACATTGTATGTGGAGTTTTCTCTACCCCATACCTTGTAGTAAAGCTCCATGGTTAAGCCAACCAGATCCCATGTGCTAATGGAAACATAAAGGAATTTAGAAATTCCAGTTGATCATCTTGTGGTCAACTCAGGAAATATTCTAATTTTCCAGTCAAAGGGGAATCTACCTTTCCTTTGAAGCACTGAAAGTCATTATTTTAGTTGGTGTGGAGACCAGGACAACAGAACTTGGGTAGAAAGGTGAACCTGGAAACATTTTTAAAAATGTGTACCAACTGTATTAATTATCCTTGACACAAGCAGCGTCTAGCTGGATAGTTGTTGAATTACCATATGACAATCAACCATCAGTTACTGTGAATATGGCAATGTGGATACAAAGAGCTAGAAACCAATGTTCCTCCCTTCAGGAGCTTAAGGTCTATTTGGGGAGATAGCTGTTAAATGCCAAATGAGCTAGGCAGTAGGTGTTTTAGAACAGAGCTTCCAAAATTTCAACATTAGTGTTTATATAAATCACCTGGGAATCTTGTTAAACTACAGAATCTGAGTCAGTAGATCTAAGGTGTGGCCAGATAATTTGCATTTCCAGCAAGTTTCCATGTCATGCTGATGCTTTGAGAACATGAACCCCATTTTATCTACCTATTTCTCTATATCTATATCTACATTGATACACAGTATTTGTACATATTTGTGGGGTAAATGTGGTGTTTTGATTCATGCATACAATGTGTAATGATCAAATCAGGTTATTTAGGATATCCATTACCTCAAATGTTTATTGTTTCTTTGTGTTGGGAACATTTCAAATCTTCTCTTCTAGCTAATTTGAAATATGGGAGTGACAAGAAACTGGCAGTAGCGAGATACTATGGGGGGGGGACACAACATCAATAAGGGTAACTGGCTTCAAATCAGGTGAAGTGGGGACCAAAGGGAGGCCCAAACTTTACCTGTATGATGACCACTTGTATATCTAATCCTGAATTGTACATCACATCTTTACAACAAACAAAAAAAGATTTTTTTAAAGAAAGAAGGGAGTGTCCAAAATGTATACACATTTAAGAAAGGAAAAGCTGATTAAAATTGTAATACTCAATATATACCAATAACAAAAGATGAATACACGTCATGTTTGACTTCTGCAATTACAAGAGGTGCTCAAAGTAGTTGCCATCAGTGTCCAGACACTTTTGAATATGGCAGACTTGATTATAGCAGACTAAAAGTAATGCATAGATAACACCTCCTAAAATGTGTATACATTTTTTTGGCACCCCGGGTATATGACAAATTGTTGTGAACTATAATCAACCTACAAATTGTTGTTAACTATAATCAATCTACTATGCTATCAAACACTAGCACTTATTCCTTTTATCCAATTTTATGTTTGTACTCATTAACCATTCTCTCTTCATTACCCACTTACTACCCACCCTTCCCAGTTTCTGGTAACTATCATTCCATTCTTTACCTCCATGAGACAATTTTTTAATTTCTTATTTTTCTTAGTTCCCACATATGAGAGAGAATATGCCATGTCTGTCTTTCTGTGCCTGGCTTATTTCACTTAACATAACGACTGCCAATTCCTTCCACATTACTGCAAATGACAGCATTTTATTCTTTTTTTTTTTTAAATGGCCGAATAGTATTTTGTTGTGTGTATATACACCACATATTCTTTATTCATTTCATCTGTCGGTGGACACTTGGCCAATTCCATATCTTGGCTATTGCAAATAGTGCTGCAATAAACACCAGGGTGCAGGTATCCTGTTCATATACTGATTTCTTTTCTTTTGGATAAATAACCATTAGTGGGATTGCTGGATTGTATGGTTAGTTTTTTTGAGAAGACTTTATATTATTTTCATAATGGATGTTCTAATTCATATTTCCATCAACAGGATATACGAGGTTTCTTTTCTCTGCACTCTCATCAGCATTTGATGCTTTATTTTTTTTTAAAGTAATAACCATTCCAACTGGGGTTAGATATCTCATTGTGGTTTTGATTTGCATTTCTCTAATGATTAATGATGTTGAACATTTTTTAATAAACTAGTTGTTCATATGTATATCTTCTGTTGGGAAATGTCTATTCAGATCTCTTGTTCACTTTTAATGAGATTTTTTTTTCCCGATTAAGTTCGTTGTATATTTGAGATATGAGTTCCTTGTAGGATAAATAGTTTGCAAATTTTTTCTCCCATTGTATATGTTGTCTCTTCCCTCTGTTAATTGTGTCCTTTGTTGTGCAAAAGCTTTTTAGTTTAATGTAGTACCATTTATCTATTTTTGCTGTCTGTACTTTTGAGGTCTTAGCCATAAAATCTTTGATTAGATCCATGTCCTGAAGCATTTCCCTCATTTTCTTCTAGTTGTTTTACAGTTTCAAGTCTTACATTTAAGTCTTTGATTTATTTTGAGTTGACTTTTGTATATGGTGAGAGATAGGAGTATAGTGTCATTCTTCATTCTTTTGCATATGGATATTCGAGTTTCCTAGCACCATTTATTGAAGAGGGTACACTTTTCCTAATGTACGTTCTTGGTGCCTTTTTTGAAAATCAGTTGGTTTTCAATGTGTGCATTTATTTCTATGTTTTTTTACTCTGTTCTATTGGTGTTTGTGTCTGTTTTTATACCAGTGCCATGCTGTTTTCAGTATTACAGCTTTGTAACATATTTTGAAGTCAGGTAATGTGATGCTTCCAGATTTGTTCTTTTTGCTCAGTATTGCTTTGGTTATTAGGGGTCCTTTTTGGTTTGGTACAAATTTTGTAATTTTTTCTATTTCTTTAAAGAATATCATTGATAATTTGATAAGGAATTGCACTGAATCTGCAGATTTTTAATGTATGTATTATGGTCTTTTTAACAATATTGATTATTCCAAGCCATAAGCATGAGATGTCTTTCCATATGTTAGCATTGTCTTTAGTTTTTTTCATCAATTTTTTGTAGTTTTCATTTTAGAAATATCTCACCTCTTTGGTTAAATTTATTTTTAGATATTTTATTTTATTTTTGTAACTATTGTAAATGGAATTTATTTCTTGATTTTTTTCCAACTAGTTTTTGATGGTGTAGAGAATCATTACTGATTTTTGTATGCTGATTTTGTGTCTTGCAATTTTACTGAATTTGTTTAAAAATTTTAAGAGTTTTTTGGTGGAGTCTTTGGGGGTTTTTCTATCTACAAGATTATGCTGTCTGCAAATAGGAACAATTTGATTTTCTCTTTTCCAGTTTGAATGCCTTTCATTTCTTTACTTTGCCTGATTACTCTTTCTGACTCTCAATACTATGTTGGAGTGGTAAAAGAAGCATTCTTGTTTTGTTCTAGCTCTTAGACAAAAAGCATTTAGCTTTTCCCCATTCAGTATGATGTTAGCTGTGGGTTTGTCTCATGTGGCCTTTATTATATTGAAATATGTTCCTTCTATACCTAGTTTGTTGAGAATTTTTATTATGAAAGGATGTTGAATTCTATCAAATGCTTTTTCTGAGTCTATTGAAATAGTTTTTGTTCTTTATTCTTTGCTTTAATGTATCATGTTTATTGATTTGTATGTGTTGAACCATCCTTGTATTCCTGAGATAAATCACACTTGATCATTGTGTATTATCTTTTTGATGCGCTGTTAGAGTGAGTGTTTTGGTGTTTTGTTGAAGATATTTATGATAATCAAAGGTGTTGGCCTGTGTAGTTTTTGTTGTTATGTCTTTGTTTTCAGTATCAGGGTAATGCTGGCCTCATGGAATAAGTTAGAAAGAATTCCTTCCTCTTCAATTTTTTTGGAATAGTTTGAGAAGAACTAGTGTTGATCCTTCTTTAAATGTTTGATAGAATTTTAGAGGGAAGCCATTAAGTCCTGGGCTTTTCTTGTGAAATATATATATATATATATATATATATATATATATATATATTTTTTTTTTTTTTTTTTTTTTTTTTTTGAGTTGGAGTCTCACTCTGTCACTCAGACTGGGGTGCAGTGGCCACTCCCGGCCACTGCAGCCTCCACCTGCTGGTCTCTGGCGATCCTTCCACCTCAGCCTTCCAAGTAGCTGGAACTACAGGCATGTGCTACCACGTCCGGCTAATTTTTTGATTTTTTTTTATTGTAGAGATGAGGTCTCGCCAACTTGCCCAGGTGGGCCTCGAACCGCGGGCTCAGGCAATCCAGTCACCTCAGCCTCCCAAAGCGCGGGATTACAGGCTGAGCCACCAAGCCCAGCTTGAAATATATTTTTAAATTATTGATTTAATCTCATTACTTGTTATTGATCTGTTCAGATTTTTTATTTTGTCTTGATTTTACTTTGGTTGGTTGGCTGTGTCCAATAATTTATCCATTTCTTGTAGCGTATAATTGTTCACAATAGTCTGGACTAATCCTTTATATTTCTGTGGTATCAGCTGTAATGTTTCCTTTTTCATTTTTAATTTTATTTGTTTGGGTATTCCCTCCTCCTCATCCTCCTCCTCCTTCTTTTTTGTTATTCTATTTTACTAATTTTGTTTGTCTTTTCCAGAAACTAGCTTTTGTTTTGTTGATTCTTTGGGTTTTTGTTTGTTTGTTTCTGTTTCATTTAGTTCTACCCTGATCTGTATTATATCTTTTCTTTCTACTCATTTTGTGTTTGGACAATTTTTGCTTTTCTAGTTCATTGAGGTGTATTGGTAGGCGATTTATTTGAAATACTTTTACTTTTTTCATTTAGGCTTTATTGTTTTGAACTTCCTTCTTAGCACTGCTTTTGCTGTATACCATAGATTTTGGTATGTTGTGTTTTTATTTTCATTTGTTTCAAGAAGTTTTTTATGTTCCTTATTTCTTTATTGACTAAATGATAATTCAGGAGCATTTTGGTTAATTCCATATGTTTTGATAACTTTCAAAATGCCTCTTGTTGTTGATTTTGAATTTTAGTCCATTATGTTCTGAAAAGATACTTGACATGAATTCAGTTTTTAAAAATTCACTTGGACTTGATATATGGCCTAACGTATTATCTATTTTGAAGAATGTTCCATGTGCTGATAAGAAGAGTATATACTCTGCAAGTGTTTAATAAAAGGCTCTATAATGTCTATTGGATTCATATGTCCTTAAGTGCAGTTTAAGTCCAATGTTTCTTTGTTAATTTTCTCTCTAGATGATTAGTCTAATGCTGAGAGTGGGTTGTTGATGTTCCCAACTATTGTTGAATTGGAGTCTAGCTCTGTCTTTGAATCCAATATTATTTTCTTGATATAACTGGGTGCTCCAGTGTTGGGTGCATACATATTTAGAATTGTTATTTTCTTTTGCTGAAATGATCCCTTTATCATTATTAAATTCCTTTCTTCATCTCTGTTTGCAATTTTTGATTTAAATTCTGTTTTATCTGATATAAGTATAGCTACTTCTGTTCACCTTTAATTTCTGTTTGCATGAAATATCTACTTCCATCCCTTCACTCTCAGTCTGTGTCTTTACAGGTGAAGTGAGTTCTTTGTAGACAGTATATAGTTTGCCATGTTACTTTATCCATTCAGCACATCTATATCTTTTAAGTGAGGAAATGTAATTTATTTACATTCAAGGTTATTATTGATAAACGAAGACTTTTTCTGTTCTGATTATTGTTTTCTGATTGTTTCATATATCCTTCATTCCTTACTTCCTCTCTTATTGTTTATCATTGCAATTTGCAAACTTTCTGTGGTGGTAACTGTTGGCTCCTTTCTCATTTGTGTCTGTTCTACTAGTGTTTTCATGATGGTAGATATCATCTTTTTGCTTCTAGATGCAATATTTCCTTAAGTATTTCTTGTAGAGTTCGCCTAGTGGTAATGAATTTCCTCAGTCTTTTCTTGGGAAAAACTTTATTTCATCTTCATTTTTAAAAGATCATTTTGTTGGGTATAGTATCCTTGGCTAGCAGTTGATTTTCTTCCAGAACTTTGAATATATTATCTCATTCTCTTCTGGTCTATAAGGTTTCTGCTAGGAAATTCCTGCTATTCTGGTGAGTCTGATGAGTGTTTCCTTACATATGACTTGACACTTTCTGTTTTCTGTTTTTAGAATTCTCTTTTAGTCTTTGACTTTTAACAGTTTTACTATAAAATGTCTTAAAGAAGACCTTCCTGGGTTGAATAAACTTGGGGTCTTTGAACTTCCTGTATCTGGATGTCTATATCTTTTACAAGACGTGGAAAAATTTCAGGTATTATTTTGTTAAATAGGTCTTCTATGCTTTTGTTCATCTCTTCTTCTTCTGGAACCCCAAAATTCAAATATTTGGTTACATGCCATATAGGCTTTTTTCATTCTTTTATATTATTTATTTATTTTTCTTTTCCTTTTTTTCCTTGCTGGGTTATTTTATAAGACCTGTCTTCAAGTTCAGAAATTATTTTTTCTGCTTGATTTGTTTAAACTCTTGATTGTAGTTGTTATTTTATACCTGAATTTCTTCAGCTCCAGGATTTCTGTTTGGCTCTTTTTAAATATCTATCTCTTTGTTAAATTTTTTGTTCAGATTGTGAAAACTTATTTTTTTGTATTATGTACATGTATTCTCGTGTATCTCACTGAGTTTCTTTAATATTATCATTTTGAATTTCTTTTCAGGCATTCCATAAATTTTCTTTTTGTTGGAATCTGTCACTAGAGAATTATTGTGATTTTTTGGAGGTGTCCTTTTTTTGCCTTTTCAAGTTTCTTATATCTTTATGTTGATGTCTGCACTGATGTAACAATTGCTTCTTCTAATTTTTTGAATTTTCTTTTGTAGGTAAGGCCTTTTTCCTGAAGGCTATATTTATGGGGTTAGTTGGGTAGGGTGCTTTGGCTTTGATTGTGGGTATGTGTTTCATAGTCTTCATATTTTTTTTTTACTGTAATTAGCATCAGTGGTGTCGGTGAGTTCTTCAGTGGCTCAAGCTATAGTTATTAAAGAAGACTGAAGTGAGGCTTCGCAGGGAACAGACACGAGGTGGACTGGTCCTTGGACACTAGTGGTGGTGAAGACAGGTCAGGCATGCTGGTCTTTGGGCCCCCAGGTGGCATATATGGGCACTAGTAGAAACAGATCTTGTGGGTTGTTTGGGTGCTGGCAGTGGCAACAGTGGGCTGGGCAGGTAGACAGGTTCTCATATCCCTGAACAATATGTGTGGTTGTTGGTGATGGCAGTAGAAATGGCAGGTCAACACTTAGGCCTTCAAGCATCATGCCAGCAGTGGGCTGAGTGGGCCAGTCCTCAGGCTCCCAGATGGCATGTACAGGTAGGTGCCGGTAGTGGTGTTGACAGCAGGCTGGATATGCTTGTTCTCAGGCCTCTGGAAGGTGTTCACAGGTGCTGGTGGTGGCAGGGAGGGTGGTTTGATTCCTAGGCCCTAAGAGAGAGGGATTCTAACAATACCATAGAAGAAAAGGAAATAAAGGCCTGCTATCCTTTTTTAAAAAATCAATCACCCTTTCCCATTCCCGTGTGGCGACATTACTTCACTCAATTACTCTTATCTTAAAGTCAGAGTAACTGACTCCTTCATACATACATTCATAGTGCTTCCATACAGATTTTTACTTAAAATATGGGGAATCTAGACAAGATGGGAAGAGAAGGTCTAAAGCAGAGTTTTCTGTAGGTAAATGCAAAGTCAAACTTTAAAATCTACATTCAGGTCATTTGATCAAAACACAGAAAGTACTAGTCATTATTCTTACTGAGCCTTTCCCACTGATAGGTGACAGACAGCTGGCTATGGGGGCATTTGGAAGGAGTCAGGTAGTTTTATTTTTAGCTCAGCACAGAAAGAAAAAAGATTCAATTTGCTTTCACTCAAGAGGCTATGCTTACAAAGCCCTGGAGACCAACTGCCTTGTGTTGGTGGCATTGCTACCTTCCACATACTTAGACAATATGACAGAAGCCTTCAGCTGCTCACAGCTATGCCACTGATGAAGATTGGAGGGTACTTTGTTTTTGTTTGCTACAGCTAAAAATCAAGATTACTTACCAGCATGAAATGAGATGGTCAAGATATGCTAAGAGAACATTGACTACTAGTCTGTTGAAAAAATGTGAATATCCAAGAAGTTTTTGTTTCTATTTCTATGCCTCTTTCTCTTTTTTCAAGAACACTCTCCAACCTCATTCTCTTTGAGTGTTCATTCCCTTTCCTCTTACTACCTTTCCTTTGTTGTTGGGAAAAGAAATCACCAACATGGACAATTAGATGTACAACTACCATTAGTTGAAAGAGTTTGCTTTGCAATCTAAAGGTTTAATTTTGAGTCCAGCCTCTGCCACTTGCCAGCTCTTTGACTTCAGATCTGTGCCATGCAGCAGTTGGGGGCTCATAGGTTGGCCCAGGAGTCACCTCTGCTGCTGCATCCACTGTCAATATCACTCAGAAGAGGCCATCCTCGGCTAGCCATGTCTTTCCTTTGCCCTTTTAACAGCTTCATTGGGTAGTTGCGTCATGTGGGAGAGGGAAGAAGAAGTAAAGATGGACAGAGAATTTGTACATGCTTTAAACTAGTAGCTAAAAGTAAGCAGAATGCACAATTGCCTACCTAATGCAATCGAAGTTCATCAGAGGGCTTCCAAATGTCTCCCTCAATGGCCTTCTCTCTAGAAAATAGAGTAAGTAGAATAAGAGACTTCTCTGATATGCAAATGTATTATCCAAAAACATATTAACTATGAATTTCATTGCTATGGTTATTTTGTTGGGTTACCTAGCATAGAGATAATAATTCTGAGGGACTGGGACATAGGATGTATAAGTTTTGTCGGTGTCTACAGACTGGACAACCAAAAAAAAAAATAGCATGAGAACCATAAGTGCCTGTAGAAAGGTAGAAAGACAAAGACTTGGAAAGAAACCTTGCAGAAGACAAACTAATTCCATGAAAAAGAGAAATCGCTTCCACTTCACAAATTACTGATATGTAGTTACAATGTCCTGGTGTCCGATTTAGAATCTTCCTACCACTTTCCTCAGCCCAATACACTTTGAAGTTTTGAGGCGGCTTTTATTTACTGCTTGCTTTCTATGTCTCTCACTTCCTGCTGCTTCTGCTAGTCATTTCTGGGTTTGTCTGTCCAACCTGGGGCTAGAGCAGCAACATAAAAGCTCTAGACATAAAGAGGAGAGGAAAGTATAGATAATCAAAAGTCCCGATGGACAAAGACAGACAGACATGAATAGCAAAGATGTTTGGGGTGGAGAACTTTGAAGGCAGTAGGGAAATAAACATTTATGGTGTAATAATGAAATAATCATGTTTGAGTCAAACAAACCTGGAGTTAACAGTCATCTAATTTTAGAACTTAAATGACCCACCAAAGTCACTGAGGTTTAAATTCCCACCAACTTCTCTCACAACCTTGACAGCTGGAAAATTGTAATAACATTCACCTTTGGATATCTTTTATTGTAAGCAATTCTTCCTTATGCTTTCACTATATGAAAATATGTAAGGCAATGTACACACAGTTTTAATTTTACACCTAATGTCACATTGTAAATTAAAAAATAAGTTATGGTATATTAGAAGGTCACTTTCAGAGTATTACCCAAGCCCAAATGATAGGGCTTTGGTTACTAAATAAAGACACTCACTTCATCTTGCTTATGACGATGCCCATAAGTGTTATTAAGGTTTATATTTAAAACCACTTAAAACCAAAATGTTAAATCAAGAAATCTCCACTATCTCTAAGCCACTCTATCAGCTCAAATCAGTAGACATTTATTCAACTCTACTTTTCCCAAGTTAAACTGAAAAAGTGTAGATAACAGAAAAGAAATACCCTAGTCACATGTTTGAAAAAATTCTGCTTTAGAGGATACATCACAATAAATGTATACTTAATAAATACATGCTTTATAGATTCTGGGCAAACATCTAAAATGAAACAATTAAGTGCATCTTTTTATTAAAGAACTTTTCAAAATTATTAAACAATAAATAATTCTCTCAGGTTTCCCAGGCATTTTGCTATATTGCTCTTCATTTTCAGAATTTTTTTTTTTTTTTTTTTTGAGTTGGAGTCTCACTGTCGCCCAGGCTGGAGTGCAGTGGCCGCTCCCAGCCACCACAGCCTCAACCTGCTGGGCTCCGGCGATCCTTCAGCCTCAGCCTTCCAAGTAGCTGGAACTACAGGCGCGCGCTACCACGCCCGGCTAATTTTTTTAATTTATTGTAGAGATTAGGTCTCGCCTGCCCAGGCAGGTCTCGAACCCGCGGGCTCAGGCAATCCACTCACCTCAGCCTCCCAAAGGCACGGGATTACAGGCTGAGCGCTTTCAAAACCAATAACTCCTCAGCCTTCCAAGTAGCTGGAACTACAGGCATGTGCCACAAAAACAAACAAAAAAACCTGCAATAACTGATAATTCCTCATGACACAATAGATAAATATAGGAAGTGGTGTTGGGACTCCCATATTGCACATATAACTTTCAGAATGACTATGTGGTATTATGCAGGTCACATGCTACTGTCTCATTTCTCTCTTCTGGATTTTGAACAGCATTTAAGGAAGAGAAGTCAAATAATTGAAGTTAATGACTAGTGCCAAGGATCTAGAATGTCTACAGCAAAAACTATCTGCCTTGGAGAAAATGGTCACTGTAATATTTGTCCAAATTTGGAAACAACCAAGAGGGAAAAGAACAGCGAAAATTCTCTTCATTCTGAACCTAAACAGAGGCTAGCAGAGTGCCAACTGTTTCAGGAAGCTACCTCCCAGGGTGGGCAAGAACCAAACATAATTTTCCAAGCACAACAAGAAATAAGAGAACTAGACTTAGGGATGAGCAGATGAGGGCAAGAAGATCAGAACTTTGTAGATCAACAGGGAAGTTCATAGGTCACATGAATTTATTCATTCATCTTAAAAAACCAGACATGAAAGCCCCTACCTATTTTTAACTGTCACTCTTGTCTGCACCTGATCTTTAAGAGGTTGTCAAAATTCTAGCTGATTTAAAGGGGAAAAAAAACTCCTTGTACGGAAGCCACCTTTTTCCTTTTGTGTTCTGATAAAAGTGAAATGGATCATGTGTCCATCTCTCCATGGAGGTGTCCCTCCTTTAAAATAAGTTTATGAGGTTATCCAAGAAAACTTCTCTCATCACATCAGAGAAAATGATTCAAATGCAAGAGATTCAGAGAACCACTACAAGGCATCAAATGAAAAGATCAACTCCCAGACACATAGTAATTTCCTTACACAAAGTAGGTATAAAAGAAAAAATTCTAAAGGCAGAAAGAGAGAAAGGTCAGACTACCTAATGGGGAAGACCAACTAGAATAGCAGCAGACTTATCTACAGAAACATTCCAATCTTCAAAGTTCTCAAAGATAAACAATTACAACAAAGTATTTCTTATCCAGCTAAACTAAGTTGATATGAATTAAAATCCTTCTCAGACATTCAATGCCTAAGAGATTATGCTGTTTTCAGATTCTGTTTTCAGACCAGCTTTACAGGAAACACTCAAGATGGTTAAGAAAAAAAAATGACCACACTCTTCCCAGGAGAACAAGAAAACAGAATCAACAGAGAACACAACATGACTGCAAACTTGAAAACACACACACATCAACTCAAAGTTAAAAGAAAACAAACAAACAAAAAAAAAGCCAAAAAAAAAAAAAAACTTTATAAGAACCTCATGACAGGAATAAACTCTCACAATTCCTTCTCTTTTTTTTTTTTTTTTTTGGTGGTAGCTTTGTCAAAGATGAGTCGGTTGAGAAATTGAGGTAATCTCTCACATTTCTATAGTCGGTCTGAATGTGAAAGAACTAAATGCATCACTGAAAAGACATAGAATGGCAAACTGAATAAAAAAGTATGACCCAACAACATGCTGCCTAAAGGAAATACATCTCACTACAAAGGATACCCACAGACTCAAAATTAAAGGATGGAAAAAAACTTTCAGGTGATTGGAAAACAAAAGAAGGCAGGAGTCCCAATTTTAATATCAGACAAAACAACCTTCAAGCTATCAAAAATTTAAAAAGATACTGAAGGACACTACATAATGATAAAAGATTCAATCCATCAACAAGAAATAGCCATCCTAAATATATATGTACCCAACATAGGAGCACCAGGATTTATAAAGCAACTACTAAGTAAACTAAAAAATGATATTGACTCTAATATTATCATAACTGGGGACTTAAATACCCCACTAACAAGCCTAGGTAGATAATCAAGATTCAAAACCTTAACTTGACGCTTGACAAATGAACTTAATAGCTACCTATGAAACACTCCACCCAACAGCCATGGAATATACATTCTACTCATCACCATACAGAGCATACTCCAAAATAGACTACATTCTTTGCCATAAATCAAGCATAAACAAATTCCATAAGATTGAAATACTACCATACACCTTCTGAGACCACAGCGGAATAAAAAGAAATATTGCCATCAATAAGATCCCCCCAAAACACACAAAGAGAAAGCCACTAAACAGCACAATGCTGAACAACTCCTGGGTCAACAGAGAAATCAAAATAGAAATTAAAAGACTCTTGGAAACAAATGAAAACAAAGGTACATCTTGCCAAAACCTCTGGGATGCCATGAAAACAGTTCTAAGAGGGGAATTTATATCTCTGTGAACACACATCAAGAAAATAGAAAGATGACAAGTCAACAGCATAACAAATCATCCAAGGGAGTTGGAAAGGCAAGACCACCAAAACCCTAACTTCAGCGGAAGAATCCAGATCACCAAAGTACAAGACCAAGTACGGGGCATAAAAGACAAAAATATCATAAAAAAAAAATCAGTGAAACAAAAAACTGATTCTTTGAAAGGATAAACAAGACTGATGGACGTCTAGCCAGACTGATCAAGAAAAAGAGAGAAAGAGCCCAAATAAGCCTAATCAGCAATGCAAAAGATCAAGTCACAACTGACCATGAGGAAATACAAAAGATTACCAGAGATTATTATGCATACCTGTATGGAAACAAACTTGAAAACCTAAAGGAAATGGAGGACTTTCTGACATCACACTACCTTCCAATGTTGAAACAAGAAGAAATAGAGACCTTAAATAGACCAATAACAATCCAGGTAATTGACTCTATCATAAGAAAACTGCCAACAACAACAACAACAACAAAAGCCCTGGATCAGATGGCTTTCCAGCAGAATTCTACAAAACATACAAGAGGAACTAATATCAATTCTATGGAAAGTATTCCAGGCAATTGAGAATGACAGAACTCTCCCCAAATCATTCTATGAAGCCAACATCACACTGATACACAAACTGGGCAAAGACCCAATAAAGAAAGAGAACTACAGCCCAGTATCCCTGATGAACATATATGCAAAAATTCTCAACAAGACTTTAGCAAATCGGATCTAACAAAACATCTCAAACATTATCCACCATGACCAGGTAGGCTTCATCCCCAGGATTCAGGGCTGGTTTAACATCCATAAGACCATAAATGTAATTAAATACATCAACAAATGTAAAAGCAAGAACCACATGAATATATCATCAGATGCAGAAAAGACTTTTAACAAAATCCAGCATCCATTCTTGATAAAAACCCTTGAAAACCTAGGTATAGAGGAAACATACCTCAAAATAGTAAAAGCCATCTATCATAAACCTACAGCCAACATATTACTAAATGGACAGAAATTGGAAGCATTTTCCCTGAAAAATGGAACAAGACAAGACTGCCCACTTTACACAGTCTGTTCAACAGAGTGCTGAAAGTCTTAGCTAGAGCAATCAGACAAGAAAAGGTTATCAGGAATACCCAAATAGGAAAAGAAGAAGTTAAGCTATCCCTCTTTGCAGATGATATGATTCTATACTTGGAAAACCCAAAGGAGTTTGTCAAAAACTTCCTTGCACTGATAAAGTCTCAGGGTAAAGTTTTTGGTAAAGTCTCAGGGTATAAAATCAACATGCAAAAGACAGTCACATTTTTAAACACCAACAATAAACAAGCAGAGAACCAAATACAAAGTACAATCCCATTCACAATAGTCCCCCTCAAAATGAATTACCTTGGCATCTTCCTGACCAGAGAAGTCAAAGAACTTTACAACAAAAACTACAAAGCACTGCTCAAAGAAATCAAAGAGGACACAAACAAATGGAAAAATATTCTATGCTCATGAATTTGAAGAATTAATATTGTTAAGATGTCCACCCTCCCCAAGGCAATCTACAGATTCTATGCAATACCCATTAAATTACCATCATTCTTCTCAGAACTGCAGATGACAATACAGAAATTCATAAGCAAAACAGAAACAAAAACGACCATGAATAGCCAAAACAATCCTCAGCAAAAGAAACAAAGCAGGAAGTATCACACTTCAAGACTTTAAACTTTATTATAAGGCTACAATAATGAAAACAGCCTGGTATCGGTACAAGAACGGGCACATAGAACATTGGAACAGGATGGAGATTTCAGAAGCAAAACCTCGATTGCTCAACCAACTCATCCACCAATAACAACTGGGGAGAGGAGAAACTATTCAGTAAATGATGCTGGGAAAACTGACTGACCATATGCAGAAGAATGAAACAAGACCCCGACCTATCACCATACATAAAAGTCAACTCTAAATGAATCAGAGACCTAAATGCAAAACCTCAAACTATAAGAATCTTAGAGAATGCTGGAGACACCTTTATGGAAATTGGAATAGGCAACCAATTCCTGATCAAAACCTTACATGCCCATGCCATAAGAGATAAGTAGACACGTGGGACCTCATCAAACTGAAAAGCTTCTGCAAAGCAAAACAACAGCAACAAAAACTATCAAGAGAGTAGGGAGACAGACCACAAAATGGGAGAAAATATTTGCTAACCGTATATCTGACAAAGGCCTAACATTCAGGATCTATAAGGAACTCAAATGTGCAGACAGGAAATAAATAAAAAACCCCATCAAAAAGTGGGTAAAAGACGTGAATAGTCACTTCTCAAAAGAAGACATACGAGTAGCCAACAGACACACGAAAAAATGTTCAACCTCACTAATCATCAGAGATATGCAAATCAAAACCACATTGAGATGCCAACTAACTCTAGTAAGAATGACCATCATTAATAAAACAAAGAACAACACACGCTGGTGAGGTGGGGAAAAAATGGAATGCTTCTACACTGTTGGTTGGAATACAAACCAGTTCTCTCTATGGAAAACAGTGTGGCAACTCCTAAATGAACTAGAAAGTGACCTTCCATACAACCCAACCATCCCCTTTCGGACACGTAGCCAGAGGAACTGAAATCATTCTGCAAAAAAGATACCTGCACATGCATATTTATTGCAGCAGTATTCACAATAGCAAAAATATGGAACCAACCATGTTCCCATTGAAACTGGACTGGTTTTAAAAAATGTGGACACATATACGTGATGAAATATTACACAGCCATAAAGATGGAAAAAAAATCTATGGACTTTGCAGCAACTTGGATGAATTTAGAGTCTATCATACTCGGTGATCTATTACATAATGAAAGAACTGAGTACCACATGTTCTCACACATAAGTGGGTCCTGAACACCTATCATAATATTACAAGAAAGGGATTGGCAGTAGCAGGGGTGGGTGGCAGATAAGATCAGTAAGGGTACCTGATTCCAATCCAGGTGAAGTGAGAGCCAATGGAGGGCCCAAACTTCACCAGTACCTAGACCACTTATGTACCCAATCCTGACTATTACCCCACATCTTTAAAATTAAAAAATTAATATATATTTTAAAAATAAGTTTACTAATCGCCTTGCAGCCTCAAGTCTCTGATGAATTCAATAAGTATTATGATTTTTATCTGACTTTTTCTCTTTGTTACATTGAAAGGATGTTTTTAGCAGTATTTTACATTCTAAGTAGATGCAGAAGACTGTTTTGACAATTAGAAATAAAGCTGCTATGAATATTTATGACCAGGTCTTTGTGTGGACACATGTTTTCTTTTCTCTTGGGTAAAGGAATAAAAGGGGCTGAGTTTTCTTTCCCTCCTTATTTCTCTCCCTCCCTCCATCCTTCCCCCCTCTAACTCCGTCCCTTCCTTCCTGTGTTCTTTCTTTCTGCATGTTCATGTCCAGTTGTTCTAGCATCATTTGTTGTTTTTTTGTTTTGTTTTGTTTTTGTTTTTTGTGGTTTTTTTGAGTTGGAGTCTCACTCTGTGGCCCAGACTGGAGTGCAGGGGCCGCTCCCGGCCACCGCAGCCTTGACCTGCTGGGCTCCGACAATCCTTCCCCTTCAGCCTTCCAAGTAGCTGGAACTACAGGCGCGCGCTACCACGCCCGGCTCATTTTGTGATTTATTGTAGAAATGAGGGCTCGCCAAATTGCCCAGGTGGGACTCGAACCCGTGGGTTCAAGCAATTCACTCACCTTGGCCTCTCAAAGCTCCAGATTACAGGATAAGCCACCGAGCCCGTCCAGCATCATTTGTTGTAAATGATTATCTTTTATCCACTATATTGCCTTTGCCCCTTCAAAGATCAGTTGAATATATTTATATAGATCTATTTCTGTGGTCTCTATTCTGTTCCATTGACCTATTTTTTTTGTTGGTCTTTAGTCTTTATTTTCTGCCAGTATCATACTCTCTTGATTACTGTAGCTTTATAGTAAGTCTTGAAGTCAGATAGTATCCATCTTCCAATCTTAACTTTGTTTTTTACCTTCAGTGCCATGACAGTTGCTTTGGATCCTTTGCCTCTCCTTATAAACTTTGCAGTTTGTTAGTATACACAAAATATTATACTGAGATTTTCACTGGGATTGCATTGAATTTATTGATCAAGTTGGGAAGAATTTGTATCTTAACAATATTAAGATTCCATCCATGAATGTGAAATATCTTTCTACTAATTTAGTTTTCCTTGGACTTTTTTTTTATCAGTTTTTAAAAATTTTTCTCATGTGCACCTTGTATATATTTTGTTAGATGTATATCTAAGTATTTTACTATGGAGGTGCTAATATAAATGGCATTGTGTATTTAATTTCAAATTTCACTTATTCATTGCTGGTATGTAGAAAAGTGATTGATTTTTTTTTGTATATTAACTTTGTAATCTACAAATTTACCATAATCATTTATTAGTTCTAAGAGGTTGTTTTCAAAGACAGTTTTTTTTTTCTTCCTAATTTGCATACATTTTATTTCTTTTTCTTGTCTTATTGCACTAGCTAGAACTTACAGTATGATGTTGAAAAGAAGAGGTGTGAATGGGTGTACTTGCCTTTCTCCTGATCTTAGTGAAAAAACTTCTAGTTTCCCACAATTAAGTATAATATTAGCAGTTTGGGGTTTTTTTGTAGATATTTTTATCACATTAAGGAAGTTCTCCTCTATTCCTAGTTTTCCAAGTTGTTTTTTTTTAGCTCATTAATGGCTGTTAGATTTTGACATATGCTTTTTCTGCATCTATTGATGTGATCAAGTAATTTTTCTTTAGCCTGTTGATGTGATGGCCTACATTAATTGATTTTCAAATGTTGAACCAGCCTTATGTACCTGGGATAATTCACGCTTGGTCATTGTGTATAATTTTAAAATGCATTTTGTATTACATTTGCATATCTTGTTGAGAAATCTTATACCTATGTTTGTGAAATATATTGGTTTGCAGTTGTTTTTCTTATATTTTTCTCTTTCTTTTATTAGGGTAATGTTGACCTCATAGAAGGTATTACAAACTTTTTCCTCCTCTTCTGTCTTTTGAAAGAGATTATAGCTGGTTGGTAAAATTTCTTCCTTAAATGCTTGATAGAATTCACCAGTGAACCCATCTTGGTCTGGTGTTATTTTGAAAGATTATTAATTATTCATTCAATTTCTTTAATAGCTATAGGTCTATTCAGATAGTCTATTTCCTCTTGTGCTAGTTTTGTCATATTGTATCTATCAAAAAATTGGTCCATTTCATCTAGGTTATCAAATGTATGTGCATCCTGTCATTCACAATATATATATATTTTTTCACAGTGCCTATGGGATTTATACAATGGCTTCCTTTTTGTTTATGATATTAGTAAGCTGTATCTTTTCTCTTTTTTTCCTATTTAGCCTGGCTAGAGGCTTACTGATTTTATTGATCTTTTCAATAAACCAGATTTTGGTTTTGTTAGCTTTCTCTACAACTTTTCTATTTCAAATTTCACTCATTTCTGTTCTAATTTTTAGTTTTTATTCTCTTCTGCTGACTTTGGGTATAATTTGCTCTTCTTTTTCTAGTTTCCTGAGGTAAAAGCTAAGATTAGTGATTTTAGATATTTCTTTTCTGATCTATCCATTAAAGCTATAACTTTCCCTCCAAGGACTATTTTTACTGCATCCCACAAGTTTTGGTTAGTTATATTTATGTTTTTATTTAGTTCAAAAAATTTAAAAATTTATCTTGAGTCTTTTTCCTCCCAAGTGTTATTTAGAAATATGTTGTTTAATCTCCAAGTGTTTGGGGATTTTTTCAGCTATCTTTCTGTTATTGGTTTCTCGTCTCAGAGCAGACATTGTACGATTTCTATTTTTAAAAATTTGTGGAAGTGTGTTTATGGCCCAGAATGTGGTCTATCTTGGTGTGAATGTTTCATGTAAACTTGAGAAATGTGTGTAATCTGCTGTTGTGGGATGAAGTAGTCTGTAGATGTCAGTTATATCTAGTAGATTGATAATCATTTGTTGAATTAAGCTGTGTCCTTACTGATTTTTTTTACCTGCTGAATCTATTCATTTTTCCTAGAGGTGCATTGGATCTCTAAAGGCAATAGTGTATTACTCTATTTCTCCTTGCAATTCTATCAAATTTTGCCTCATTTATTTTTATGTCCTGGTGCTGGGCAAATACACATTAAGAATTGTTTTGTAAACTTGGAGAATTGACCTTTTTATTATTATGCACTACCCTAATTTCTTCCTGATAAGTTTTTTAAAAAAATTTTAATTTTAAAGATGTGGAGTATAATTCAGGTTTAGATATACAAATGTTCATTATGAAGGTACTCTTGTTGATAAGGTGTGCCCCTCATCAGCAACTTTACTACTCTGAAGTCTGCTCTGCCTCAAGTTAATATAGCTGCTCCCCCTTTCTTTTGATTAGTGTTAGCATGGTATACCATTCTCCAACCTTTTACGTTTTTTTCACATCAGTCAGGTAATGTGCCAATGTCCCAACAAAATTTGAAGGAGGCACATCACACTCAAGTGTGTGAAAATCCAGCCATCACAATTATGAACCACAAAAGAGTCAAACCCCTTACTTTTTACTCTGTATGTGTCTTGATATTTAAACTGGATTTCTTGTAGGCAAACTACAGTTCGGTTTTATTTTTTTATCCACTCTCAAATTCACTGTCTTTTAATTGATGCATTTAGACCTTTGATGTTCCAAGTAATTATTGATGTCATTGGATTAATATCGGCAATATTTGTTACTGTTTTCTATTTACTGTCTTTCTTCTTTGTTCCTATTTTTATCTTCTGCTCTTTCTGCCTTTTGTGGTTTTAATTAAGCATTTTATATGATTCAATTTTCTCTCCTTTCAAAATTTATCAGTTATATTTGCCTACCTTTTTAATGTCTACCCTAGAGTTCGCAAATATACATTTACAATGAATTCAAATACACTTCAAAACAACATTATAACACTTCAAAGGCAGGTTACATACTTACAATAACAAAAGAATCCTCATTTTTCCCTCTCATCCTTTGTATCATCACTATCATTTATTTCACTTATACATAAGCATACATATGTAAATATACATAATCAAATTATATTGTTGCTTCTATTATTTTGAAGAAACTGTTATCTATTAGATGAGTATTATTTTATCTTCACTTGTTCCTTCTTTGGTAGTCTTCCTTTCTTTATGACTATACAAGTTTCTGACCTAGGTACTTTTCCTTTTCTTTAAATAACTTTTTTTTGGTTTTTTGTTTTGCTTTGTTTTGTTTTTGAGTTGGGAGTCTCACTCTGTCGCCCAGACTGGAGTGCAGTGGCCGCTCCCGGCCACCGCGACCTGCTGGGCTCCGGCGATCCTTCCGCCTCAGCCTTCCAAGTTGCAAGGCAGGTCTACTAACAACACATTTTTTCCATTCTTGTTTGTGTAGAAAGTCTATTTTTTTTCTCCTTATTTTGAAGGACATTTTGACAAAGTACGGAATTCTGAGATTGTGGGTTTTTTTTTTTTCCCAACACTTTAAATATTTCACTCCTTTCTCTTTTTACTTGCATGATTTGTGAAGACAGGTTGGATGAAATTCTTATTCTTGTTTCTGTGTAAATAAAGTTATTTCTACCCTCTAACTTCTATCAGAAGTTTTTCTTTATTTTTGATTTTCTGTAGTTTTAATATAGCATGCCTAGAGGTAAGGTTTTTCTTTGTTTGCTTGTTTTGCATTTATCCTGCTTCATGTTCTTGGATCTTCCTAGAACTGTAGTTTGGTATCTGATATTAATTTGGAAGAAATTCTCAGCCATTCTTGTTTCAAATACTTCTATTTTTGTCTCTTTTATTTAATCTCCTTCTGGTGTTTTCATCAATGTATGTTACAACTTTTATAGTTGTTCCACATGCTGTGGGTATTCTGTTTTTTGGATTTTTTAAAAGTCTTTTTACTCACCCCTTTTCAGTTTTGATAGTTTCTGCTAAGATGACCATAAGCTCAAAGGTCCTTTACTACACCATGTTGAGTCTACTGATAAGCCCATCAGAGGCATTCTGTATTTCTGTTGCAGTATTTTCAATCTCTAGCATTTCTTTCAATTCTTTCTTAAAGTTTCCTCTTTCTGCTCAGATTACCCATCTATTCTTGCATGCTATCTACTTTATCCATTATAGCCCTTAGCATATCCATCATAATTGTCTGGAATTCCCAGTCTGAACAATAGCAAAAAATTTGAAAACTTAATTTTTAAAAAACTTCTCAATAAAGAAAAGCTCAGTACTAGATGATTTCACAGCTGAATTCTAACAACTTTTCCAAAAAATAGAGATAGAGGGAATACTTCCAAACATATTTTATGACTCCAGCACCATCTTGATACCTAAGCCAAATAAAGATGTCACAAGAAAGCAAAACTATAGGTCAATTTCTCTGATGAACACTGATGCAAAATCCTCAAAAACTATTAGGAAAAAACCCCAACAATACATCAAAAAGATCATATATCATGACCAGGTGGGATTTATCTCTGGCATGCAAGGTCAGTTTTAAATAGGAAAATAAATCAATGTGATATATCATATTAACAGAATAAAAGAGAGAAACCACATGATCACCACAGTTGATGTGGAAAATGCATTCAACAAAGTCTAACCTTCTTTCTTTGATACAAACTCTCAGCAGTTTAGGTATAGAAGAAAAGTTTATTAAAACGATAAAAGTCATTTATAAAAAATTCACAGTTAAAACATTATAATCAATAAGGAAAATTGAAAGCCTTTCTACTAAGATCCGATGTAAGATAAGGATGCTCACTCTCACCACTTTTATTCAACACGGTATTGGAAGTACTAGTAAGAGCAATCAGACAAGAAGAACAAATGAAAGGCATTTAAATAAGAAAGAAAGAGGTAAAATCATCCTTATTTGCATATGACTTAATCATATATATTTAAAAAATCAAAAGTTCACACACACACACACACACACACACACATTAGAACTAATAAATGAATTCAGTAAAGTTGCAGGATACAAAATCAACACACAAAAACCAGTAGCATTTTTATCCACAAATAATGACCTAAGTGACACAAAAGGAAAAAAAAATTATCATTTATGATAACAAAAATCCACCTATGAATAAGTTTAATTAAAAAGGTGAAAGATATATATGGTACAATGAAAATGACAAAACATTGATGAAAGAAACTGAAGAAGCCACAAGTAAATGAAAATATAATTTGTTCTCATGGATTGGAAGTATTAATATTGTTAAAATGTCCATACTACCCAAAGCAATATACAGATTCAACACAGTCCCTATCAAAATCTCAATGGCGTTCTTCATAGAAATAGAAAAAAATGATATAAAAATAATATGGAACTATAAAAGACCCTGAATAACCAAAATAATTCTGAGAAACAGAAACAAAGTTTAGGGCATTATACTTAAATTATATTACAAAGCTATAGTAACCAAAACATTAGGTTACTAGCATCAAAACAGTCACATAGACAGTGGAATAGAATAGAGAGCCCAGGGGATAAAGCCAAACATATGTGATCAACTAATTTTTTGACAAAGTCACTAAAGGAATACAAGGGGAAAAGTATAATTAATAAATGATGGTGGGAAAACTGGGTTTTCATATGTAAAAGAATGAAATTAAGCCATTATTTTACACTGTACCCAAAAATTCACTGAAAATAGATAATAGACCTAAATATAAGACCAGAAACTATAAAGCTTCTAGAAGAGAACATAGAAGAAAATGCCTGCACAGTGTCCTTGGCAATGATTTTTTTGATAGTACATCAAAACTCAGGCCATGAAAGCAAAAATAAATAAATGGGATACATCGAAATAAAAAGCTTCTGCACAGTAAAGAAACAACCAACTAAAATGGCAGCTGCCAAGTTAGAAAAAAACTGTAAGGAGCTAATAGCCAAAACTTATATAGAACTCATACAACTCAACAGTGGAAAAACAAGTAGCCTGACTTAAAAATGGATGAAAAAACTGAATAGACATTTCTCCAAAGAAGACAGAAAGGTGGCCAATAGGTATATGAAAATGTGCTCAATAGCATTAATCATCAGAGAAATGCAAAGCAAAACCACTATAAAATACCACCTCACACCCTTTAGGATGGCTATTATAAAAAAATAATAATAATAACATGTCTTACTGAGAATGTGGAGAAAAGTGTACTCCTGTGGAAATGAAGATTGATGCAGTCATTATGGAAAGCAGTAGAAGGTTTCTGAAGAAATTAAAAGTAGAAACCACCATATGACCCACAATCCCTCTTCCAGGCATATACTCAAAGGACACGAAATCACCACCTCATAAAGATATCTGCACTTCCATCTTCATTGTGGTATTATTCACAATAGCCAAGATATAGAAACAACCTATGCCTGAGGTGGGAGGCCTGAGGCCAGGAGTTTGAAATCAGCCTGGGCAACATACTGAGACAGCATTTCTAAAAAAATCTATAGTCATACACCCCGAACATGCCCAGTCTCACTTGAAAGTGTCTTTATCCTACCTCCATTATAAGAAAATTATTTATTGTTGGATATTAAGTTTTAAATTGGCATGTTCTGTTTTGTTTTCCTTTTATCACTGAAAGGACCAAGATGGAGTTGACATGCCAAAGAGCAGTCATTTTAACATCGCCTCATTCTGTCATATTCTCTTAACATTACCTAGCTTGCCTTCTAATCAAGGACAGAACCAGTTTCTCCAAGTAGCTATCAATAATTGTTTTACAGCCCTCTCCCCAGCTTGTTTTGTAAACCAAGTTAACTTAATCAGTTCTTCGACCCTCATGACACAAATAGATCCCACTGCCTTGGCTATAGTCATGTGACTGGCCCACCCATCTGCCTGCTGTCCATCACCTGACATCAGTACCTGTGTTTACCTGCCCTTCATGATGACATGAAAAAGACCACCACCCAATCACCTTAATGACCTGCCCCATCAAAGGGAAGTTTTATTTATTTATTTATCTATCTATCTATTTATTTATTTATTTATTGAGGCTTTAATCCTTTAATAAATGTCTAACTCAATAGCAAATATGTTGGGGTACATCCACCCCCAGAAATTTCTAAGTGTTTGCTATGTGGAAAGACAAAGTTTAGTCCTTGGTAGGATGGAGGAAACTCTGCTCTGGTAATACAGAATGTGTTCTCATTCCTAGCATTTCCCCTCAAGTGTTGTGTAGATGTGAGGTGTTCCCTGACAGTTGATGCAAATCTCATCTTGTCATTCCCTGCCTGAACCTGTGGCTTCCCATTTCTTCTGAGTGAAGTCCTTACTCCTTAGCAGGAATCTTTGAGAGTGATAGCAGGAAGGAAGGGGTTGGATAATTATGATGTTTCTTAATAGTGCATTTCTTGAAGGCTGGAGGCTTCCCAGAAGAGTGCCTGGCAGAGAACAACCTTGTCATGCAGAGTTGTCTACTAGTGGTTGAAGACACACAGCAGGGCCAGGCCCACAGCACTGGTACTACCTGGACCACAGTCCCTGCAACATCATCTCAGAAAATGTAGATGAATAGAACAAACCAAAGCAGTTGCATAGAATGGGAAGTTTTAAAAGCATTCAACCTCAAGCAGCCATTTGTCATTGCTTTGCCAAGCTCTGGTCTGGCCATGTGGCTCTTTAAGTTATATTTTTATCTGCCAAGTTTTCCTAATCTTTGGCCTCCTCCCTTACCCTGGGGAGGTGAATCTCCTATCTCTCTCTCTTTCTTTCTAATTTACTTTCTAAATAAACTATATTTTCCAATTTAATTTCTGTGCAATCATTTGCATCTTTCATGTGGTACCTGATCGCAGACACCCATCAGTCTGACCTAACATTTTGGAGCGCTGCTAGGATTTTGACCTAACAATCACTTTAAAGATGTTTTTCTACTATATTCTGGCTTTTGTACTTTCTGGTGAAAAATCTGAATTCATTAGACTTATTGTTCTCTCTTATAATGTTCTATTTTTCCTCTGGCTGTTTTTAAGATTTAAAAAAAGCATTTGTTTTTATTATCTGTTTACTATGATGTGACTAAGCATTTTTTTAAAACTTGTACTCCATGTAGGGATTGTCAAACTTCTTGAATTTGTATATTTGTGCATTTTCCCAATTAAAAAAATTTTTTGGCTAATGTCTATTGATCTGTGTTGAAGTTCACTGATTTTTTTCCTCTGTTGCCTACATTCTGCCTCTAAAGTCCATTCTTTATGTCAAATCTTAGATATTCTACTATTTTGGTTCCAGTATTTCAATTTGGTTCTTTTACATATTATCTATTTCTCTACTGGCAATTTTAATCTTTTACTTATTATGAGAATATTTTCCTTTCCCTACTGGACATAATTGTAATAAATTAAAGTCTCTTCTGATAAATTGCACATTTGAGGTCTCTTGCAGTTTGTATCTGGAGAGGAGATATGCCATTGATGAGTAACATTGTGTGTGTGTGTGTGTGTGTGCGTGGTATAGCTGAATCCGTTTGGATCATTTCTCTGAATATTGTTTATTTCGTTTTAGTGGGCAGATTTGATTATTCTCAAACTAAGAACTAAGTTCTACCTGTGGAGAGAAGCAGCTCAACTTTCAGTTTAGTTATTGTAGCCTAAGATGCAACCTCCTTTGATTCTTCTTGTGCATGAGTGGTTCATGGGTCACCCTGACACTTGAGGACATAGTATTTTTACAGTTGGTCTTCTGTATACAGGGGTTCCAGATTTCATGGACAAAGAGGGCCAACTGTGGGGGACTTGACCAACTGTGGATTTTGGTATTTATTTGTGAGGGATCCTGGAGCCAATCCCCTGCAGATACTGGGATGACTGTACACACTCTTTAGGGATCCCTTCCTTGGTTGATCTTTTTGCAGGCATTTCCTCCTCCTCACCTTCCACTGTCTGTGGATGCCCTGGCTCTATCCTCTGACTTTTTGGGCTGGAAAGATGGCAGGCTTTATATTGGGGATTTAAGCTGTCCTGCATTATGTCGCAGCTACAGCCTGCCCTCAGGCTAATTCTTTAAAAACAGAAAATAATACACCTGCACCCTTTTCCAAATTTT
This sequence comes from Cephalopachus bancanus, assembly GCA_027257055.1. Lineage (NCBI taxonomy): Eukaryota > Metazoa > Chordata > Mammalia > Primates > Tarsiidae > Cephalopachus > Cephalopachus bancanus. Next base: position 729,754 of record JAPVLO010000614.1, read on the forward strand.
GACTCCTCTTCAAAGTCTGCCTGTTTTTGTCCCTTCAGGCAGATTTTTTTTTCTTAGTATTTTGTCCAAGTTTATAGATTGTTCATCTGTGGGAGAATTGTTCTGTTAGGACTAGAAGCAGAAACCCTTAAGCGTCTTCCTTTAAAATTCCTCAATATTACCAAAAATAGGATAGAAATATATGGTAGAGAAGGAAGATTATGTATGTCATAATTATATCAATAATATGTGAATCCCTAAGAAAGCAGTAAAACATGCCAAATTAAGGAGGAAATAAGAATGCTTTTCAAAAGCTGTCTAGAGAATATTAGCCTCGCTGATGCCATTTGATTTTATGCCCTACACATATGATGACTTCTAGAATGACATTATAATTGCTTTCAGTTAAAAAAAAAAAATAGACGTTGTTGGTGCCCTATCCAAATTCCAAAAGTCAATACAAAAATTTCTTTTCCTGTTCTGGTCACATGCACAGCAGACTGGGAGAGATGAGTTATTAACGCTTCCCAAGAGCAACAATAATGGCCTCCACGGTATACAAACACAGTGGCTCACTATAACCCTTCTCAACCCATCAGTAGTGAGGTGCCAGTTTTTTTGTGTCTAATCAAAATCTGATGTGAAAATCTATTTGTATGTCATGTCAATGTCAACTTGCTGTCATGTTTGTAAACACGAAATACTTGATCTCAATTTCAGGACTTATCTCATTGCTAACTGGTAAATAGTTTGTGAACTATTATCAACTACAGTTGCTTACTATAGTAACTGGCTTCACAAACACGCATTTATTGGCTTTATTTTCTTCTCTGTCTCACTTTTCCGCTTTTCTACTAGTGTTTTCTGGGATCACCTCCCGAATAAACTATTTGCTCTCAAATGCTGCCTCCGGTCTGCTTCTAGGAGAATCTAACCTGAAACATGAGAAAATCCAGCTAAGGTATCAAATATAACACTAATAGGAGTGGTGAGGACTGAGTCAATAAACAAATTAAAATGTTCTCTTTTACCCAATGAATAAAGAAACTCATAAACTTTAGATGTTAAACCACTGTCTAGAATCTTTGAAGTTTGAAGAAGAAGGAAACTAAAAACAAACGTGACTCAGACCTCTAATTTAATTCCAAAGTGGGAAATTTGATCTCAGAATCCTGATTATATGCTACGACTGTCCATCTGGTGAAGGGATGCCATTTTCTTTGTGAGTCATGTGATTTGATTTCTTTCATAATGTCATAGTAGGACATCAAAACAATAACTATTTTTTTCCTTTGGCTTAAATAGTGGCTTATAATTGAATATGAAATGTTTCTACATCAGTTAAAATAAACACAGTCTCTTCCTTTTTGTCCTAAAATGACCTTTCTTATCCTGCAGCTTGACTATAATTCTTCAATTTTAAAAATTAATGGACCTAAGGGCCAGAGTGCAAAAATATTATACAGTTGGATTGAAGTTTTCAAAGAAAGTGTGCCCAGGATGAGTTATTGGTATGTAGGAAATCTTCTTTTTAGTGGTTGATGTGTATTTTATAGAAAACTCAGCAATATTTTAGCATTGTGTAATGAAAATTATATAAGCTTTGAGATTTAATCCTGACTCTCTGGCTTGAACTATGATTTTTTTAGTTACTAAGTAGGTGACATGTAAGTTTCTGTAATGGATTTAGTGATTCTATCTATCTCTCAGGGCTGCTAAGATTTAAATGCAATGATGATACATTTGAAAATATCTGCTCAATCGAAGAGATGAATACTTCGAAATTATTTTAATGTGGAGTTATACTCTGGTTTTAGTAGTTGGGAAGAAAAGCAAAATTATATTGGGGAGTAAAAAATAGTATTTCAGTACAAGTGTAGAGAATGATCTAGTGCCAGTGTTGTTTATTATTGTTCCACCAGCTAAGATTTGCCAGTCTGCCTCGCCTCTTCTTCCTCAGCTGAAAGGGACTCTATAAATGGAGTGTGGTGCATTAAACAGAAGCCTCTTTGGCTTTCTTTGATTGTGCTCTGTGGAATAAAATGAAGCTTAAAAAAAAGAAAAGAAGAAGAAAGAAAATCAAAATAATGTCTGCTGCATATGAGGCCACAAGGACACTCAGTGTAACCATATCATAAATCATCAAAGAGAAATGCCAGGAAAGATCTATGTCTCTAGGACAGCTTGCCTCGTTAAATATATCTAATGCCGCCATTATAGCAACTCTTTAGTTCCTCTTTTCCTTTGTTCAGTGGTAATTGTCCTTCTGCTGGACCATTCATCTCTCACAGAGTTGTCTCCTGACTAGGAGATGTGTACAACTGGCTCTGAGTTATGGGTTCTCAGTCTGGAAATCCCTTCGTTTCAGTTCAGTAGTGTTCAAAGTTAAAGTGAAGAACAACCAGAAACATAGACCAAAAAATGGTCCCTAAAAAGGTTGGTCGAATAAAATAATTTATGTTGATAAAAATACTTTCACTTCCTGCTGTGTTTCTTTACTAAACAATAAATAATGACAGAACTAGTTTTGTAGAATAATTATAAGACTATAACAACAATGATGAAAAGGTTCTAAGTGTGCCAATTTTAAGAGCCCAAGTGTGGTATATCATAGTCCTTCCACAATTATAACTAGGTCACGGTGAAACTTCAGTGTAGTTTGAAGCCAGTGAATTAAAATGATTAAGTATTATAGGGTGACACATTCAGTGACAACATGAGCACACCCAGGATATGGCCCCAAGCAGGAGGTTAGAGTCTTGGGAGGGGTCCTGGGGGTGGCCAGTCTGGGATGTCCCTTCTCCTTGGGTTCCTTGCCTGGGCATGCAGGTCACACTGAGGCTGTGGGTAAAGTGTTCTCTGTGCCTGACGACCATATCTCACAGCTATGAAAAGTGAGTTTTCTTGTGTACCTTCCTTGAGATAGCACCTCGAGCTGGTTCAGATGAAGTCAGGCACACCTAGATCAAAGACCATAACCTTTGGTAACTTTTAGTTCGCCTTTAGTTCATTATAATACTAAAAATCCCACCCCCAGAAAGTGCAGCCATTTTGTGTACATGCAACGTATGCATAAGCACCTTCTCACACTACACCTGAGTACTAGAAACCTTTTTACGCTTAACCCCACATTCTACCCTATGTCAAATGCTCTATAACCTATGTGCCTTTTAAATCAGGAGTTATTTTTCCTGTCCAGAAGGTTCTCCTGGACCACCTTCCCTGTAGGTAAGCTTCTGAATAAAGCCTCCATGTCTCATTCATTGTCTCGGGTCATTTCTTCCACCTCTTAGACACAGTACCTTTCCTTTTGGGGTCTTTGAGGGTCAGGCACTACAAGTATATTTTCAGTTTTATCAACTAAAATCAGTGTCCTAAAACACAATATATAACCTACAAAATTCCTTAGAATTCCGTTAGGACTATTCATAGCTATGAAACTACTGAAACTTGAAAAGCTTTAGTCTTTCTAAGTTGGTAGCTAAGTCTCCCACTGGAGGTCTATTTATGCACAAAAGAGATTAATAGATTTAGCTTAGAATTCGAGGGGAAAATTTGAACAAAATGCAAAGGCTCACCCCAAAGGAAAACTATGAGTGAGTAAAAATAAAACAAGTAGCATGAGTATTCTGATTTTCCTTCATATACTACTTATGAATCCTTTAGAAACAAAACACAAAAAGAAGTATCCCAATAACATAAGGGATTCGATGTAAGCATACAAAAGGGAAAACAAAACTGAGAACAGAAAACATTATAAGAGGATTAGGTAAGCACCCGGGTAGCTGGTTAGGAGCAGCAGGTATAATAAATACCTTTCTTGATGAGGTGTGCTGTCAAACCTTTTGCTTGATTTGTAGCTACAAAAGCAAGATGGATTTTCTTATTCTCATTTACAGCAGTGTGTGATACAAAGATAAAACCCAACTTTTCAGGGACTAGAACACATGCAGGTTAATCAGAGCATCCACTTTGTCTTCTAAGAGACCGAGGCAACATCAACAGAAAGCAAAACAATATTTTGTGAATCAGAAGCATTCGAGTTCCTTTTAAAATTCATACAGCAGCTCTTGGATTCTTGACTATTTAAGTGGTTTCATTCAAATTCTCTTTTCCTGTCTGGTTGAGTCTATTTAAATTGATAGCCAGTGGAGTTAATGATCTAAAGTCAGTACCTGCACTCTTAAAGGGGCGTGACCCAACATGATTTAATACTTCCTCTTGGCCTCCCTTCTTTTCTCTTTAAAGGTCACGCTTGGCCTGGTAGTTGGAAGGTCAGTGAGAATCCTTTCTATCCCTAGAGGATAGAAACAGAGCACTGAGCCTTGTTAACAGCAGCTTGCAATAACTCATTCCCAGTCTTCTCTAGAATATTGAGGGATGAGATTCAACCAACCCAAAGCTAGAAAGCCCTGCTTGGATGGCAGATGTAAAAGGTAGCCCTTCAGCTTTGCACACCACTAAAATCTCTTCCATACGTTCAATCACGTGATATTAATTAACTCCACACCACAAGTTTGAATTTGCCTTCTGGTGCTGGCAATGCAGCAGTTTCCAACTCCACAAGGAATCTCTTATCTTACAGGCTATTCTTTGGCATATCCTAGATATAGTGACATTTACCCAGAGGAAAGACTTTAGAGAGGTTCAATTCATGCAGATAGGAAACAAAGCACATGCCTGAGTGGTCTGCTTTTTAACTCATAGCCCACAGTTATTCCTGGAGCCTCAGTTCAATTCTCAACTGAGATCTGCAAAGGAGTTGATTTTGCATACCTGATTTGTCTTTTTTGCTCCCAACAAGAATTCTCTTTTAACAGTCACGGGAACATAAAGTCAGACCCCCATAGACCTCTTCTCCAGTTTTTCTGGTCACAAACTGCTCTATAATTTAGGGAATTTGGTCATATGCAGTATATTTAGCCAGAGCAGGTGTTTCTTGCCAGAATTCCCAAGGTTAAGGACAAAGAAGATTTCCGTCAGCACTTTAACATTTATCTCCTCTGATTTAGTCATTGAGTTTGGCAGGAATATCTTCCCCAAGTGTGCCAAAAAAAAAAAAAAAAAGATATCACTGAAAGTTCAATGCTTCCAATACTAATCATTCATTCATTTTACCTCTTGTAAACATCTACACCCAAAGTGTTAACTGGACACTGTGATGATTAAAATAAAGACATACGAGCCTCCACTGTAGACAAGTGAAAAAAATGACTGAGGAGATGTCAATAGAAACACCAAACCATCCAACAGGAAATAATTCCCAACATAGCGTAAGATTGGGTCCTCAAAGGATTAACAGTCAGAGAAAGACTACGATCTCTGGAAGTCAAGAAAGACTGAGAAAAGTTAGACTGGGGAGCCCCAAAGAAGATGCAGGGTGGGGTGAGGTTTTTTCGGTTGGTGGTGTGCACGGAAAAGAAGAGAGTCCTGGTGACCATCCTGGGTTTTGAAGTTGAATAAATCTGGGCCAAGTTCTGGCTAAGCCAAGTCTTGGTTGTCGTAAATAAATTGCTTAACTTCCTTGAGCTTTAGTTTCTTAACATGTAAAATAAGGATAAAAGAGATGATGCACAGATGTCAGCTAGCATTATACCTGTATACATGTTAGCTGAGTAGGATGAGTGAGACCTAAACAGAAGTCGTGTATTAGCCCTATGGAGTCAGAGACAACAACAGTGATAAATGATCTTGAAAACTTATGCTGAGGCCAATTAAAAGTGAGCTTCAGATATCCAGCCAGAGTTAGGGTTTGGAGATAGAGAGTCACCAGGATTCACAATTATGTAGGTAATAAAATACAAGAAATGTTTTTGAAGGTGAGGGTAGAGGGATGACTGGTGATAGCAAAATTTTGGAACACTTACTTTAGGCTAGGCACTATTTTAAGGGCTATCTCATTGAATGACCCGCCAGAGGAAGAGCAGAGAATGACTGAATCCGGGAAAGCTAAGAAGCAATGGGAGGCATGTAGCAGTGAGTGGGTGAGGAGCTTAGGAGGCGTGATGGCTGTAGAGGGACAGAAGACGGGAAATATAATTGACATTTGGAATGGGGCAAAAGAGAGGGCAAGGTCACTCACGTGGTTGACACCATAAAGCTAGAGAACACAACTCCTCAATTAAGATGAAAGCCCTAGAAAAAAGCGGTTGTGCTGAGGAGGACCTCTTTCTAACACTTTCTTTTTTTATGTCTTGGTTTAGTACTTTAGCCCCTCTACTCTAGATTTGCATACATCCTTTTGTGTGACTGTTGAAAGGAATCTAGTTGAATGTCTTGAATTTTTTTTTTTTTGACAATGTACATTTCCCAGGACTCATTGCTATTTTTTTTTTCAGTTGTTTGTTGCCTCCACTCACTCTCCAAAGAGATATAGTTGATCTTTTGATTTTTAAATTTGTACCACATCTTCCGGTAAAAAAATTTTACAAAGTACCTGTGAAAACCCTCAAAGGCCAAAATGCTTCAGAATTCATGTGGGACTTACTGGAAAAACCATTTATTTAAGATGATTTCCAGTTTCTCAAAATAACAAATAATTAAAAATTGATAATACATTTTAGAAAGGGAGTAGGAAAAAAATGTTTCTGAGTTGAGAAACATTCTGGGCTTTTCATTCTATAATAATTCTTTTACAGAAAAGTCATAAATAGTGCTGAAAATAGAGGCTTGTTTCTGGATATGTGACAGACCCTTCCTAAGTGAAAAGATGGGTCATGATTTTAATGAATATGTGACACACCCATCAATTATCCTTGAATGTGAATATGACCATGTGAGTTTGCAAAAGCTTGAGAGAGGGTAATTTCAGTCAGTGCACTCCTGCACATCTGTCTATAGTTGTCAAGAATTTAAATGACCCATACTAGATAAAATTAATTTTATGTTTTAAAAAACCTCGCCTGCATATTCAAAACACCTAGAGTTTACAGCCACACAGAGAAAATTACAGAGTAACACTCAGTAAAATATGGGATTGAAGTATAGTAATGGAGAAAGCAGGGTGAGAAACACCTTGGAATTCAGAGCTGTAGAAGTTAAAACTATCTCGGAAATGCCTGTTGCCATGGAAACCTGATGCAATTGAGGGGCAGGAAAGTCACTGCTTGGTTAGCTATAGCTCACAAAAGGTTCAGATGCTATTCAGAACAATTGGAAGTGTCCAGGCAGATGACTCTCCAAGAACCCAGTAACTGAGTTAGTGATGGGTCTGAAAATTACCAATAAGAGATTTGAGCAATGAATGTAAAAGAATGAGAATTTAAGTGGTCCCAACTAGATAAAAAACAACAAATCCCTTGGCAATGAATAGGATAGAAATAGGTGAGAAAACACACACACACACACACACACACACACACACACACACAACTAGGATCAGTAGGATGTTTTGATAAAATTAAGATACATATACGTTGTATAGAAAAGGGATAAAGCAGGACTCGGTGGCTCAGCCTGTAAACCCCCGCCTTTGGGAGGCTGAGGTGAGTGGATTGCCTGAGCCCGCGGGTTCGAGACCCACCTGGGCAGGCGAGACATCATCTCTACAATAAATCAAAAATTGGCCGACGTGGTAGCGTGGGCCTGTAATTCCAGCTACTCGGAAGGCTGAGGCGGAAGGATCGCCGGAGCCCAGCAGGTTGAGGCTGCGGTGGCCGGGAGCGGCCACTGCACTCCAGTCTGGGCGACAGAGAGACTCCGACTCAAAAAAAAAAAAAAAAAAAAAAAAGGGGGAATAAAATGGCAAAATCAACAAAGAACATAGTCTTATGATAGTTTTTTTTTTAAGTTGGAGTGCAGTGGCACACTCACCGCCACCCCAGCGATCCTTCTGCCTCAGCCTTCCAAGTAGCCAGAACTACTGGAGTGCACTACCATGCCCGGCCAGTTTTTAAAATTTATTTATTGTAGAGACGAGGTCTTGCCAAGTTGCTCAAGCAGATCTCGAACCCGTGCGCTCAGGCAATCCACTTGCCTCGGCCTCCCAAAGTGCTAGGATTGCAGGCTGAGCCACCGAACCCAGCCTATGATAGTATTAATGACACTATAGTGTATTACTTATTAATATATTTATCTCCCCAATAGACTTGGAGCTTTTAAAGAGACTAGCCACGTTTATCTTTACAACCTGCAGACCCAGCTTGGAACACCCATTGGTGATTGGAAATATTTGTTACTATTTATTAAAAAACAGACAGTGGTACAGTCACTGTAGCAAGTATATAGCTTATTTCATACAATCCTTACCGCATTGCTGGTACTGTATCACCATTTTGTAGGAGAGGCAATTCAAATCTCAGAAAGGTTAAGTAGCTTGCTGGTAGTCACAGCAATTAAAGATTCAAATGGCGATTCAAACCCAGGTTTATTGACCTCAATGTCCACATTCTTTACAGTATGCTCCAATGAGTAAATAAAACAGAAGTGACTTAAAGAGAATTGGGAAAGTGAAGCTGATAGGTATAGTACTATCATCATCATTAGGCTTAGAATGGTAAGGGAAACTAAAGGCCCAGTAAGACCCTTTATTTCATGAATGAGGAGACCGAACTTTAGGCAGGCAAGGAAGTTTAGTCTCCAAGTTCTCATTCTGTGTCTTAAAAGCTCCAACTCTGCTTCCTAAGAACTGCTACCTCAGTCAGGCTCAGATAAATTCTTCCAGACTTTAAGTGAAGGACTAGAAATCAAGCATTTATGAGTGAGAAGAAAAATGAGAACACGTCGAAGCCAGCCTTGTGTAGTCTGTTCAAAGCACAATATGGAAATCCGTACACACGCAAGACCATTTTTTGTCTGTAGGAATCTATCTTCTCATGGTGACAGCAGTCTTCGTTGCTTTTTTTGCTTGCTTCAATATGCTTTTGAAACCAAAGCTGATCTTTTTCTATTAAACTCTCTGATTTCCTCCTGTTCATTTAAGTAGAATTTCTCTAGAAGTGGCAAAGTTGCAGTGTGCTTTCCTGTACACAAAGAAGTAAAATGATTTTTTAAATGTTAAGGCAATTCACTTGATCCACCTATGAAGGAAGCAATGGTGCTTTTTTTCATCGCTAGAAATTTAGGGGTATCCTAAAAAATCTGCCACTCTCCAGGCCTCTCCTGTTTGATGAGGTCTCATGAAGGTCACATTTATAAACTGATTGAGAGAGAATAGGTATAGAGCAGCTAGATGAATCCTATCATGGCCTCTGACTTAACTTGCTCACCTCCCTTTTGCATATTTCTCAACTAGAGAAAACATATTTCTAGAATTCTCCTCATGAGGAAGAAAAGGTTTAAAGAAGAACGTCTACCCTTCATGATTATGGGCACCTACTGTTAATGGGTTGGCTCGGGTTCCATAATCTTGGACTTTATAGCGTCCCACAACTCCTTGCGTTGCCGTGGCTAAATCAGCAGAACCTACCAAACAACAGGATACTACCAGGGATTTTTTTGTGCTGATGGTTGGGCTCTGCTTTTTGTAGCTCCACTATTTATTCTCCTCCTCCACTCACTAGGCTCTCCCAGAAGCTCTAGAATCAATTTCTGGGAGCAGAGTTGGGAAGCACCCAAGAATTTTCCTCAGAATAATGGCACGACAGCTAAATGGAACTGACCTCACAGAACTCTTGGAGGATGAATATGCCCACTCCTCTAGTGAGACAGCTTGAAAAATTGGTAAAGCCCGGCCATTCCTAAAAAATGATCTTTCTATCTTGCATTTCATTGTGCACAGCACTCAGTCAAATGTAGTAAGACCCTATTAGTAAACACAGAAGGGGTGGTGCTTCAGACAAGGCCACACAAGGCAATAGTTGAAGTGACTTGGAGAATAGTGACTTGGGGTGGATGGAAACAAAGTAGAAGATGCTGAAGGGGAAGCAGGAAAGATCTGGAAACTCCAACACTTATTGAACACCAGTTATGTGCCAGGTACCATGCCACGTTCTAGGTTTAATGCCAACATAAATAATAACATTTTCTCCCTCCCTGAGAGGTGCTCAGGGCTGAAAACAAATTTTTTTATTTTTGCTTTTTTTTTAAATGAAATTTTAATAATGACTACAATAGAATATATTCTATAGCTTAGAAAGTTAATAGTGAAAACCATTGTTATAACTAATGCAATTATGGTAATCTGCTTCTTTTCTTTACTTAACAACTCTACTTAATAGTTTTTCAAGTGCTATTGGTCACCTTGAATATTTAAAAAGGAATTTCTAAAGTCCCAACAAATGATTTCATTCTTATTTATAAGTTTTATGAGAAATATATATAGGCATACCTTGGAGATACTGCGGATTTGGTTCCAAGCCACTGCAATAACTACATTACAATACAAATCACACAATATTTTTGGTTTCTCAGTGCATATAAAGGTTATGTTTACACTATGTTGTGACCTATTAGGTGTGCAATAGTGTTATGTCTAAATAAACAACGCACTTTCATTAATTTTAAAATGCTTCATTGCTAAAAAATGCTACAGATCATCGGAGCCTTCAGCGAGTCCTAATCTTTTTGCTGGTGGAGGGTCTTGCCTCAATGTTGATGACTGCTGACTGATTAGGGTGCCGGCAACTGAAGGATGGGATGGCTGTGGCAGTTTCTTAAAAAAAGACAACAATGAAGTTTGCTGCATCAACGGACACTGCATAAAAGATTTCTCTGTAGCCTTCAGTGCTGTTTGATGACATTTTACCCATAGTAGAACTTCTTTCAAATTTGAAGCCAATCCTCTCAAACTCTGCCACTGTTTTATCAACTAAGTTGCTGTAATATTCTAAATACAATTTTTGTTGTCACTCAACAATTTTGCAGCATCTTCACCAGCAGTGTATTCCATCTGAGAAGCAACTTTCTTTAATTCTCCATAAGAAGTAACTCCTAATTTGTTCAAGTTTTACCATGAAATTGCAGCAATTTAGTTATATCTGCAGGCTCCACTTCTAATTCTAGTTCTCTTGCTGTTTCTACCACATCTGCAGAAACTTACTCTATCAAACCCCTCAAAGTCATTCATGAGGGTTGGAATTTATTTATTCCAAACTTCTATTACTGTTTCTGTTTTGACTTCCTCCCATGAATCATGAATATTCTTAATGGAATCTAGGAGAGTGAAATCCTTTTCAAAAGGTTTTCAGTTGCCTTTGCCCAGGCTCATCAGAGGAATCACTATCTATGGCAGCTACAGCCTTATGAAATGTAAAACTTGAAATGTTTTCTTGATTGATAGACTGTAGAATGATGTGTTAGCGGGCATGAAAGCACAAATCTTCCTGCACATCTCTGTCTCCATCAGCTCTTAGGTAACTAGGTGCATTGTCAATGGGCAGTAATATTTTGAGAGAAATCTTTTCCTCTGAGCAATAGGTCTCAACAGTGGGCTTAAAATATTCAGTAAACCATGCTGTGAACAGATGTGTTATTATCCACACTGTGCTATTGCATTTATGGGTAACAGGAAGAGCAGATTTACATAATTCTGAAAGGCCCTAGGATTTTGGAATGGTAAATGCACATTAGCTTCAGTTTAGAGTCACAAGCTGCATCAGTACCTAACAAAAGAGTCAGCCTGTCCTTTGGAGCTGAAACCAGACGGTGACTTCTCCTCTCTCGCTATGAAAGTCCTAGATTATATCTTCTTCCAAAGGAAAGCTGTTTTGTCTACATTGAAAAATTGGTTATTTAGTGTATCCTCCTTGATCAATTATCTTAGCTAGATCGTCTGGATAACTGGCCTTAAATTCTACACCAAGCACTTGTTGCTTCACCTTGCACTTTTATTTTTGGAGACAGCTCCTTTCCTTAAACTTCATGAATCAACCTCTGTTAGTTTCCAATTTTTCTCCTGCAGTTTTCTTATCTCCCTTAGCCTCCATAGACTTGAAGAGACTTGGAGACTTGCTCTGATATAGGCTTTGACTTAAGAAAATGTTGTGGCATGTTTGATCTTCTATCCAGACAACTAAAACTTCCTTCATTTCAGCAAAAAGGCTGCTTCACTTTCTTATCATTTATATGTTCACGGGAATAGCACTTCTAATTTCCTTCAAGAACTTTGCCTTTGCATTCACAACTTGCCTAACTATTTGGGGTAAGAGAGCTAGCTTTCAACCTATTTTGGCTTTTGACATGACTTCCTCACTAAGCATAATCATTTTTCCCTTTTTATATAAAGTGAGAGATGTGTGACTCTTTCTTTCACTTGAACACTTAGAGGACATTGTAGGGTTATCAACTGGCCTAAGTTCAATGTTGTTATCTTGGAGGGAATAAAGAGGCTCAAGTAGAGAGAGAACGATGAGGGAATGGCTGTTCCGTGGAGCAGTCAGGACACATCCAGCATTTACTCATTAATTTCACCATCTTATAGGAGTGTGATTCGTGGCACCCCAAAACAATAACAATAGTGACATTAAAGATCACTGATCACAGATCACCAAAACAGATATTACAATAATAATGGTAATAATAGAAATATTGCAGGAATTACTAAAATGTAGCACAGATAAATGAAGGGACTACATGCAATTGGAACAATGTTGCCAATAGACTTTCTTGCTCAACTCAAGGTTGTCACAAATCTCCAATTTATTAAAAACACGTGATCTATGAAATGCAATGAAGTGAAGCATAACAAAATGAGGTATGTCTGTATATACATATATGTGTGTTTGTGCGTATATATAAAGTTATGTTTCTACACAGTGTATGCATAGTATATAATTTTTTAAGATAGTATTTTTTTAAGAGTTCAGATATTATGGTTAAAGAATAAAAGGTGGAAATGGGACAATTTTTTATCTTTCTCATTTTGTAAGAGAAAGGAAGGATTACACAGACTTCAGGAGGAAACTCTTTGTTGCAGGGTGCTTCTTCCTTTTCTCTCTATAGATTCCACTTCGGCTTCAGTAGAGCTCAAATCCTGCATATGACAAATAGATCTCGAGCAATTAAATAATTACGGTGTCTGCAAGCTCTGCAGACAAAAGGCAAAATGCTAGGCATCAACAAACACCAAATTGGAATAAAAGCTGCTTTCACTGAAATTACAAGGTGCATCCTCTTTCTTGTCATCCTGTCCTAGTTAAAAGAAGAGACTCTCACTAATCTGAGAGAGAAAGCAAAATGAATGACACTCAGGGTACCCAGGCTTAGACAGTGTCTTACGAATAAGCAAGAAAGCCACTTCATGGAGAAATTAAATTCCTCTTTACAGTCTCTGAAGAGGAACTTTTAATGTTCTTTCTCCTTCTGACACACTTGTTCTCTTCTTGAGAGTTCATTTCAATCCTTACTGCTACTGTCGTTATTTTTGTTCTTTGCCAAGAAAGCTGGATGAGTTAAAAGTTATTTCGGACTGAAGTTAAAGATTTGTCTTCCTCCAAGTTTTTCCTCACTTGTCTCATGTTGCATTTTTTCTTTAAAAGGTGTAAGTGGTGAGTGCAACAAGAAAATTATTACAGTAATATTTTTTATTTTAAATGAATATCAACTTTCAAAGTCTAGAGTGACATTTGTTAAGTGTGGCCATTAGGTTGCAATATCAAAATTATCTGAGGATTATTATTTTTATAACAGCTTTATTAATACATATGAGGCAGGGGACCCAAAAAAGTGAAATTATTTTTTGAAGGGTGGGCCCCTTAGAGTCCAAACTTCCCTGCTAGGTAAGTGTTCTAGAAACCCACTGGCATCAGTGTACCAGCTAGTGTTGTTATTAAAGGCTGTGTTCAACTTCAGTGAATTTTTTTTTAAGATTCTTTCGAGTTTGCTTATTTCATGATCAATGTTTTACAATCACACCTGCCAACACCGCGCTGAGTGTTCAGCAGTTTTTGACCCAAAACAGCATGACCTCCATGCCCCACCCTTCCTATTCACCCCATCTCACCACAAGTGACTTCTTTTTTGTTTTCCTGGATAATAAAAGTCCTCAAAGGGAAACATTTTGCTGATGGAGAAGACACAAAACAAAAAATGGCAGAAGCCTAACAGGTATCAAAATTTATGAGTTCAAAACTGTTTTGAGCAGTATCAACCGGAGAGTACTTTGAAGGTGGCTGAGGTTTAAACCTGTCAGAATAAATACACAATTTTTATAAATAAATTCTGTTTTTTGGGATCCCTTCATAATTTACATACCATGTATTTCACTTATTTGAAGTGTACATTTAATGGCTATTATTTTCAGAGAGTTATATAACCATCAACTTAATCAGTTTTAGAATTTTTCACCATTCTCAGAAGAATCTCCCTACTTTTTAATTTTTTTATTTTAAAGGTATGGGGTACAATTCAGGGTTAGGTATACAAATGGTCGTTGTGCAAGTAAAGTTTGGGCCTCACTTTGGTCCCCACTTCGTCTGGTTTGAGATCAGGTACCCTTATTGATGAGGTGTAAAGTGTGGCCTCACCTCCCTGCCAATCCCTTTCTTACAGTGTTATGATGATTGTTCCGGGTCCGCTTATGAATGATTACATGTGATACTCAGTTCTTTGTTTCTATGATAGATCATTGAGTACTATAGACTCTAAATTTATCCAAGTTGCTGTGAAGTCTGTAATTGTGTCCTTCTTTATGACTATGTAATATTCCATCGTGTATATGTACCACGTGTGTTTTATCTCCGCCCACTTTCGATGGGCAGCACGATTGGTTCCATGTTTTTGCTATTGTAAATAATGTCACAATAAACATGTGTGTGCAGATACCTTTTCTGGAGAATGATTCGAGTTCCTCCGGCTATATTCCCAGAAGGGGTATTGTTGAGTCATATGGAAAGTTGATTTTTAGATCTTTTAGAAATTGCCACACTATTTTCCATAGAGGTTGTACTGGTTTACCACACTTACTTTTGTTATTGAATAATAATCCATTGTATGACTATACCACAGTTGAGAGACATTTGGATTGCTTTCACTTTTCATAATGCTGCTATGAACATTTGTGTACAAGTTTTTTTTTTATGGAGATGTTTTCCATTCTCTTCATCATATACTTATGAATAGAATTGCTAGATCATATGGTAACTTTATGGTTAACTTTTTGAGGAACTTCCAGACTGTTTTCAGTATGGCTGCACCATTTTATATCCCTACCAGATGTGTATAAAGATTATAATTCTTCCACATCTTTACCAACAATTGTTATTATCTTTTTTAATATCGCTAGCCTAGTGGATCTGAAATGGTATTTCATTGTGATTTTAATTTGTGTTTCCCTGATAGTTGAGATCATTGTTAAAATGCCCATTCCTGGGCCTCAACCTAACCCTGAATTAGAATGTGTGAGCCTGCACTTTAGTGAGACTAATGCAATAGCTATAGTTTTCCTGCATAATAAATAATTGTCTCTCACAGTTCCTATGGGTCACGTATTTGGGAGAGGCTCAGTTGAATGTTTCTGGTTTATGATTTCATCAGGTTCGATTAGACATTAGCCAGGGCTGCAGAAGTTTGAAGATTTGAGTTGCACTGGATCCAGGGTTCTGTTTCACTGGCATGTAATTTATGCAGTACTGAAGGCACCATGCTCAAATGGGCCCAGTACATAGTTTAACACTCTACTCCTGCCATCTTGAAATTCTTTTATTTTATTTTATTTTTTATATTTTATTTTTATTTTTGAATTGGAGTCTCACTTCGATGCCCAGACTGGAGTGCAGTGGCACGCTCCCAGCCACCGCAGCTTCCACCTGCTGGGCTCCAGCGATCCTTCCGCCTCAGCCTTCCAATGAGCTGGAACTACAGGTCCACGCTACCATGCCCAGCTAATTTTTGACTTATTGTAGAGATGAGGTCTCGCCAAGTTGCCTGGGCGGGTCTCGAATCCGCGGGCTCCGGCAATCCACTCGCCTCGGCCTCCCAAAGCGCGGGATTACAGGCTGAGCCACCGAGCCCGGCCCTCTGGTCTTTTTTTCTAACCAAAGGATTTCCAGCCCCTAACACAGACCTGGCCCATAGTGAGCCTCTATAGCTATTAGTTAGATGACAAAACAACCACATACCCCCAGTGGAAGAATGAAAACCTGTGTGGTGGATTTAAGCAGCTCTATTAGAAATATCTTACTATGAGCCGGGCTTGGTGGCTCAGCCTGTAATTCCACGCTTTGGGAGGCCGAGGCGAGTGGATTGCCTGAGCCCGCAGGTTCGAGATCCACCGGGGCAACTTGGCGAGACCTCATCTCTACAATAAACTAAAAAAATCAGCCGGGCGTGGTAGCGCACGCCTGTAATTCCGGCTACTCGGAAGCAGAGGCGGAAGGATCGCAGGAGCCCACCAGGTCGAGGCTGCGGTGACCGGGAGCGGCCACTACACTCCAGTCTGGGCGACAGAGTGAGACTCCAACTCAAAAAAAAAAAAAAGACATTCTTAATAATTTTATATCTTTGCATTTGTGTTCAATACATTAATTTCAATGGGGCATGTTTAAATTTCAGTCATCTTCAAAGTATTCTTTGTTTGCTGCAACACATCTATTGAGAGGCTTTTCCCACTGCTCAAAACAATTTTGGAAATCGTCGATTTTGATGGCTTTTAATGCCTCTGCCATTTTTTGTTTCACCTCTTCCACATCAGCAAAACGTTACCCTTTGAGGTCTTTTTTCAGCCAGGGAAACCAAGAAAAGTCACTGAGGGTGAGACCAGGTGAATAGGAATCGTGGGGCATGGGGACCATGCCATTTGGGGTCAAAAACAGCTTAACGCTCAGCACAATGTGGACAAGTACGCTTGTAAATCACCCATCATGAAGTTAACAAACACATTGAAACAATCTCCCCGCCCCCCCGAAATTCTTTGAAGCCAAATGCAGCCTCTGATAACAATGTTAGCTGGTGCACTATGCTGGTGGGTTCCCAGAACACTTATCTAGCAAGGGAAACTTGTACTAAAAAAGGCCTGCCCTTCAAAAGCCAAATTTGCTTTTTGGGGGGTTCCCCTCATACGTTTGCTGTTCCTTGCTGTCCCGTTTGCATATAGTGATTGTGATACCCAGTGAGTATGGCTCTCTGGTGGACCCATGACATGTGGGAATTCAGTGAGACTCAAAGCAAGTACAAGGTTAATCATATTATGTTTATGACTGAGTAAATAGGAGTGTTGGCAATACATAGCCATATTTTCTGTTTTTCAGAGCTTACTATGGATACAGAATTTTTAAAAGGCCATGGTGTTCTAAGAAACTAAATGACTAAGGAACCCGAATATATCCTTTCTTATTCAGATTACCTCCCTATTTTAGCCAACCACTTGTGTTTAAAATGTGCATAGAAAGAAAGGGTAAGATAAGATAACCGTAGTTTCTTTTCTTTTCAGACTTTCCTCACTCATCAGCAAACTGACAGTAGAGAAGGTTGGTTGAATGTGTGCTTATCAAGCAGAAAACAGACAAACAAACAAAGGCCCAGCTAAGTTAGCTGTAGTAAGAGTCGAAGGCGTACATATATAACATCATGAAATACAAATTGTGTAATTTTGGTGTTTTCACATCCAATTTAAATGCTCTTACATTTGCATTTAAAACTGACATTAGCTGGGCTCGGTGGCTCAGCCTGTAATCCCGCGCCTTTGGGAGGCTGAGGTGAGTGGATTGCCTGAGCCCGCGGATTCGAGACCCGCCTGGGCAGCGAGACCTCATCTCTATAATAAATCAAAAAAATCAGCCGGGCGTGGTAGCGCATGCCTGTAATTCCAGCCACTTGGAAGGCTGAGGCGGAAGGATCGCCGGAGCCCAGCAGGTCGAGGCTGCGGTGGCCGGGAGCGGCCACTGCACTCCAGTTTGGGCATCAGAGTGAGAGTCCAACTCAAAAAAATAAATAAATAAAATAAATAAAACTGACATTGTGAAATATCATGACAAATGGTAAAATTCCTGCTAATTATTTACAATTTAAAATATTTCTTTATTTGAAGACATTAAGTGCAAAATAATAATTATTTTTTAAAAACACTGTGGTAGGCAGAATTCTAAACTGTCGCCAGAATCCATTTTTCTTGCTATATCCCATATAATCTTCTCCCTTTGAGTGTGGTCAAGATCTGTGACTTGCTTATGACCAATAAAATATGGCAAAGGTATGGGTTGTCACCCTTATGATTGAGATTATGTATATATATACACACACTATATTTACGGCATATACATATGTGTGTACACATGAATGTATAATTCAGTCTTGCTAGCATGCTCTAGAGATATTCCCTTATTAACTTTGAAGCAGCAGGCTGTTATA
Source organism: Cephalopachus bancanus (assembly GCA_027257055.1). NCBI lineage: Eukaryota > Metazoa > Chordata > Mammalia > Primates > Tarsiidae > Cephalopachus > Cephalopachus bancanus. The sequence goes on from JAPVLO010000614.1 coordinate 747,955, forward strand.
ATGGAAGAAAGTTGAAAAACTGTGTGGATTCATCAAGCCAAGAGCTATCAGCAGCTCTTGTGATGTGGTCCTTATTATCACCAGCTTATCTGGTGATCCACTTTCAAAACTCATTTTGGAGTTTCTTTTCTAAGACCACTTATGTGCCAACCATCTTAGGTTGGTTTCCTGGGAAACAGAAACTGAGGTGAAGGTTTGCATGCAGGAGATTTTCTTGGGAGTTCTCTTAGGACCAACCCCTGTAAACAGTGAGGGAATCAGATTGAACGTCAGAGATGTTGAAATGAAATGCAGCTGCAAAACTGGCTTCAGAAACAACCATGGGAAGTGCTCGTACTGAGATGGGCTTTTCCAATTGTCTTGACTTGAGACAAAGAGCTTGAGCTCTGTAGCCCTGCCTTGACTAATGATATAGGCTACCTGTGGAGTAGGAATCTAACCTTAGGGGAAATAAATCTCTTTGATGGAGGGCAACTCTTGGAAGAGGACTCAGTTGTAAGCTATCAGCAGTCAGCATTTCTGGTTAGCTGGGCAGATAAGTGCCCTAGCCTTAAGGGGACATCTGGCTCATGCATTATACCATGTATAACTCAAGCATGTATACACTGTAGTGTGAGTTACCTGTAACATGAGAATATGACAGCAAGAGTGTCCTAAAGTGTAACTGCACTGCAGAATTAGTTCATTTTAATGTGTGTATTATAACAATGCAGATAAGTTTTACAAAGGGTTTCAGGTAGGCATTCTTATAAAAAGAGCATATCAGCGGTTGTAAGGACGTAAGCAATGATACCCAACAAAATAATCTAAATGTGCCTTCAGAGTATTCTCATAAAAGAAAAACATCAGGGAGTGACTGCCAGCTCCAGGCTCTGCCTCACCAAAACTGTGGCCTGGCCTGACACTGGCAGCAAAGGCTGTGGAGGGAGCACAGTACGGGAGTCAGAGGCAGAGCTGGAGAAGATGAAACAAGCACCCTGCCACTATCTTATAAACTGGGCCAGGAAATGCCCCAGCTTCCTCACCACAGAGTGATAGACCCAATCTCTTTGACTGATGGGTTAAGTACTCAGGGGTTGATCGTGACCCAGAGGGAATATCTCAAAAGCACAAACTCTGGAGGGACAGGACAAGTGCTGGGTCTCGGGTACCCCATTCCCTATGCTGATTCAGCCATAGGACAAAGAGTATGACCAGAAAAGGATGAGGAAGACCCCCAAAGAGATCAGCAGTGAGTCTGGGGCTGACCCAACACTCTTCTCCCCAGCAATCCCCTGAACATTAGACCCACATGGCCAGCATGACTGAAAGGGACGATACCCAGGTGGAAACTGGAAGTCAGCTGTGATAGGAAGACTCTACTCCAGGATAAGCCTGGCTGGGATGCCCCCACCAGTACCCGGGGAGGAGACAATCCCATACCTCCCCACCAGAGGGGAGTCCCTGACCACATGAGAAGGGAGAACAGATGCCTCATCCACCCCCACTGCCCCTTCCTCCTTCCCAGGGCCGCTCACTGGGGAGATTGTGAATGTGGTCACAGCTCCACAGGAGATAGCAGTGAGGCTTACTGTGAGCAGCTGAGAGGAACAATTACAGAATCTGCCACAATAAGGCGGGTTTTTTTAAAAAAATCGTGTTCGAGACCCACCTGGGCAGCGAGACCTCATCTCTACAATAAATCAAAAAATTAGCTGGGCATGGTAGCGCGCGCCTGTAGTTCCAGCTACTTGGAAGGCTGAGGCAGAAGGATCGCCGGAGCCCAGCAGGTCGGGGCTGCAGTGGCCAGGAGCGGCCACTGTACTCCAGTCTGGGTGATAGAGTGACACTCCAACTCAAAAATAATAATAATAATAATTGTTTTCTTTTTCTTTGTGCGTGAATACATATGTGGGATTCAATTTGCATTCCCCCACAACTTTTTTTTTCTTTTTCTTTTTTCTTCCCTTTTTTGTTTTTTGTTTTCTTGTATGTGTGTACATGATTGAGTGTTCATCTTTCAGGTTTTTTGGTCGGTTTTTTGTTCTTCTTTTTTTGAGCTTAATGTGTATGTGAGTGTATATGTGAGGGTTCAATTTGTATTACCCTTCATTTTTTTTCTCTTTTCTTCTGCTTTAGTTTTGTGTTTTGTGTTTTGTGTGTGTGTGTGTGTGTGTGTGTGTGTGTGTGTGTGTGTGTGTGTGGCTTTCCTGTTTTTTGTTTTGCTTTGTTTTCCAGTTTGTTTTGATGTGTGTGTTTGTGTGAGTGTTTGGCTTTCCTGTTTTTTGTTTTGCTTTGTTTTTCCAGGTTTTTTTTGGTGGGGGGGTTAAATTTTTTTTTGGCTTTGGTTTCTGAGTTTGTTTTTCTGGGTTTTTTTGTTTATTTTTTTTTTATATATTTTGACCATCCTATTTCATTCTACTTTTCTCTGTTCTCTTCCTTGCTGTTACCATGTCTTGGACTTAGGGAGTATACACATGTACCGACTGCATCGTCACATACAGTGGTAGTGGAGAGTGGGTTTCAGGGAACCCATACCTCAGTAGGTGAACATAGTGATTTGCAAGTAGTTTCTAAATCCTAGCTCCTCATCCTCCACCTTATTTAACTCTCAAAACTACAAGAGACAGCAAAGTTTCCTACCCACAGACCTGTTTCAAAATAGAACAAATTCAGATCCCTGATCAAGGAAGAATAGAGAGCTGAGCAAACATCAGAAGTGAAAGCCACTCCCACTGCCACTGAATAATGGAACTAAAGAGAAAAGAAAGAGATCCGTTACAACTGTGGAAAATCAATGGAAGAACACAGGCAATTCCCAGTGTTCTTCCACTGATTTTCCAAAGAGAAAACACCTGAAAAATTAGACCTCAAAGCTCAAACAATGGAAACCAGCAACAACTGGCCCCATAATACTGCTGGGATTAGGGAATGGATGGAAAGAGTGAATAAGACTCAAGAAAGACAAGTTGCAACACTGAAAGAACTTGTAACAGAGATTTTGGTCATAAAAAACTTCATCCAGGAAATAAATAACAAAGTGACATGCACGGAAAGCAGAATCAACCAAGCAGAAGAAAGAATCTCAGAACTTGAAGACCAAAATATGGAACTAAACCTATCTGTAAAAAATATAGAAAGAAAACTCAGAAAGAAAGAACAAAGCCTCCAAGAGATGTGTGATTATATCAAGAGGTGAAAATACACCTGATTGGTATTCCAGAAGAAGAAAGGAAAACAGAGAATACCTTGGAGCAAGTATTCCAGGAGGTTATCCAAGAAAAATGTTCCCATCTCACCAGAGATGTGACCATTCAAACACAAGAGACACAGAGAACCACCACAATATCAAATGAGAGGACCAATGTCTAGACACATAGTAATTCACCTACATAAAGTAGGTACAAAAGAAAAAACCATAAAGGCAGCAAGAGAGAAAAGTTAAACTACCTACAGGGAAAGACCAATCAAAATAGCAGCAGACTTATTGGCAGAAACACTATAAGCTAGAAGGGGCTGGAGTCCAATTTTCAAGTCCTCAAAGATAAACAATTTCAACCAAGAATTTCCTACCCAGCCAAGCTCAGCTTCATCTCAATGGAGAATTAAAATCTTTCCCAGACATTCAATCCCTAAGAGATTATGCAGCTTTCAGGTCAGCTCTACAGGAGACATTTAATAAGGTATTAAGCCGAGAAGAAAGAAAAAAAGGAATGACCACACACTTCCCAAGAAAACAGTAGAACACAGAATCAGCAGAGAATACATCACAACTGCAAACTTGAAAATACAAACATACATCAACCAAAAAGTTAAAAGAAAACAAAGAAAAAACTTTATAAGAACCTTATGATGGGGATAAACACTCACATTTCAATAATCAACCTGAATGTGAATGGACTAAATGCACCACTGAAAAGACATAGAATGGCAAATAATATTTTTTAAATGACCCAATAATTTGCTGCATCCAGGAAACTAATCTCACCACAAAGGATGCACACAGACTCAAAGTAAGAGGGTGGAAAATGAATTTCCAGGTAAATGGATCACAAAAGAAGGTAGGAGTCATAATCTTAATATTATACAGAAAACCTTTACGCTAACAAAAATTTAAGAAAATACAGAAGGATACTACATAATGATAAAAGGTTGAATTCATCAACAAGAAATATCCGCCCTAAACATGTATGCGCCCAATACAGGAGCACCAGTATTTATAAAGTAACTACTAAGTAAACTTTAAAAAGATATTAACTCTAATATTATTATGCCTGGGGACTTAAATACCCCACTAACAACTCTAAATAGATCATCTAGGCAAAAGTCACAAAAGAGACCTGGGACCTCAATTTGACACTTGAATGAATGGACTTAATAGATACCTACGAACACTCCACCCAACAACCACAGAATATACATTCTACTCATCACCACATGGAATGTACTCCAATATCAATCACATCCTCAGCCATAAATAAAACATAAACAAATTTTATAAGATTGAAATACTGCCATGCACCTTCTCAGACCACAGAGGAATAAAAATAAATATCAACACTAACAAAATTGCTCCAAACCCCACAAAGACATGGACGTTAAAAAGCATGATGCTGAATGACTCATAGGTCAGTGCAGAAATTGAAGCAAAAATTAAACAATTACTGGGAACAAATGAAAATGATGAAACATCTTACCAAAACTTCTGGGATGCCATGAAATCAGTTTTAAGAGGGGAATTTATACCTCTATGAACACACATCAAGAAAATGGAAAGAACACATGTTAACAGCCTAAGAAATCACCTAAGGAAGCTGGAAAGATAAGACCACCAACACTCTAACTTTAGCAGAAGAATTCTGATCAACAAAATAAAAGCCCAAATACAGGACATAGAAGACAAAAATATCATAGAAAAAAAATCAACAAAACAAAAAGCTGGTTCTTTGAAAGGCTAATGAAGATTGATGGACCCCTAGCCAGAATGACAAGAAAAAGAGGGGAAAAAAAACCCAAAGAAGTGCAAAACAGAAATGCAAAAGATCCAATCACAACTGACCCTAAAGAAATACAAAAGATTATCAGAGATTACTATGCATGCCTGTGTGGAAACAAATTTGATAACTTGAATGAAATGGAAGATTTTCTGACATCACACAGCTTTCCAAAGTTTAAAGAAGATGCTGAGACACTAGATAGATCAATAACTACCCAGGGAATTGACTCGATCATACGAAAACTACCTCCAAAAAAAGCCTTGGATCAGACAGCTTTCCAGCAGAATTCTACAAAACATACAAGGAGGAGCTGATACTAATCCTATTGAAAATATTCCAGACAATTGAGAAAGACAGAATTCTCCTCAAATCATTTTACAAAGTTAACATCTCACTGATATTCAAACTGGGTAAAGATCCAACAACAAAACAAAACCACAACAGAAATACTGTCCAATATCCCTGATGAACATAGATGCAAAAATTCTCAACAAGATCAATCTAATGACACACCTCAAAAATCATCCACCATGACCAAGCAGGCTTCATCACTGGGTTGCAGGACTGGTTCAACATCCGCAAGACCATAAATGTAACTAAATACATCAGAGGATGTAAAAATAAGAGCCACACAATTGTATTATTAGATGCAGAAAAAGTTTTTGATAAAATCCAGCATCCCTTCTTGATAAAAGCCCTTGAACACCTAGGCATAGAAAGAACACAATTTAAAATAGGAAATGGCATCTACTATAGACTCACAACCAATATATTGCTAAATGGGCAGAAATTGGAAGCATTTCCCCTGAAAACTGGAACAAGACAAAGCTGCCCACTCTCATCTCCTCTGTTTAACATTGTGTTGGAAGTCCTAGCTAGAGCAATTAGACAAGAGAAGGAAATCAGGAGTATCCAAATAGGAAAAGATATGTTGATGATATGATTCTATACCTAGAAAATCCAACAGAATCTGTCAAAAACCTCCTTGGACTGATTAGGACTTTGGCAAAGTCTTGGGATGCAAAATAAATGCCCAAAAGACAGTTGCATTCTTCTACGCTAACAACAAACAGGCAGAGAACCAAATAAAAAGTATATAATCACCTTCATAATAGCCACATACACACACAAAATTAACACAGCATCTTCCTAACCAGAGAAGTGAAAGATATTTACAATGACAACTACAAAACACTGTTCAAAGAAATCCAAGAAGACACAAACAATTAGAAAAACATTCCATGCTCATGGACAGGAAGAATCAATTTTGTTAAGATGTCCATCCTACCAAAGACAATCTACAGATTCAACCCAATACCCATTAAATTACCAACATCATTCTTCTCAGACCTGGAATGACAATTCAGAAATTCATATGGAAACATAAACGACCATGAATAGCCAAAACAATCCTCAGCAAATAAAACAAAGCAGGAGGTATCACACTTCCAGACTTTAAACTTTACTATAAGGCTACAATAATTAAAACAGCCTGGTGTTGGTACAAGAACAGGCATATGGACTAATGGAACAGGATTGAAATTCTAGAAGCAAAACCTCAATTCCTCAACTAACTCATCTTCAACAAAGCCTCCACCAACAACCATTGGGGAGAGAAGAACCTATTCAGTAAATGGTGCTGGAAAAACTGGCTGAACACATGCAGAAGTTTGAAACAGGACCCCTACCTATCACCATACATAAAAAATCAACTATAAATGAATCAGAGACCTAAACGTAAAATTTCAAACTATTATGGAAATCAGAGCTGGCAACCAATTTTTGATCAAAACCCAGATACCCATGCCATAAGTGATAAGATAGACAAGTGGGACCACATTAAATTGAAAAGCCTCTGCAAACAAAAGAAACCATGGACAGTGGGGAGACAGACCACAGAATGGGAAAAAATATTTGCCAACTGTATGTATATCTTGACAAAGGCCTAAAATCCAGGATCAAGGAACTCAAACATGCCAAAAGGAAAAAGGACAAACAGTCCCATTAAAAAGTGTGCAAAAGATATGAATAGACACTTCTCCAAAGAAGATATATGGGCAGCCAGCAGACTTATGAAAAAGTTTCGTTTCACTAATCATCAGATAAATGCAAATTGAAATCAAACTGAAATAACACCTAACTACAGTAAGAATGGCCATCATTAATAAAACAAACAACAACAGATGCTGGTGAGGATGTGGAGAAAAGGGAATGCTTCAACACTGCTGGTAGGAATGCAAACTAGTTCAACTTCTATGGAAAACAGTGTGGTGATATCTAAAAGAACTAAAAATTGGCCTTTTATATGACCCAGCAGTCCTCCTACTGGGAATATACCTGGAGGAACTCAATCATTCTACAAAAAATATACCTGCACACGAATGTGGCAGCTCTATTCACAATAACAAAAACATGGAACCGACCATGCTGCCCATCGAAGCTGGACTGGATTTAAAAAATGTGGTACATATACATGATGGAATATTATGCATCCATAAAGAAGGACAAACATATGGACTTTACAGCAACTTGGATGGATTTAGAGTCTATAATACTCAGTGATCTATCACAGAAACAAAGAAATGAGTACCACATGTTCGCACTCCTTAAGCGGACTCTGAACATTGACCATAGTACTGTAAGAAAGGGATTGGCAGTAGCAGGTTACTTCCAGGGGAGGGAGTGGGGAGACACAGCATCAATAAGAGTATCCGATCTCAAACCAGGCAAAGTGGGGACCAAAGGAAGGCTCAAACTTTACCTGTATGATGACCGCTTGTATACTGAGTCCTGAATTGTACCCCGCATTTTAAAATAAAACAGAAGACAAACAACAGTCATCAGTCAAGTCTAATGAAGATAAGAATAACATCATATCTATCTCACACAATTATAACGAGCAGAGAATAGGGGTGAATAGAATGAGGGTTATCAATGTTAGTTTCTGAGAATAAATTACTGGTGGCATTAAGTCATAAAGAAAGATTTATATTTGACATACCTGCCACTTCAACATTCAAGATTTTCTTTCCACTGAAAAATAGGAGTACATCTAGAAAATAATCGTATTGCAAACTTTTATAGTGCTTACATGGGAGGGACAACATAAACCTGACATAGTCATTATATGCTTCCCAATTTCACATTTGGTTTTATAAATGAATAAAGCAATAATATTTTATTTAACAAGAAAACAATATAAAGAAAAATATTCATTTGTATTACTCTACAAGTGATGGAGTGTGGAGAGATGGTTCTAAAACAGAAACAAGTGAATAATGAGCACAATGTCTATCATTGTGTGTTTAATAAATTATGATAGATTAATAAAATAAATGTATTTATTGCATTAACTGTTCATGCATTAAGATAAGTGATTGGAACTTAGGAAAGCAGGAGAGAATCAAGCAGATTTGAATAATTAGGTGGCAGAAAATGAGAAATAAGATGAAAAGAAGAGACAGAAGAAAATTAATGCCGCATAGACAAATTCTAGTTGAGTTGGGTATGCAGTACATTTTACCAAACAAATTCTATCTGCCCTTTCCCCCAACAAGTTTTATTATATTAGGCAGTTTTTTTTTAAAATAGGGAAAGATCCCTGTCTTAGTACATTTGTGCTGCTATAAAAAAAATACCACAGATAGCCGGGCTCAGTGGCTCAGCCTATAATCCCGCGCCTTTGGGAGGCTGAGGTGAGTGGATTGCCTGAACCCGCGGATTCGAGACCCACCTGGACAACTTGGCGAGACCTCATCTCCACAATAAATCAAAAATTAGCCGGGCGTGGTAGCGCACACCTGTAGTTCCAGCTACTTGGAAGGCTGAGGCAGAAGGATGGCCGGAGCCCAGCAGGTCGAGGCTGTGGTGACCGGGAGCAGCCACTGCACTCCAATCTGGGTGACAGAGTGAGACTCCAACTCAAAAAAAAAAAATACTACAGATTAGATGATTCATAAACTATTGAAATTTGTATTTTACAGTTGTGAAGGCTTGGAAGTCCGTGATCAAGGTTCCAGTTAGCGAGGGCCATTCTTCTCGTTTTTAAGATAGTGCCCAGTTGCTGCATTCTGTAGAAGAAGGAACTCTGTATCCTCACATGGCAGAAGAAATGGAAGAGATGGAAAAGAGTATGAACTTCCTCTTCAAGCCTTTTTACAAGGGCAGCTAATTCTGTTCATGAGGGCCCTCGTGACTCAGTCACCTCAATGCTGCTGCACGGGGGATTAAGTTTCAACATGGATTTAGGAGGGAATGAAAACATTTAAACCATGGCAATCCCTAGTAGAGTAAGTTGAAATATCTTGGTGTACATGCTGGACTATGTGGTTCTCAGTCTTGGTTTTGTATGCAGTAGTTAGAACTTTGCTGCCTATCTCTTGTTGAAGGTTTTTTGCTACTTCACCTTGTCTGCTTCTTCAGACTCTTGGTTACATATAAAGATCACCTGACCTCAAACTCCTTTTTAATTCCCTATTTCTTTCTTCTGTTTAGATAATTTTTTAAGCTCTAATATAATGGCTCTTATCATTGATTGCACATAAGAATTACCTGGGGAGCTTTAAAATGTGTTAATGCCTGGGTCCCACTCATAAGAAACTGGCTTAGGGTGAGCCTGGCCATTAAGATTTTTGGAAGCACATCAAGTAATACTAATGAATAGCTAAGATGGAGAACAACTGGTCCACTAGAAAAGTGGCATCCATGCCAAAAGGCATATTATAGGACTCAGTAGTACTCTGGACATAGGGTTAAGAAACACTGTTCTAACTTAACGTGCTAATCTCCCTCTCACCAAAAAGCAGGTTTTACATAATAGAAAAGTAATTCAAGTCTGATGTAATAAAATAGAAAAATTATGGTTTTTGGCAGCTAATTTTAGATTTTCACTTAAGGAGAGAGCTGCTTTTTATTGGGATTAAGGTGTCCCTATGGGGCATGGCTTCTGGCTAGCGTCTAGTCTTTGGGGAGAGATAATAAACACAGCTACTCTGCTTGAGACCAGTAGAGAGTGCATTTGACTTTGGAGGTGAAGAAGAGGAAGACAGCAGGCATACAGGCAGTGAGATTGCCAGTGCTGTGTAGTGAACAATGGGCCCTTCCTTGCTACCTTCAGAATTTCTAGAAAAGCCACTAAACCCAACACTTGCTTTGGGAGAGTGAATCTCTTTTTGTGAAAATCAACGAAAGACTTCAGTTTTGAGTATTAGTTGATGAAGGGGGAAAAACAGACAGTGCACTTGGATGCAGGTATCAAGAAGAGGAGACCACGAAGAATGAAAGATTTTTAGGACCAACTGAAGTCATGGAGGAAGATTTTGAATTGTCTCTGGTCATGGAATGCGGGGAAGGGGTTGAGTTTATGTCAACCTTGAGCTCTCCAAGGGTCATGGAAACCTCATTTTACATTTGATTTTACTTACAAATTTTGCACACTGGATATAATATATAACTTCTCGATTTCAAATAAGTAATGCCTTCCTATCATTTATTCCTATATTTAGACATCCTGGTAATGAAAATTTTATGTGATGTGTATTTCTGCCTTTTTCTGAGGTATGTGGGAATAGTACTCATTTTCTAGATAGGAAGAGTTAGAATACTCCATACTCTGTAAATGGTGTTTGGAAAACTGGCTGACCACATGCAGAAGATTAAAACAAGACCCCTACCTATCACCACACATAAAAATCAATTCAACCAGGCTTGGTAGCTCAGCCTGTAATCCCAGTGCTTTGGGAGGCCAAGGTGAGTGGATTGCCTGAACCCGTGGGTTCGAGACCCGCCCGGGCAACTTGGCACAGACCGCATCTCTACAATAAATCAAAAATTAGCCTGGCATGGTAGTGTGCACCTGTAATTCCGGCTACTTGGAAGGCTGAGGTGGAAGGATCGCCGGAGCCCAGCAGGTTGAGGCTGCAGTGGCTGGGAGTGGCCACTGCACTCCAGTCTGGGTGACAGAGTGAGACTCCAACTAAAAAAAAAAAAAAATCAACTCTAAATAACTCAAAGACATAAACTTAAAACCTCAAACTATCAGAACCTTAGAAAATACAGGAGACATAATTATGGAAATTGGAACTGGCAACAAATTCCTGATCAAAACCCCAAGGCCCATGCCATAAGAGATAAGATAAACAAATGGGACCTTAACAAACTGACAAGCTTCTGCAAAGCCAAAGAAACCATTGAGAGAGTTGGGAGACAGCCCACAGACTGGGAAAAAGTATTTGCCAACTGTATATCTGGCAAAGGCCTAACATCTAGGATCTACAAGGAACTCAAACATGCCAAAAAGAAAAAAACAAGTAGCCCTATTAAAAATTGGGCAAAAGATATGAATAGACACTTCTCAAAAGAAGACATATGAGCAGTCAACAGATACATGAAAAAATGCTCAGTCTCATTAATTATCAAATAAATGCATATATATACATAATGGAATATTATGCAGCCATAAAGAAGTACAAAATCATGAACTTCGCAGCAAATTGGATGGATCTAGGATCTGTAATACTCAGTGATCTATCACAGAAACAAAGAACTGCGTACCACATGTTCTCACTCATAAGTGGACCCTGAACAATTATCATAATACTATAAGAAAGGGATTGGCAGTAGTGGGAACCTGCTGGGGAGGGAGCAAGGGGGTACACTGCATCCATAAGGGTACCTGATCTCAAACCAGGTGAAGTGGGGGTCAAAGTGAGGCCAAACTTCACCTGTACAATGACCACTTGTATATCTAACCCTGAATTGTGCCCCACATCTTTGAAATAAAAGTTTAAAACAAGAATATTCCATTCTTTGCTTGGGTGTTTACAAGGTCACAAGTTTTTCCTGCTGCTGGAGTCAGATTTTGGCCTGGCATCACAATGTTGAGTCTAACTGAAAGTCATTGATCCCCCAAACCCAGCTTTAGTAAGAGGTGGGAGGAGAGAGATAAGGAACAGTTGTTGCTAAGGCTGAGGGACTAGCATCAACATGAAACATTGGCGTTTGAGGGATCGCAAGCAAAAGGGGAGAGGGAACAGAATGTTTGGGTCTTAAGGTGCCTCTGCACAGCTTGTCCTCAGCCCACCATCATTCAATAATTGGTAGAATTTCCTCTTTGTTATTCTGGCTCCCTGCAGGAGCAAACTGGCTTGACCAAGCACTAGCTCCAAGGACACAGTCACTCTTCAAGCTGCAGCGCCTTTGTGCTTATAAAATGCTGGGTGCAACAGGATGCCGTGCACAGTCAGGCCAGCAAGCACAGAGTTCAAAAAGCAAAGGCTTTTACCTCCATTCAGCCTTATTGATAAGCTCCTGCTTTGCTGTTTAAAAATATCCTGCAGAAGGACAACCCTGTCATAGCTTTGAACCAGAAGTTTTTCTTCCTGCATACACACTGAAAGAACAAATTGCATAGAAAGAAAACAGATTTTGAAACCTATTTTATGTTTCAAAAGTAGTGGACTCTTCGACATGAAGGAATACTCATTATTATTTTAACCTGTGTTATATGACTCAGCTTTATATGTATTTTAAATTTAATTATACATATGCTTTGACCTGAAGTCTCATATATCTGACTATTTACTCAACATGTACTTTGGCTTTCAGACTCTTCTATCCAATTGTTTACTCAACCCTTCAGTTTGGTTGCCTAATAGGCATCTCAAACTAAACACATCTAAAACCAAACTCTTAATTTCCCATATACTCCTGTCCCACCCATCCTGTCAAACCTGTTTTTCATCTCGTTAAATGGTACCTCCATTTATTTCTTTGCTCAGACCAGCACCTGTGATCACCCCCTTGAACTCTGCACTTGATGAGTCTTTGTTTGGAAGGATCCTCCCCAAGATGTCCACATACTTCACTCCTTCAGGCCATCCATGTCTTTTGCTCACCTATCACCTTATCAAAGAGGTCTTCCGAGACCACCCTATGTCCCCTACTTTGTCATTTTTTTCCTCTTATATTATTTTCTCATAGCATTATCACCAGCTGAGAATTTATATATTTGTTTTTTCACTTCTTGTGGGTGTTCTCCTACTAAAATATAAACTCCTTCTGTATAAGGATTTTTTTTGTCCTTCGTTGTATGCACACATGAAATGATACTTACATATAATATATGCTCAAAAAATACTTGTTGAATGAATTAAGAAACAAAGCAAGAAATATTTTGCTTGAGTGTAGATTTAAAAGATGATTGTCCAGTGTCAACCTACACACAAATTGAGAAAGTTGTTTTTTGAGGAGATACAGCCAATGAACTTTAATGGGAATCTTTTTGGAGGAGTACTTGATGATTTCTTGGAGGTGTTTTTTCTCAGGATATTCTTAAATCTAAAGGAAAAGTAGAAAAATAATATGAAATTTTATTTAAGAGACATTTATTTAACGTTTGCTTTGTGCAAGATGCTGTGGGGGTTGTAAACATAATATAGAAAGAAGTTTTCCTTATAAGGAGATTGCAGTCTTATGCATTACCACAACACTAAATTAATCCACTCTAATAGAAAACCTTGAAATGTCTTATTCATCCATTTAACAAAAATAAATATTTTTAAGTTACACTGTTGTTATTGTTAAAAAACAAACACATATTAGAAATAATTCAAAGAACAAAAAAAAATACAAAAAAAGAAAACAACAAGTCACCTCGAGTACTACTATCAGAAAATACCAGTGCTACTGGGTGAGCATCCATATAGATGAAAGAAATCACAGAAGTTATATGGACACATAGGAAGAAAAATCAGTTGATAAAAATGGGATAACACTGTACATAGTATTTTAAAGACAAAAAAGGATTATTTTTTCTTTGATTTAACAGAAGAGAAAAAAATTAAGTAGAACAGAAGGAATTGTGAATTTTTACAATATCTTTCTTCACTACACAAGGTATTAATTTGAGAAAGAGCCTTTTAAGTAAGAAATTGCACCATGAATGCTGTAAAGTGAGTGAGTGAGTGTGTGGAGGTATATAGGTGGGTAGTTCAGTTGCCAACAATATGGTATCCTACTATGAAATAGAGGGGCTAACAGGGCTACTCTCCTCCCCTCTCACACCTACTATCTGTTGCTTTTTCTTCTTTAGTTTTTTATGTTTTTGCCTGAGTTGACAATTGCCTTTCATTTTGTTTTGTGACCATAAGGCTTTCAGCTGTTATTCTTAGTTCTATATTCAGATGGATCCAATACTCTTTACAATGACTTCCCAATATCAGATCTCTTTTCTTCATCCCCAGTTGTCTGGATTTTGGCACCAGGTAGATATTGGTTCCAGGAAAGGCTCATGAGTGCTATGTTCCCAGGTTTTTAAATGTGAGAATGCTTTTTGTGTTTAAATGTGAACGGCAATTGACTGGGCCAAACTTTTCTTTCTCAGAGAACTGTGTGGATATTTCTGTACTGTCTCTGATACTAAATTCTGCTGTGAGAAATCTAAGGACAACTAAATACTTTTCTCCTTTTGTTGCTTCAGAAATCCTTCTTCATTTCCCTTCCACCCTTTTTAATAGACTTTATTGTTTAGAGCCGTTTAAGGATTGCAGCCAAACTGAACATAAAGCAGAGAGAGTTCCAGTGTACCCCTGCTTTCCCATGGATAGCCTCCTCCACTATCACCATCCTGGTCTAGAGTGATACATTTGTTGCGATCAGTGAATCTTCATTGATACATCATTATCACCCAAAGTTCATAATTCCATTATTATTATCCAAAGTTCAAAATTCAAAGGTTCATCTTGGTGTTGTATATTTTGTGAGTTTGGACAAATGTATAATGGCGTGCATCCACCATTAGAGAATCACACAGAATAGTTTTTCTTCCTAAAAATTCCTTGTGCTCCACCTAATCATCCCTTCTTCCTTCTAACCCCTGGGAACCACTGATTTTTTACTGTCTCCATAGTTCTGTCTTTTACAGAATGTCATATAATTGGAATCATGTGGTACATAGCCTTTTCAGATTGGCTTCTTAGTAATATGTATTTAAGGTTCCTTCTTGTCTTTTCATGACTTGATAGCTTGTTTCTTTTTAGCAGTGAATAATGACTTCCTTCATTTAAAAAATGTTTAAAAATAATCAGAAGTATTTAATGTTCTTGTTCCATATATTTTTTTCTTGGTATAAATGTGACCTTTAAATTTGGCTATTGTTTAATATCTGACACATGGAAACATAGTAATAAAATAGACTCCTTTAAACTTTCCAGTTCACTAAAGATCAGAATTTTTACATGATTGTTGCTTCTAAAAATATTATTTTCTTTTTTTTTTTTTTGAGTTGGAGTCTCACTCTGTTGCCCAGACTGGAGTGCAGTGGCCGCTCCCGGCCACCGCAGCCTCGACCTGCTGGGCACCAGCAATCCGTCCGCCTCAGCCTTCCAAGTAGCCGGAATTACAGGCATGCCCTACCACACCCGGCTGATTTTTTGATTTATTGTAGAAATGAGGTCTTGCTGCCCAGGCGGTTCTCGAACCCGCGGGCTCAGGCAATCCACTCACCTCAGCCACCCAAAGGCGCGGGATTACAGGCTGAGTCACGGAGCCCGGCTAAAATATTATTTTCTACTATCCCAGCACTTTGTCTATATCACAGAGGTGAACCCTATCTTGAATTTGCTTGCTCATTTCCTTGCCTTGCAGAGTTTTATCATATATAAATGTATTCCTCGGGGAGGAAGTGGGATTGGCAGTAGTGGGAATCTGACGGGGGGGCACACCTCATCAACAAGGGTACCTGCATAATGAACATTTATATTCCTAACCCTGAACTATATATACCCCATGTCTTTAAAATTAAAAATTTTAAAAAGTACTCCTTTAAACTATATATTTATTTAGTTTTGTTTGTACAGTTTATAAAAACAGAGTCAAAATATATGTAGTCCTCTGTCGCTTTTTTTCTTATTTACCATTAAAAAAAATTAATCCATCTTATCCCATTGTGTGACTATAATCTAATTCCATTTCCCTGTGGACAAGCACTTGGGTTATTTCATTTCTTCTATTATAAACAGCACTTCTATGACTCTTTTTCCATGACTTTACAGAAATCTTTTACTTAAGTATTGGTGAACATATGCAAAGAGTTTCTCTGGGAGAATATACCTAGGAGTGGAATTGCTATATTGCAAGTCATGTGAATACTTTCCCCACAAGATAATGCCAAACTGTTCTGCAGAATTCTTACAATTTATGTCCCACCAGCAGTATATAAAGTATATTTTATCCATATAATTGCCAGCACTTGATATTTCAGATTTTTTACTTTTTGTCAGTTTAATGGATGGAAAATAGCATTTTGTTGTAGTTTTAGTTTTCATTTTTCTGGCTACTAATAAGACTGGGCGCCTTCTCATGTGATTATTGGGCATTCTTGTCTCCTCTTTTAGAAAACACCTGCTCATGTTTTTAGACATTTTTCTACTTAGTTGTTTTTCTTTTTTTGTAAACAAGTAGATATTTTTATATATTGACTAAATTAGTTACAAATATTTTCTCACCTTTTTTGGGTTAGCCTTTATACACTGTTTATTATAATATTTGAAGGACAGAAAGTTCTTGATGTTAATATAGGCAAATCGATCAATCTTTTCTTTTATGCTTAGTGCTTCTGCTATTGTCTAAATATTTGTGCATCTCCATATTCATATGTTGAAATCATTATGTTGAAGGTGATGGCATTAGGTGGAGCCTTTGGGAGGTGATTAGGTCATGGGTATGGAGAACTCATGAATGGGATTAGTACCCTTATAAAAGAGGTCTAGAGAGATCACTCACCCATTCTAACATATGAGGGCACAGCAAGAAAAAAAAGATAATCAATGAGCCAGAAAGTTAGCCTTCACCAGACACTTAATTTGCCAGTGCCTTAACCTTTCCAGCCTCCAGAACTGTGAGAAATAAATTGTATTGTTTATAAACTACCCAGTGTATAGTATTTTGTATGGCAGCCTAAATAAGCTAAGATGGCTTCTTTGTTTAAAAATTGTTTTCCTCATACCCAAGTCAAGACATATCTTTCTATATTTCCTTCTAAATTCTTTAAAATTTTGTCTTTCACATATGAAAATTTGATATATCTGAAAATGATCCTGAAATGGTATAAGGTGGGAAACAATTTTTTTCCATATAAGCAACTAATTGCCTCAGTAACATTTATCAAATCGTATCTCTGTGATATATCAAGTATCAATACATGTATGTTTATCAGTTTCTGTTTTCTTTTTCTTCTGTTTATAACACAGGTTGTACCAATACCACACTGTCATAATTAGTAAAGCTTTTTAATAAGTATTGATGGGGGGAGAAATCTCCTTATCTTACTGTCTATTCTGGGCTTTTTGTTCTTTGATATACATAAAAAATGTGTCAATTAATTTTTACTGGCATTGCATTAACTGTATGGATAAGATTAGGAAGAATTAAAATATTTATAATATTGCATCTTCGTATCTGTATATCTGATAAATTTACAAATTAAGTCGTCTTTCATGTATTTCCATGAAGTTTTATATTTCTCCAAACAGATTCTGCACAATTTTTAAGACTTATTCCCAAAGATCTTATATTTTCTCATTGCTATTTTATTTTATTTTTTTAGGGGGGGGGAATTGTTTCAACATGAGTTTATTTACATCGAAGGCCTTACAAAGGCATAAAAAGTCTCATCTTGTGACACATTTAACAAAATGTATTGATTAAAAATAAAGCTGGAATTGTCCCAGAAGACTCAGGAGCTCTAGTCACTCTGGGCTCTCTCCAGCAGTCTTGTAGGGCAAGTCGCAACCTAAAGCTTGGGCTTGCAGTGGGAGCACCCGAGCCCAGTCACCCAGTTACTCAGCGCAAACTTCAGTCCATCTGAACTGCATCCAGTTCATCCAGGAACCACCGACACTTCCCCATCAGGACTTTGATGGCTTCACTCACCAGCACGTCTTGTGGCAACACCCCTGTTGACTCAACCGAGAATATATCATGATCTCGAACCCATGCAAGTCGTACAACCTTCTTTGGCTTTTCATTCCGGAATATTTCCCCGCTGAATGTATCCAGCCGGGGGTTGGCAACTCTGGCAACCTTTTTACCTGGGACTTCCTGCACCTCAATAACTCCAGGCGAGAAGCACCGCCTCAACTCCTCAGCTGCCTCCCCTTCCACGGGCTGAAGCAGGGTGATGTCTGGTAAGAGCCTGCAACTAGCTGTCGCCACTGGTGAACACTTAGCATGATCTTTGCCCATACCCTTGACACAATGCATGAGCAAGTCAATCTCCCGGCCAGGCCGCAGCTGGGCAATGAGGCTCTGTCATCGTGCACTGGTCGGATTATGCCCTCCGGGAAGAGGTCAGCCTGGTTCCCCAGGGGGACCCACGTCATATGCCTGGTGTACACTTTGTGGTTCACACAGAGTTCATCGGGGTCAGAAAAATCTTTGGCAGCATGGGGGTTCCGAGTGCATCTGACTTGCAGACGAAACTGCAGAGTATCTATCTCTGTGTCTTCTTCATCTCCTTGGTTCCGGTATTGAAAAAGAAGGGGTTCAACATGAACGGGAATGAGCCCCAGGCGGTGATCAAGGATCTCATCCTGGACAATGGATGTATCGTTGTACACCAGAACCTTTTTCACAGCCGTAGTTGGCACCTAAGCTGACAGAATTCGTCGAAAAACATTGGCGATGGCTGCATCAATTCCCACCATGTCATACTCCAATGAGTTCTCATCCATGTGTATCACATCCACACGGAAATTCTTCTCAAAGCGGTCCTGGTCCCAGGCATCATCAAAACCGGAATAGCTGCCGGGAAAATCAGTGGTATGAACATTGCGAATCCCAAATTTCCCTAGAACCAGGTGGCTCCGCATTGCTTCAACCGCCTGAGCCGCCACCATCTTCAACCTTTCCGCAAGACAAGGCCATTGCTATTTTAAATGTCATATTTAAAAAAAAATAATAACAAACCTTTGCTGGTATTAAAAATGCAATTGATAGTTGTATGTTGATCTTATATCTACTCATTATTTTTCTTATTTATTCTAATAAGTAATGTAAATCATCAATCTAAAAAATAAAGAGCATTTTATTATTTTCTTCCTAATCTTTATGCCTTTAATTTTTTTTCTTGTCCTGCTGAATGAACAAGGGTCTTTGGTAAATGTTGAATATACACATTTACCAAATGTGATAGTGAGCACTTAATTTTGGTCTTAATTTTAACTTCCAGTATTTCTCCATTAATAATAATTTTTATTCTAAGTATTTTTAGGTGCTATTTATCAGAGTAAAAAATTTTCTTCTATTCCTAGATTAACTTATTTTTATGCTGAATAGGTATTATATTTTGTCAAATGATTTTTCTGCTTCTATTGAGTTGATATATGACTTCTTTAATTCAAAAAATTAATGTGGAGAATTACAGTTATAATTTTTCTAATGTTAAACCACTCTTGGCATTTCTGGAAAAAACTCAGTTATATATGAAGTATAATAATTTTTAAAAATATTCTTCTGTGTTTGGTTTGATGTTTTGTTTAGGCTTTTTACATTTATGTTCATGAAGCAAGTAATAAGGTTAAAAATAACCTGCCAGGCTGTGTTTTACAATTAGCATGTATTGTTGGTTGACTACAATATTTGTGTGGTGACAGATATTTATCAGCCATTCAACAGATCTTTTTGATATTGATAATAAAAGTAATAGAGGTGACAGAGTGTCTTGTTCTATTGGAAAAATATCACTTTGAGACTATGGTTTAGAAGACAAAGGAAAGTCTTCTTTGATTATAATGTCCAGCACAGATACTATAATTACAACAAGTTCACATGTTTCCAGATAATATCTGTACAGCCAATAGAGAAATAGGGAGTAAAAATATTTCCAAAGCAGGATAATATTTATAAGATTCTAAAATACCTAAAATTATTTTAGGGAATGAGATATCCTTGTTCATAGAGTAGAATTTCCTGATTTTAAATAGAATATTCTCTCTCTCCAAGAATACATATCACTGATAGTCCCAAATGCCGCCGTAGAAATTCAAAGGGACAAGATAATTGATGGTTCCCCCAATTCAGTGTGTCATTTGTTACCACAATAATTATACCCACTGTCCTCCTCATATTCTTTACTTTTCACCTTGCCTCAAACATCAGAATTTATATTTGTTTTCATAGTGATTTTATACATGAACTACAACAGAAATCATCTCATTTTAAGGTCTTGGTCCTAGCACCTCCTATAACAATAGTCCTCTTTCATTTAATCATCATTTCAGAACTTAATATTATTGTTCTGTCATCACTTTTTATAATTTGTCATGATATTTCTTTGTGACTTATTTTCACCTATCAAAAATGCATCAAAATCAATGATATAAAATAATAAAGCAACTTCAAATGGATAATTAAAAAATAAAAATATATATTGCAGAAAACTAAATATGCATCCACAGACTGTATGTTATTAGGGTTTGAGAACTCAGATTTTTTTTTTTTTTACAAGTAACCATGACCCCAAAATTAAGAAATGGCAAGAAAAATCAAAAGAACAAATGGGCCGTGAAATTTTCTTTCTTTCAAAAGGAGAGAATTTCTCACATTATTGTCCTCCTGATATATTATTTTTATCCTTCAGCTTATATGAGAATTTTAGAAGCTAACAAGCAAATTGCTTTTGCCACGATAAAAATAGAAGGAGAGCTGAGCACAGGAACGTGTTTTTGACTGTTTCTCTGATGAAATGACCTAAACCTGGAGATATAACTGAACATGGAGCATGATGAGAGTCATTTAAATTCTAGTACTGAAACAAAGGCTAAGAAACAAAAAGTGAAGCCTTCAACCGAGATGTAACGTGTGGGTCGATTTTGTTCATTTCTGAGGTAGCTCATATGAAAAGACACGTCACATCGCAGCGTCTGGCCTGATTGATCGCCATAGTTAATGTTATTTTCCAGAGTCTAGCGCCATGTCCATCTATGTGATTCACTACATGGCAACTCCAATCCTGAATGCTAAGAATTCGCATTTTGTCCTCTATATGTTTTATTTGTCATTTGCCCAACACACTGCTATCTGACTCTTGGAGAGGACAATGACCATTATTCCAGGAAAAACATTGCAGGTAAAAAAAAAAAAACCAAAAATATGTTTGTTTTAAAATATTAAAGGCTGTTTGAGGCATCCAGGATAAAACTTCCCAAATGAACATCCACTTTTCAAAATCAACTAATGTTAAAGTAGCTTCTTTCACTTTCTTCCCCTCTAGAATAACTTTGGGGTGTCAACAAATCTTCATGGATAGCCCATGACACATAGCAAAGAAAAAGACTTTCAAAGGAATCCACACATTGAAGTTAATATTGGCCTTCTAACTCTGAAAGCAGTAATAGAATTTTAAGTGGCACTTTATGGGTTTGTTCTGTGCCCTGTGCAATTCCCCTGGATTTTAATGAAATATTAGAGCTGTTAAAGTAGTGAAAAGCATTGACCTAGAAAGAATATTGAAAAGTCCACCTTTACGTTTCTTATTGGTAATGTATCTATAGTCACCTATGTTTTTCGTTAATAGTTTAGTGACTACAAAGTTACACAGACCAAGGATAAGGTACCTAGACACATTCCTAATATCATGACCCTAGGTAAGCCACTGCCCTCTAGTCAAATTTGCCATTCCTAGGCAGATGGAAGTGTGAGGAAAAATTTCTAAATTAACTGAGATAAAATCTGAAGTCATTGAATTATCCCCAGATTTATTAAGGTTATTTTTCCCTTAATCGGACAGAATGGAGTTTCAAATAGAGATTAAATTGAGTTATAGAAAAATCAATAAAAAACACAAATTTTTTCCCATGCATGAGTAACTGGCCAGGAACATGAATACTCACTACATTTTCTTTGGCTTGTATATTAGTTATCTATTGCTGTATAACAAATTGTCCCCCAAAAGTGACAGCTTAAAACAGTTGTGAACATTTATTTCACAGTTTCGAGGCCCAGGAATTCCAGAGTAGCTAAGCTGGGTGGTTCTGGACTGAGGTCTCTCATAAGATCACTGTAAATATGACAATTGGGACAACAGTCATCTAAAGGATTAATGTGATGGAGAGTCTATTTACAAGATATAGCTTACTCAGTCATTGGCAGGTCAGTACTGGCTCAGTTCCTCACTACACGTACCTTTGCGTAAAGCTCTCGAAATGTCCTTGTGACACGGTGGCTGACTTCCTCCCAAGTGAACCATCCAAGACAGTGCAAGGTGGAAGCCATGTGTCTCTTGTTATCTGGTCTCAGAAGTCACACATCAGGAATTCCGCAATACCCTATTGGTTCCAACTGATCAACCCTATATAATGGAGGAGGGGTGCGTCACTGGGGAAAAACCTTAGAGCCTACCACAATTTGCAAACTAGAACTGCTTATTGTTTAGGAGGCATTTCAGAAGTAACTATAAACATGTAAATGATATTTCAAAGACTATATGTTCAGAGCAGCATGCCCAGCCAAACAGTGTTGTGTTGGTTTTTTGTTAGCACAACATCATCTGATCAAAAATAACAGACTTTTCAATGGTATGTAGATGCTTTTTTCCACTCCAATGTTCAGTGCAAATGCCATTGTACCAGTCGTCACGTAATGCTAAAACACGGGGGTTTTTTGTTTGTTTTGTTTTTACTAAAAGTCCCACAGCATTTAGCAATGAATAACATTCTGAAGTTATTTGATACACATGAAGCGTTTTGTCTATATTTTGTTGTTACTGCAAATGAAACCCAATAAAATAAGAAGAACGGAAATGAATGAGAAAAAGGGAGAGATACCATAGTTGCATCTGGTTGGCAATGTTATAAAATATGACCTCCCTTTCCAAAGTAAGTGGTGAAAGAAGGCAAGGAATGAGAAATAAGACACAGATGGATCTCCAACAGGCCCTTTTACCTCAATATCTTACTTTTAAAAATGAAGAAAGTAAGCCTAACAAATTAAATTGATCTGTCCAAAGCTATCCAGTAAATTAGCCGGTTATATATCCAGAGGAGATTTCACAAACCTGGGCCACATTTTCCTTAATTTTGAATTTAGACAACACCAAACAACAGATCAAAAGTCTAAAGTTCAGTGAATCAGTTATTTATTATCACCTAGATAAATAACAAAAGTGATTGCTTGGTAGACTACCACTCAGTTTTTTTGAAACATAAATTTGGTCAAACAGCTTTGCATTGTGCAGCTACCTCAAGTACTGCAGGAATTCTTTCTTTCTAACTCAAAAATTTCAACTTGAGGTATTGTTTTAAATTAAAGAAACATTTTGGCACTCTCAAGAAGACATTGTGACAAAGCAAAATACTTCTGTTTCTTTTTCCTTTCAAAAATGCTTTTATGGAAATAAAAGAAAGTTTTTTAATGTAGGAAGCACTAATCATAGAAAATAATTTCACATGTGCCAAAAATTCTGATCAGATGAAACTGTTATTTTGTAGTTGAATGTCTCCCTAGTTGGCATTTTTCAATTGTGTGTTAGGAATTGTTTTCCAAACGGCAGTGTGACTCATTGTTTTTAACTCTGCATTGTCTGCCTCTCTCTTTTTTTTTTTTTTTTTTTGAGTTGGAGTCTCACTCTGTCGCCCAGACTGGAGTGCAGTGGCCGCTCCCGGCCACCGCAGCCTTGACCTGCTGGGCTCCGGTGATCCTTCCGCCTCAGCCTTCCGAGTAGCCGGAATTACAGGCATGCGCTACCACGCCCTGCTGAGTTTTTGATTTATTGTAGAGATGAGGTCTCGCTGCCCAGGCGGGTCTTGAACCCGCGGGCTCAGGCAATCCACTCACCTCAGCCTCCTAAAGGCGCGGGATTACAGGCTGAGCCACCGAGCCCGGCTGTCTGCCTCTCTTTAGTGTACAAAACTTTCTGATTGTCGTAATTTTATTTACATGCCACATTACCATAGAAGACGGTCTTCCAAGCAAACAATTTCTGTCAAAAGGCAGAAGACGAACTGTTTCTCTTGGATTCTAGTGAATGAAAATAATTCATAATAGTCAATGGCATAGTTTAGAAATGTCACTGCCTCATGTAGAAGCTGAATGAGCACATGCCAAAAGGCAACTATTAGATTCTAGAACCAGGTAAAGAGGTCCTTAAACTAATTGATTTAAAAAATGTAAAAATTAGTGTGATCTGTAGATGAGGAAGCACAGTAATGATACCCAGGCACCTGGAACTCTTTACACAATTGAACATTTACTGAGTACCCATCATTGAATGAGTAGCTACTATTAATCATGGGTAGTGCTGCGCTTAGGGGTTTAAGATTGAGTTTGGGTTTTAGGGCTTAAAGTCTGTTACTTACCTCTTCTATCTTCCAAGTTTTATGCTAATTGTAAAAACACAGAAGAAAATACACCCAAATATCTTAGAAAATACCCACTAGTCAGGACTTCTCTAGCAAAAGTTTTGTGGCGTGGCTAATGCCAAGAGACCTTAAAGGAAGCTTCAGATTTTATGAACACCCACCCCCTCACTTCCATCCCATTGGAAAGCCAATTAAAAAGACATCCAGCTGTGCCAGTGACAGGAAACAACAAAGAAGTAAATAATAATAACGGTAACCCTGTCCTTATCACCAGTGCTGACTGTTTAATTGCCTAGGCTACCCAGCTCCCACTAGCCTGGGCTGTTAACTTTAGGAGGCTGACACGAGAGATGAAGGACAGTAACAAAGAGAATGGTCGTTTCCTTCTATGGGGGGAAAGTCCCTGGTGTACCTTGCCTCTGTAAGATGAGTCAAGAACCCTGCCCAGGTGGTACTACTGTTTGAGAACAGTATGCAGGAAATAAAAGGGTGAGCAAGACACCTGTCATTGGAAGCAGAAGACAACACTGGTGACTGATGCTCACCTGCTCCTAACACAATAATCCCCACCCACTAATAAATGGTCACCCAATGAAAGTCATGCTCAGACCAAGGCGGGGAAAATGCTCTCTTTGGTAAGGAAGTTGTAGTTGGGGCCATGGATATTTCTTCCTATATTCTTATGACTAGGGGGGAAAAAAACATGGGTAACATTTGATTTTCCTTTAGGGCAAAAGTCTGATAAGACCAAGGGAGAAGGAGTCTGTTATCCTACCAGATATCAGTGTGCCTCTTAAGGAATTTGAAATTGAAAATGGTGGGTTCAAGCCCCACCACTAACTAGCTGGATAAACTTAGGTAGTTATGTATCATCTAGGAATCTCAATTCCCTCTGAAAAATAATGAGGATCACTTTCCACTAGCCATGAGGACTAAAGGTGTCCTACCTGTAGGTTTAGTTTGAGAAGTTATCTGAGCCAATCTTAAGCAGGCCTAGAAGTTTCTTAGAGGTCTCCTAACCCCTGGCAGAAGAGGTAAATAACAGAGGATAGGATTTAGCATTAGTCTTGAGACATGAAGCCTGCCTACCTGGGATAAGTTATTCATTCCAGGGGCCTGCTGAACAGCATTTCTCTCTCAGTCTTCCTGGGTTTTCTCAGGACTGGCTTCTATCCTGCTCCAATTTCCCCAGGTTGGAACATCTGTGGAACACCCATGACTAAGGTGTGACTCCTCTCTTGGCTCTAGGGAAGGACCTGTTTTTCCCTTGCAGTTGTTGACTGGATTTCACTGCAAAGACAGTACTGCTGGTTGGCTAGTTATAACAGAAAGTCTGCCAGGAAATGCTATCATCATTATTTGATTGTCAGCCCCAAGGTCACAAGGTCGCATGTCTCTTGTTTGGTGCCATGTGCACTGTGGCTTAGCTTCTCTGGGGGCCACTGAATACCTGGGTTAGCCCCACTGGCTCTGGCCCACAGGTTTGCAGTTTCCTCTCCCATTGCCACTGGTTTGCCGTTGAAATTAGAGCATGCTTCCTGTTTAAGGCTACAATTCTCCAATCTTGAGAGGTCTTCAAAAGTGATGGGCCTACCTGTGCTTTGTGAACAACACAACAGTACCAGTCAGGGATGGCCGGGAGTGGTTCTAACAAGGCAATGCTCTCTACCTGAGTGCAATATAGCTGAGAAATGTGCACAGCTTGTCTTTAAAGAGATAAGCTGTTTCCTCTACAGGATTGTCCTTGCCCTGATTTCAACAGCTGGTCTAGGTCTCTTCTCTGTTCAGCCCATCCAAGCAAAGATGCTTTCTTTGAAACAAGTACCTATTATATGTCTCTTTGATTGTTCCATTGACCACATCATATCATAACTACTGCTTTCTTTGTAACAAGTACTTTTTACATATCTTCATTGCAGCACTGATGACATCATATTAACTATTGAGCTTGTCTATTTCTCAATTTTGTTGCAATTTTTAAAGGCCAGGACCCAGTATTAACTGTCTTTGTACTGTCAGTATCTTCCATTATGCCTTGAGCATAGTGGGCTTTCAATAAATGAGTCATATGACTGGGTACATAGATGGGTGAATGAATGAACAGCTGGATTGGTATATCATGGCATATAAATGTACAAGATCAATATACGTCCATCTTAAACTGTCATAGTAATATGGGAGGCCCTTATCAAATTCCAATCTATAGGGCAAGGTGTCAGCACTAAGACACAGATTTCCCTCTTCCCTATGTCTTATCTCTGAAATGGGGAGGCACCTCCTAATCCCTGATGGTCAGGTTGCAGTCAGAATGGGGTCGCCACAGTGTATATGTGCATCCAAAGTAGTAAGGTGGGTGTCAGTAGTTCAGATGGAATTCTCAGAAAGGATGATTGGAGCATTTCTTTAAAAAAAAAACAAGCAACACCACCAACTCTCATAATGCTGCAGAGGATAATTTTATGTGGGAAAAAAATCATATTTATTGCTTTGAATCAAAAAGTTTTCTTTAGAGTCAGTATCTGAATATAAAGACGTTTTAGAAATATGTTAACCAATTTAATTCACTTATGTTTTCCTATTTTAATACTATATCATAAAAATCTATGCCTAAATAAGTCTAAAATAGCATTTTCAATAAGTAGAAAATAAAAACTCTAAGAGAAGGATGTTATATAAATTTAATTGACAGCATTTCTTTCCGTCTTTGTAACTCATAAAATAATAGTGGTTCTTATAGTCAATGGCATTATAGTCCATAAAATATGGAGTACTTGCTGTAAAATTAGTGATTTTTTTCCCTCTTTTGGAAAACAAATGGGACTGGTAAATTGTAACTGTTATCTCTTTTACTGAACTAAAGGCACACTGAGATCTGCATGGACCTTTCTCAGAAAGATGAATTTCACACTGTTGGCAATAAACAGAACACAAGATGCTTGCAAATTCCCTGAAAGAAGTTTCTCTGTCTAAGCTGAGGTTTTGTTATTGTTTAATGATGTTGCTAGAGAAATCAAAAGGATCTGACTGACCAAGGGAGCCACATTAAAAACAGTCACTGAAGGGCCGGTGGCTCACCCTGTAATCCCGCGCCTTGGGAGGCTGAGGTGAGTGGATTGCCTGAGCCCGCGAGTTCGAGACCCGCCTGGGCAACTTGGCGAGACCTCATCTCTATAATAAATCAAAAAAATTAGCCGGGTGTGGTAGTACGCGCCTGTAGTTCCAGCTGCTTGGAAGGCTGAGGCGGAAGGATCGCCCGAGTCCTGCAGGTCGAGGCTGCAGTGGCCAGGAGCGGCCACTGCACTCCAGTCTGGGTGACAGAGTGAGACTCCAACTCAAAAAAAAAAAAACAGTCACTATACTTTTGACAGCACTGTCAATCACTTCTGCTTCTATAAATCCGCCACCTGCAACCCCAAAAGGGAAGTAATTAAAGGGGACAGAGGGCATTGCCTCAGTCACCCTAACTTTGAGTCATACATGAAGTTCTTGTCAAAAATAAAAGGAAAACAGGAGCAACAAAAGAAGTTGTTTTTGTTTTTGTTTTGTTTTTTGTATTATTTTAGAAATGGGGGGGGATGTCTCACTATGTTGCCCAGGTTGGTCTTGAACTCCTGGTCTCAAGCAATCCTCCCACCTCAGCTTCCCAAGGTGCTGCAATTATAGGCAGAGGCATCACACCTGGCTTGGAAAGAATCTTATAAGCAGAGAGCTAGAAGACTAAAGGGAAGTGGGAAACTGTGGGAGAGTCACTAAGTCTCTCAGGTGCTAACAATCCACCTAGCTGTTTATTTTAAAGCACCGGAATTAGGCCTCACTCAAGAAGAAGCCAACTCTGCTATTTTGGCAAGGAGGACAGAAAACACATAAAGGTGCGTGTACTAGGACTGCCTTTCATACACTTTCTTCTCTCCTCTCAACCCACTCCGTAGCTTTCAAATTCTCCCCATTCTGCAGTCTCCCTCTAAAACAGAGGGAAGCAATATCTGTAGGGGAAAAAGGCCATCCTTTGCCCACATTATACAACCAGCACGTTTAACAGCACTGGGTCCTGGATGCGACAGAGGCAGCACACAACCCAGTTCCTGCTCGTCCAAACAAGGGAAAGATGTGACTAAAGGAATAAATAAAAGGCTTCCTCGGGTATTGCTGTCCCCAGTGTGCAGTCACAGTGAGGTCTGTCATTCCCAGCAGTACCATGTTCTTGCCTTTTCAAACTCTCATGGTAGATCGTAAAAATGCTGATTTACCACCTTTCTCAGTGAGTTTTCTCTGGAAATTCTCACCCCGCTCCACCCTATACTTAATAAAAAACTGGTGTCCAAAAGGGTTGGAGATTCATCTCTAAAGTCCACATTTGGTCCAAGAAGAAAAAAGAAAAATAGTCTTTGTTGCTTGGGGGATTCCAAAGAAAGAAAGCAGGAAAGAGAAAAGATTTGATATTCCAGGAGTGCCAAGTCCCAAATCTTCAAAATCCCCTCCAGCAGCGTCCTTTAATCTACGCAGTCCTCTTAGCATTGGTGGCCTTTATTCAGGTACCCAGCCAGCCTCTATAATTGCATAAACATGCCACTTTGTTGTTTTAGAGAGAAGCAGCTACACAGGGCACTTTAAAGAAATTTAATTACCATATCTCTTTTCTTCAAGCATGTGGGATTCCGTGCGGGGAGGTTGGACCCCACCCTGGGCAGGTTCCACATGGCGTGGTGGCTGCTGTGAGGGAGGGGAGGGCGTGGGGCGGCCGTGAGGTAGCGTCTCGTCTGAAGGAAATGAAAGACTGCATGCAGAGGGCTTATTAAAAGCTTCATGCTTGAAAAATCCATAGTAAAGGCAAGTCTTGGGAAGCAGACAGTTTCCTCTTTTGCTGGTCATGTTAACTTTATAGTTGGAAATGTGAATGCAATTTTGACATTTGTATGGACTTAGGGGGAAAAAAAAAGATAGCAAAGCATGAAGCCAGTTTTTATTGGAAAAACATGGCCCAGAACAAAGCTTCTCGAGGCCACTCTTTGCCAGTGACTACGGGGCAGCCTTTTCTTCTGGGGACTTTGCACCCCGCATTGCCAAAGCGATAGTGAAGAAAAAACACGGCAGCTTGGTGCCAGCAGGGGCTGTGGCTCTCCTTCTAAGCTGGCCAGACTCTGGAAATGACTCCAGAAATTTCTCCAAGGTATTTTCACCCAGCAGCAGCGAGTCTGGTTACTGTGGTTCCCCAAATGTAACTTAAAAAAAAAAAATCAAGCAGGTTTATTTTCTAATGAAAAAAGAAATTTCATGTTTAACATTTTTGAATAAGTAATTTGTGCATATAGTACAAAATTCAAAAGGTATAAATAGTATATACTGAAATGTTACCCTTTCTTAATGATCCTTCCAGAATTCTATGGCATATACCTGCATATCCTACATAAGTTTTTCTTTCTCTTTCTCTTTCTTTCTTTCCTTCTTTCTTTCTTTTCTTTCTTTTTCTTTCTTTTCTTAATATTGGCTTTGTTTTGTTACCCGAAGAGATTTAGTTTGTCACGTATTTGGTGAAGTGGGTACTTTTAAAAACAACCTGATAATATTATTGTACTATATTCAAACAGATATTTTTAAAGTATAGCATGTTATTAAGTGACTTCCCAACTTAAAAATTATTTTTAAAAAATGTATAGATTCACTCAGGATATCCACACCAGATGCATTTCAAGTGAGAATTTATTTTGCTTGTCTTATTCTCCATGGGATGTTGCCTTTCATCAAAGGAACTTGATCTCATACTTTACTCACTGCTGTTCATAGTTTCAGCCTTTCTTTAAAAATTTTAAAGTAACTTTTTAAGGGGCTCCAAATGAAGACGGCAAAAGTCATGACTTTGTAAACAGGCTGGTAGAAACCACTTACTTTTGGACACTTGTTGCTGATCCTTGGTAAGAATGAGAGAAGTGGCATCGCAATGTAAAAGATGACTCAGCTGGGATTTAAGTAGACCCTGATCTATTCACTCAAAACTTACTTGTGTCTGGATGTCAACCAAGTCATCAAATCTCTCTAGTTCCTTATTTCCTTTTTCTATAAAATAAGGGGAAATCTGAATTAGAGATTTCCTCCTTAAGCATTCTGTTTCTTGACGGGTACTTTCCAGGGTTTTACCCAAGTAATTCTAGTCCCTAAAGTTTCAGATTGATCACTGAAACAAACTTCTTTCCCTCAAGTTAAAACACAAATGGTGAGCATGATCAGAGTGAGATTTGCTAGGCATTTCCTTATTTCTTAACAGATAATTTAGCAACTCAAATGGTTTCAAATGATATGCTGATTAATCTTGGTTTCATTCAATCATGTAGATCCATCCTTTCAGCATTAGTGACTGAAGTTCACGTTTCATCCTGAATAGGGGGCAGGCCCTTTTCTTGGCACAGATGCAGGTCACTGGGAACCTTCCCAGATTCTGGGTCCTTCCACTGTACTTAGTGGGAAAAAAGAGCAGGAATAGGGCAGGGACATCTTCCATCCAAACTTGTCTTACCAACCTGCCTGCTTTCCTGGGTGAACGAACTCAGCCGAGTTGTGCGTGAGGACCTAAGACAAGAAGGGCCAGTGAGCTGCAGAGATTGGAAGTGAACGACGCGTGGGAAATTCTTTCCTGAAATTAAGCCAAAGTCAGAAACTCCAAACCTGGCCTTGTGAAGGAGTGGACAAAGATACATAAGTTGAGTATAAGGCAGTGTGCATTTTGTTCTTCTAGTTGTTACCTTTGTAGCTTCAAATATGTTTTCCACTCAACACATTTGTATTAAGGGCAAATTACGTCCTAAGCATTGTTCTAGGTGCCAAAGATGTAGCAGAAAAGAGCTTTCCTCTCCATACACACAAAAATCCCTGCCTTCATGGAGCTCACATTCTGACATTATGTTCTCTTCATTCTTTTCCATCAACCTAAGTCAATATCTCAACTAACTCCTTTCTTTCAATGTAAGGATACTTGTGACTCACTCTTCTGACTTTTACAGTTGTACTTGTAGTTTGTATAGTGTCAGGATTCTTAATTTTTACATTGTTTTTCAATGTTTTCCTTAAATGAGTTGATTCTAAAAGTAAAAAAAAAAAATAGACTCACATTATCATAACTATGTAAGTGCTAATAATAACAGAACCAAGTAATGTCCTTCTTTAAAAGGTCTCCAGGCATGACCTCTAAGTCAATTAAAGGAGCATATTCGTATTCCAAGCATTGGGGTCAAAGGATTTCTCTATTCTTATACCTCATCCATGAAATGTTTGAAATTGCAACATGCTTCTGTCAAAGATTCTCAACTTGACCAAACTCCAGACAGGCTCCTCTGACCCATTTCTTAACTAGGCCTCAACTTTGGCCTATAAAGACGTGAACAAAATACCAGCACAGTTTCTAACAACTCAAGGCCACATCTCCAGGACGACCCATTCCCCCTTTGACGATGGGATGACTGTGAGTGTGCCACTGCACTCCAGCCTGGGTGACAGAGTGAAACTCCTCTTCCAAAAAAAAAAAAAAAAAAAGTCCTTGCCTGAGAAAACCCAAGGCTGCCAAAATATTTGTTGCTTGTTCAGTCAACACCTGAAGACAGGGCCCCTGACTCCCAGTCTCTGATGGATGGTGGGAGCCTAACTTTGAAAAGCAACCAGTAAGCAAACCCACATGGATTTCACGATTAACTGCCCTAACCTACTGCTTTAAAAAATTCTTCACTTCCCTGACTGCTGGAACTCCCTCTCCCTCCTCATCCCAACTTCTTCATGCTCCTTTTAAATTGCCTAGGCACCACTGCACAAGATAGAATGGAGCTCAGCTCCTTTCCTGACAGCTCCCTGCCAGTAGTTACTGAATAAAATCTGTTCTCTCTGCTTTAACAAATGTCCAGCTGTGTTTATCTTTGACACCACATAAACAATTCGTGACATGTTCTACTTTATTTCATAATATCTGAACCATAAATTCTTGCATAATCTTTTGTTTTTTCCTGAAGTCTGTAAATGCTTTCTTTTTTCTTGTTGGTAGAAGAACGGTGTACTCTCACCTTATCCTCAGGCTTATCTAGGCTTTCCATCATACTATCCAGCGCATGGAGTCTTCTTTTTCCCACAGAGATGTCTCTCCCTGAACTCCACATGTCCCTGTTCCAATCAAGAATAGTCACTCTTTCAGCCCATTGTAGAGTTCTTATCTTTGTACAAGCCTTCAATGTCTTTCCAAGATCTACTGTTTCCTGTATCTTACATATCCTTATTTCTTGATTCCTGCCCTGACCCCTTGGGCCCAACCGCTGTCTTCTTGGAGGACATCCAGAAATAATTTCCTAAGATAAGATCCTAGGAGGCCCTGAGACATGAATATCTAAAAATGTCTTTATTTTTGCTCTCAAGGCTACGGGGAAGACTGGCCAAGTATAAAATTAAAATTTAAATCAAGAAGTGAAAGGACAAGGAAAAAATATTTGCAATACATATATCTGAAAGAAGACCAAAGTTTAGTATATATAAAGAGTTTTACTTTTTTTCCTGCTCCCCCACCCACCCCTAAAGAGTTTTAAGAATCAACATGAAAAGAACAAGCAACTGGATTTTTTTTTTTAATGGGCAAATTACTTGAACAGAAACTTTACAAAGATGTTAATCCAATGACCAGGAAGTATGTAAGAAGTTGTTTAACATCAGTGCTCATCAGGGAAAAACAAATTAAACCCACAAAGCGATGTCTCTATGCACTGATCAAAATGGTTTAAATTAAACAGCTTGATAATACCAAGTATTGGAGATGTAGAATACCTGGAACCTCAGGCTACGTTGCTGATGAAAGGGTAAAATTTTGAAATACTATTTAGCAGTTTCTCATAAACATAAATGCATACCTAGCCACGATCCAGCAATTCCAATCCTAGGTA
The DNA here is from genome assembly GCA_027257055.1 of Cephalopachus bancanus. Lineage (NCBI taxonomy): Eukaryota > Metazoa > Chordata > Mammalia > Primates > Tarsiidae > Cephalopachus > Cephalopachus bancanus. The sequence goes on from JAPVLO010000614.1 coordinate 781,189, forward strand.
TACACTCAAAATAAATACTTAAATAGTCCTTAAAAACCTGTGCAACAATTTTGTAGTAGTTTTATTTATAACAGCTTAAAGCTAGAAACAACCCAATGTCCATCAAGAGGAGAATAAACAAATCATGCTATAAAAAGAGAATAGAATACTACTTAACAACAGAAAGGAACAAACTACTAATTCATCTAACAACTTGGATGAATATAAAAATTATTGTGTTAAATAAAAGAGGCCAGACATAAAATGTATATATCATATGATTAAATTTATTGAAGCCTCAAAAACAGAGAAAACAAATTGATGGTGATAAGTCAGAATATTGATTACCTGGCTGGTTGGGGAGTGAGTGATGGGTATTGACGAGCAAAGGGCATAAAGATACATTCTGGAATGATGGAAATTGTCTATTTTTTGATCTGGGTGGTGGAGACACAAAAGTATATTCATCAGGCTGTGTACTTAAGCTTTGTGCATCTTAAGATGTGTATCATACCTCAATTTTAAAGAAAAAAAAATTGGAGGCTTGAGAATTATGTTCCTTCCATACTTTGTTGTTTTTTTGTTCTGTTTTGTTTGAGTTGGAGTGTCACTCTGTCGCCCAGACTGGAGTGCAGTGGCCACTCCCGGCCACCGCAGGCTCAACCTGCTGGGCTCCAGCAATCCTTCCGCCTCAGCCTTCCAAGTAACTGGAACTACAGGCGCGCTACCATGCCCTGCTAATTTTTTATTTTTATTGTAGAGATGAGGTCTTGCCAAGTTGCCCAGGTGGGTCTTGAACCCGCGGGCTCAGGCAATCCCCTTCCATACTTTGAAAACTTTTCTTCATTGTCTTCCTAACATCCCCTAACAATGTTAAGTCTTTTGACAGTCTGATTTTGTCCTTTGAAGTCATCAAGCTTCCAGAAGCTTGAAAATTTTTCTTTAAAATTCTCGTTCCGAAATTCCATGAAGATGCTGCTGGCAGAAATCTCTTATTCGTTGTATTTGCTTCTCAATATGTTTTTTAAAATTCTGATTACTTATGTCTATCTTTATCTTTGGGGCTTTTAAAAAATTAATTTCTAAAAGAATTGTCACTCTGTTATGGATTGAGTTGTGCCCTCCCCAAAGGATACTGAAGTTATAACACCCCCGCCCAGTACCTGTGAATGTTATCTTATTTGGAAATAGGATCTTTGCAGATCATTGAGTTAAGACGGGTTATCGAGGTGGGCCTTAATTAAAAAGACTATTCTTAATAAAAGGGAAACATGGTCAGGCTCCAGTCTGTAATCCCAGCACTTTGAGAGGTCAAGGCGAGAGGATTGCTTGAGCTCAAGGGTTCGAGACCAGCCTAAGCAACTTGGTGGTACCTCATCTCTACAATAAATAAAATAAATAAGTCGGGCATGGTGGCACGTGCCTGTGGTTCTAGCTACATGGAAGGCTGAGGAGGAAGTATCACCTGAGCCCAGCAGGTCGAGGCTGCAGTGGCCATGAGCGTGCGACTGCACTCCAGCCTGGGGGACAGAATGAGACTCCAACTCAAAAAAAAGTGTGTGGGGGGGTGTAGACCCAGAAACAGATTTACACACGAAGAGAATGCCACACGAAGATGAATGCAAAGATGGAGGTAATGCTTCTGCAAGCCAAAGAACACCAAAGAGTTCTAAAACCCCAACAGAAGCCGGGCTCGGTGGCTCAGCCTGTAATTCCGTGCCTTTGGGAGGCTGAGATGAGTGGATTGCCTGAGCCCGCGGGTTCGAGACCCGCCTGGGCAGCGAGACCTCATCTCTACAATAAATCAAAAAAAAATCAGCTGGGCGTGGTAGCGCATGCCTGTAATTCCAGCTACCTGGAAGGCTGAGGTGGAAGGATCGCCGGAGCCCAGCAGGCGAGGCTGCGGTGGCCGGGAGCAGCCACTGCACTCCAGTCTGGGCGAAAGAGTGAGACTCCAACTCAAAAAAAAAACCAAAAAAAAAACCCCAACAGAAGCTAGGAGAGAGTCATGGAACAGATTCTTCCTCAGAGGCCTTGAAAGGACCCGAACCTACTGAAACTTTGACCTCAGCCCCTAGAACTTTGATACAATAAATTTCTTTTCTTTAAGCCACTCAGATTGTGGATCCACTGTTCTTAAACCCTCATTAGTCAGAAGATGGACTTTTTGAATCAAGCCTCTATGTTTTCTATTTAATTTTTATCTTCTCTTCATATTTCCCTCTATGCTTTGTAGATTTCCTCTGCTTTTATAGCAATTACACTTAATTTCTAGGCACTATTACTGTTCTACATTTCTATTTCACAGCAATTTGATCCTAGTTTATGGATAGAATATCTTCTCAAATCTCTTTGAGGGTATTAGAGGATTTTTTTAAAAGTTCTTTTCTAGTTGTTGAATTATGTCTATTTCCTCGGTTAATCATGGTCTATATCTTTCCTATTACTTGCCAAGGTGTGTGTGTGTTTCCTTCTCTGTTAGTAGGAAGATTCTTCTTCTCAGTAGACCTCTCTTTGCCTGGGGAGTCTACCTGAAAGATCTGTGTGGGAGGGCAGGACAGCTTGAAAGACCAGCTTCATGGCTGTGGGTCACAGGTTGAATGGTATCCAAATGCTAGAAAGAGGAATGCCTTCTTTTAAGGGGTCAAAAGGCTTTCAAAAGAAGGTATGGCTTTCCCCAGTTTGTTCACTATCTTTAGAGAAGGATCCTGGAGGCAATGGCCAGGCTCCCTGAAGCTCTGCCCAGGTCAGGGAGCAGTCAGGTCTGCCAGGCATGACCCTTCATACAATATTCCCTTAGTGGACCTCTCCTGCTCACTTCCCTTTTATCTTTCCTGTGACCTTATGCCCATAGCCCCTCCAGATAAGTGGGTGTTCTCCCCCATGGCAGAGCCCCATTGCACATTCTGGGCTGTGGCTTTTCTACTCTGTTTAATCTGTCAACATATCTCTACCTACTTCCCACCATCCAGAAATTTAAGTCTCTCATCGACTGGTGTTCCCCTCCGTATTCTCTTTCCACTCTTCAAAAAATATTTATTCTCATTTTAACTTAGCCTCTAAAGGATGGGAGGTGATTGTGTGTATTCAATCTATCTTGAACTGGAATGTCCTTTTTTTTTTTTTGAGTTGTAGTCTCACTCCATCGCCCAGGCTAGAGTGCAGTGGCACAATCATGGCCACCCCAGTGCCGACCTGCTGGGTTCCAGTGACCCTTCCACCTCAGCCTTCCAAGTAGCCGGAACCACGGGCGCATGCTACCATGCCTGACTAATTTTTATTTTATTTTTATTGTAGAGATGAGGTCTCACCATGCTGCCCAGGCTGGTCTCGAACTCGCGGGCTCATGCAATCCTCTTGCCTCGGACTCCCAAAGTGCTGGGATTACAGCATTCTTTCTTTTCTTTTCTTTTTTTAAGTAAATTCATCTATTTAGAAATACCTAAAAAGATATTAAATATAATATGATTAAGGATAGTACCAAATAGAACTCATTAAGACATCGTCTGTCTCTTTATTGCAGAGAATTCCCAAATCTCTCCTCTTACTACCCTTCCATCATCTGTTGGCCATTTCCATGTCTTTGTTCCCTTTTTAGCAGATGCACATCAACTCAAGCCGATTCTCTACTGTCTTGGGTCCTCCGTAAAGACCCCCTTTCTTGTTGAGACAGCCCCTTCTGCCTTTCTGTAGGTTCTTACCACATCCGCAGACTGAACACTTTCGCTATAGTCAATAAGTTCTCAAATCCTTAGTTCTTCCTTTCTATTTTATTCTGTTTTTGGAGTGAATTCTCTCATCTAGCTTGTGCTTGGAAAATAAAGATGACTGAATATAGTAACCTGTACATTGGCTGTCTTCCTGACTGGAGAAGGACAAAGGAATCACTTCTCCACACCAGCAATAGTTTTTCCCTTGACACAGATGTGCTGCTATACCTTAGCCGAACAGGAATCTTTGTGCTGATTAAACATTTGAAGAAAAGAAAATGTATTTGTCGCAGGGAAGAATTTAAACGCATCCTTTTAAGGGTTGAATGCAAAATGCATATATTCTTCAAACTAAATTTAGTTTCAAGTCCAGTAGATCGATTCTAATCTCTCCCACTCTGCAGCCATTCTACTCAAGTCCCAACCTCATCTCACTTCTTTCCTTTCTTTATGTAAATGTGGCACTGCAAGCACATATAGTATCTGAATCTTCACAATAGATAAAGACAGGGTCTTCCGATAACTGAAATATATGTGGGTAGAAATCATCCACATACTCCCTCGAATGCCATGGTACCTGTGTAGTTTTAGTGCTAATCTGATGTTTGCAATATCAGCTGTAACTGGAAACATATAAAATTGCCATCAGGCTGAACTCTTGATAAACCTAGTTCAAGAATGTAAGTAGTTGTTTCTGCTTTGGGTTACATTTATATCTATAATGATAGATGATTGTACAGTTTACACTTAGATGCTTGGAAAACTCAACTTACCATTATGTTGTTGCCCGTGTGACTCTTGGGTAAGAATAAATTGATTAGAGAACAACCCTGAGGTCTGTTGGGGAGCAGAAAGCATAGAAAGGGGTGGTAATGGGAGAAAGGAGTGTATTTACATTCAGTGAAGTTTTGATGTTAAACAGAAAAGCAATCCCAGATGGTATCTGATTACAGCTGGATTGCCGCCAACAACTCATAGGTAGATACTGCAGGAAAAACCAAATGTGACACCCGTAAGAACCTTGTTCTGAAAACTTCGTGCCCTTCAGGGACTCAGGATTGTGCCCTGTTTCACTGTTACTGATGGATCTATATCTATCTATCTATCTATATGTATGTAGTTTTTTTAAAAAAAGAACTCATCCTACCAAATTTGAATGTATTATATCGGTACACAAGCCAGAATATATCCCATCACAGAAGAAACCTTCACTTCCCTGAATGATTTCACAATATAGTAAATTTCCCTATGAATTTAAAATTTGATTGGCAAAATTAATTTTTCATGCAGCTTTCAGTTCACTCAATGACTCATAAATGTTTATTGATGACTCCCAAATCAAGAGTTTACAGAAACACATCAATTTATATACAGCAAGACTAATATATATGTCAGGACAAGCCAAGATTCTGATTTAACATAGTATCCTTTTGTTTTCACCTACAAAGATGACAGTGAGTCAATTTTTGCTCAGTAGGGGCTACTGATTGGCAACTGATGCCTAGGTTTATTGATGACATCTGGGATTGCATCTTGATGGTCTGTGATTCCCCAGCTTTGAAATGTCTTCACAAATCCCCAGCAATCCGATGAAAATGGAAAATATCTAAACAACCAGTTGTTTGTCCATTGTATATTAACGTAATGAAATCAGGCTGGTTTCTGTTGAAACATGATGGGCTTAAACTAAATATCATAAACTGGAAGAGTGTTGGATTTCTTAGACAGTAACAATAAGGTCTTTTACTGCAAGAAAGAAATCGAGAGTCCTGAGATGCACTTTCAGATTCGTGAGGGTCATGTCTAAGAAAAAAATAACAATAACAGAACCACCTCTCATTTCTGTGGGAAGAAAAGCAAGCTGTTACTATGAGTAGGGAAAAATTAACATCAATCCATATGAGTACAGGTCTGGAGATTAAGATCCAGGACCAGACTAACTGGGTTTGAATCCCGGCTCAGCCCTTATATGAGCACCCCCCCCCAAAAAACTTGGAATTTATTTATAAAAAATTGTGTATTTATTCTTACATGTTTAAACTTCAGTCATCTTCAAAGTACTCTCTGTTTGATGGAATACACCTATCAAGACACTTTTTCCACTGCTCAAAATAGTTTTTGAAAATTCGCCAATTTTGATACCTTTTAGTGCTTCTGTCGTTTTTTGTTTCACCTCTACCACATCGGCAAAACATTTCCCTTTGAGGACTTTTTTCATCGGGGAAACCAAAAAAGTTGCTTCAGCAAGATCAGGTGAATAAGGTGGGTGGGGCACAGGGGTCATGCAGTTTTTGGTCAAAAACTGCTGAACACTCAGTATGATGTGGCCAGGTGTGTTGTCATGGTGGAACCAGTCACCTGTCTGCCGCAACTCAAGATATTTCTTCTGGAAATCATGACACAATCTTTTCAAAATTTTCACATAAAAACTTTGGTTGATCATTTGATCCAGAGGAAATAATTCCTCCATCTAAAAGATAATTCTGAGTTTTGGGGGGGTTTGTGGTCTCCCCACCCCCCTCCCTTTTGTAAGCAGGTTGTGTGTTTTAAAGCAAGTTACTTAAACTTGCTGTGCCTCAGTTTCTTTATCTGTGAAGAGGGAATAAAAATAGTCTTTTGTCATATGATCATTTTAGGATCAAATGCATTAAGATGAAGTGCTTAGGAAAGAATAAACACAACTTGTGTTTGCTACTGTTATTATAATAAACACCTTTTCTGTGCTAGGCGTTTACATTAATGATCATAATTAATCCCTCCATGTGGAGAGTGGATATTATTATCTCTACTTTCTTTGATGTGAAAATGGATTTCAGAGGTGATAAGTAATTTTACTAAGATCACATAGTAGATAAGTGGTTGAGCTGAAATTCATACCCAAGTCTTTCTCATTCCAAGCCACTTCCTGTTCCAAGCAGCTAACTAGTTAATTGGCTGATTTTCTCACTTCTCAAATAGTTGTCTTAGTATTAGATGAGAGAGTCTTGGCCAGACTTGGGCAGGCACCCCAAGAAGCCCCATCTGCTCCTGTCGCCCTTACAGAGGGAGCAGCCAGTGCTGTCACCCAGCGTGGGGCAACTGGCTCTGCAGGGAAGCTGGAGACAGATGGAATGATCAGAGGGTCCTAGTCCCCACAACTTTCTCTTCTGTGTTATCAGAGAGGCTTCCTGCAGTGGTTTCCAATCAGGGTGTGTGATTTGCTTTCTCTTTTCCTTTCAAAATGTTTTAATTTTTTCATATCATATTTAATATTTCATTGTTTCTTGTGGATGAAAGAAGAAAAACTTGTTCTGAAAAATAGATAACTCCTCTTTCCACCAAAGAGATCCATCCTGGAGCGGTATTCACAGCCAGTGCTGCCAACTTCAAAAATTAATGGTTCTGATATCTTCAGAAACCAGATTTTCATATTTGTTCTCTGAAGAGTGAAGGGTACATTTTTAATAAAGCTCTAGTTGTGATAAATGACTGGTTCAAAAATAGCAAGCGGAGGTTCAGCCAGTGCAGTGGCCTAGGAGCCATCAGGGTGAGTAATTTGCCTATATAAACGGGAGCAACGAAAAGGAAGTCTTTTGGAAGGTCCAGCTCATTTTAGCTGGGTGACTTCATTTTCCCTTATCAGGCCTGATCTCAGGGAAGGTGACTTGCTAGCAATTTGGACCAGCCAACTTTGGCACAAACCTACCCAATCTAACCTCAAATCTAAATCAGTAGAGTAGATATTCATCTTCCTCATCATATTACAGTTTGTTAAAATGTATTGTCAGCCAGGCTCGGTGGCTCAGCCTGTAATCCTGAGCCTTTGGGAGGCTGAGGTGAGTGGACTGCCTGAGCCCGTGGGTTCGAGACCCGCCTCGGCAACTTGGCGAGACCTCATCTCTACAATTAATCAAAAATTAGCCGGGCATGGTAGCGCGCGCCTGTAGTTCCAGCTACTCGGAAGGCTGAGGCGGAAGGATCGCCGGAGCCCAGCAGGTCGAGGCTGTGGTGGCTGGGAGCAGCCACTGCACTCCTGTCTGGGCAACAGAGTGAGACTCCAACTCAAAAAAAAAAAAAATGTATTGTCAACATAGCTTGCATCTATTGTAATAAGATTTAGGGCCTCAAAAAACTTCTGGCTTAATTTCTTGGACACAGTGACCGAATATAAATGAATGTTTACAACAAATAGAAGCACATATGTTTTTTGTTTTGTTTTTGAGTTGGAGTCTCACTCTGTTGCCCAGGCTGGAGTGCAGTGGCACACTCACAGCCACCCCAGCATCGACCTGCTGGGCTCCAGCAATCCTTCCGCCTCAGCCTTCCAAGCAGCCAGAACTACTGGTGCTTGCTACCACAATGCCTAGTTTTTTTATTCATTGTAGAGATGAGGTCTCGCCGAGTTGCCCGGGCTGGTCTCGAACCCAGGGGCTCAAGAGTTCCACTCTCCTCGGCCTCCCAAAGTGCTGGGATTACAGGCTGAGCCACCGAACCGACCAGAAGCATGTATGCTTAGCAGCAAAAGCAATCTCTTGCTGCCATAAACGGGGTGATTAAATGTTATCTAAGAAAGGGCCAGGAGGAGTTAAATCAGATACATAGAAAAAAGTGGCAGAAGTCTTCATCTTACCTCTCTGAATTCATCACTCAGTTCAGCTCTCTACTGTCAGAAACAGGGGTAGATGGACTCAATAAGGGCTCTTAGGTAAGTGCTAATCTAACTTCTGCTTGAGCCTTCTGAACCTCGTGTGAAGTCCTTGGGGTATCTCCTTATGTGGAGAACTGGGAGTGTCTCCGTAGACAGAATTGATTAAGGAAAAGGAGGTGTTGTGAGTAAATTATAGAATGCTTGCTAACAAGTGCTATTAGGACAAGGAGGCAAGAGAGGAATACTAAGAGAAGCAAGGGTACTAACTTCCCTTTTAGGGGAGCCGTTGAGAGAATGATGAGCTCTTTTCCAACTAGAGGACCCAATGTACAGAATAACATGGAACAAGGGTCCTAGTTCACTTCTCTCTAGTCTCTTTGTCCTATACATCAATTAGTTGGAACTCTGGGTGAGCCTGGGTCTATGAAGTGCAAAATGTGAACGATTGTTCTCCACTCTGTGCCCTAAAGGAGGATATTCTGGATGTTTTATTTCAGCTTTCTAGATCTACTCTCAGCCTTGTTTCCTCTGCCTTGTGTCCTGAGAGACTGAGATTTTATGAATTGTATCAATGGGCTCCTTTGCCTTCTGGCTTCCAATTGGGTTCAGTCAGTAGGAAGCAGCAGCAAGAGATAAGGGAGGACAGACGATAAATGAGAACAAAGTATTGATTCCCTGAGACCATTTCTGTGGGGTTACTGCAAGTTGGCTGCAACCTTTAGCCCATAGCACAGTTCCTGTCTGATCCATCTTTCAGGGATAGGGATTATCCTTAGTGTATTTCTAACTCTCCCATTGTAACCACAGAAGAAGGAGCAAATGTACGTGTGGATATAGTTGTGGGTAGGAGTGTTGGGAAATGGAGAGATCTCATCTGATAGTATGTATCATCTCACTACATGAGAGGAAAGGAGGCAAATGCATTCCTGATACACAGGAGGAGGAAGTAGTGGACGGAAGGCTTGAAGTATCTGGGAAAAGCTGGAGAGAGTTGACTCAGTTAATGCATATATTGAAGGTATCTTTGAAGACTGCGTGAAATTAGAGAACATAAAATTGTGTGGCATCAACCTTCATGGGCAGAACTCAGAGCCTGTGAGTAGGCGCAGAAAAGGCAATCAGTAGGACATTTGTAAAATTAGAAGCTTACCAAGCAGAGAAGATGAAAAAAAAAAAAAAAAGACACTGAGGACTTGAAGGCTTTAGCAAGGAAGTGACTGAAGAAATTTGCCTCAGGGCCATGATGGAGCAGATGATATGGATATGGCAGTTGAAAGAACAAAGGAGAGAAGATCACAAGGAGATTGAAGAATAGATGTGGTGAGAATAACAAATGGAGAGAACCTGAAGAATCCATGACTATGATCAGGAAGTGTGAGGTTTGAATGGAGGGAAGTGGTTCCCAGCGATGATAAGCTCTAGGATATGACCACAGAAATGAAGTGGAAATCATTAGAGTTCAAAAGGCAAAAATAGAAAGTGTTTTTCAACCAGAATGATAATATATTAGAGAGGAAGACTGACTACTGATGCCCACATCTTTAGTAACTTTGAGCAAATTAACGGGAGATGGTTGATGACAATGAGGGTAGAAGGTAGATGATACTAGCTTCAAACGAACTTGGTTTTGTGCATAGGAGGGTGGAAGAATGGTCTAAAAGCAACACCAGGGAGCAGGAGGATGCCCACTCTACCTCCTGACTCTAAAGTATATGGAGGAGGGTTAGCTGCCTCTCAATGAAACTTGCAGGGAAACAGCCCTTGAGGCCAGGTTTCAGCAGAAAGGAGACAAAAGAAATAAAGCTATTTGTTCTAGATCAGGGGTGCAATGGAAGGGATTAGGACAAGGAGATTAGAGAGAAGTTGGGTTGAAAGAGAGATGACCAGAACAGCACACATTTTAGCCACTGACATTTGCAGAAGTACATGGCATGGTGGGTTAGAATAGCCTCATGTGATCCAAATGGACTAGGTACAGCAGTTCCTGGTGCTGGGAGAGGGTTAGGGAGTAGGGAAACACGCCCAGTTCTCTCTGGGAGAAGTCAGACCAGACTTCAGTAGTGATGGACCTTCAAGGAATTCACAACACAGTGAGCAGGCGGGCATGGGGATTTATTAATCTCTGGAATATTTACCACAGTGATTCGCAAACTTTTTTATCACAGAACCCCTTTATGCTCTTAAAAATTATTGAGGCCACAAATAGTCTTATGGAATATATCTATTCATGTTTACCATATTGGAAATTAAAACTGAGAAAGTTTTAAAATCTTGATTTATCATTATTTTTTTTCCTATTAATAGAACTGGCATTTTTGAAATACAAATTAACTTGTAGAAAAATATTTATTTCAATGGGAAACTATGCATTGTTTAGAGGACATGTCTCTGGGTTACCAAATTCTAGCTTTTCTTTTCTTTGAGCTATTTTATAACTCTGTAAATTATAGACAGCTATTAGACATGCAAATTCAGTGCTGCCTGATAAAGATTTTGTTGGAAGAGTCTTTTTGCCTCCATTCTCATTCATTTCAACCTATCTTTACTCCATGCAAGTTTCAGTTTAACTTCTTTTTTGGACTGTAATTCTGCCTGGTCTTCTCACTGATTAAGGGGAAGAATAAGGTTTTTAACCCGTGTTCACTTTTTATATCTGTATGAGAGTCATGATTTTACTTTTTTTAAAAAAAGTCTTTTAACAAATTGTATTTTCTAAAACAAAAAAGTTAATGAGAAAAGTGGAGTTGTTTTGTACTTTTGTAAATCTTTTTAATGTCTAGCATAAGAAAGGACAGCTGGTTTCTCATATCTGCTTCTACAGTCAGTCTGCTGTAGATAATGTTGTTTTAGTTGAAGTATATGAAGAAAATCTGGCCTCAAACAGATATGTATTTGGAAAAGGGAGGAGTATTTGAATAGCCTCTTCAGATAATTGTGGATATTCTTCTTTGATACTCCAAGAAAACTTGCCAAGATGTAGTTTTTTTAAAGGTTAGTTGCAATGTCAAATCTGAACTCATTTCAATGAACTTTTCATACTCTGTTGAATTAAAATTCATTGGACTAATTTTCACTTTGGAAGGACTGCTTACCCATGCATGATTTTCTAACATCGTGCATTGGTCATATGGAAAATATTGGTTCACTGAGTTATGTATGTTTTCCAAATGTTGACATATTTCATTATATAATGTAAAAAAAGCATATTATGAATATCATCACCCATCTCACTTTTAAAAGTCTTAAATATTAGGAAGCTGTCAAACTTATAAGTGGATATGCTTCTAAAATTCTAATATCACTTGAAAGCTTGAATTTTATCATTGGCAACCAATACAGTTAATTGTTTTCCTTGAAGTGACAGGCTCGTTCACTCATTTTTAGGAAATATTTGCCAAATACTCAAGTCTACGCAATGATTGTTTGCTCATTAGTCATTCTCTTTTTTTTTTTTTTTTTTTGAGTTCGAGTCTCACTCTGTTGCCCAGACTGGAGTGCAGTGGCCGCTCCCGGCCACTGCAGCCTTGACCTGCTGGGCTCCAGCGATCCTTCTGCCTCAGCCTTCCAAGTAGCTGGAACTACTGGCACGCGCTACCATGCCCAGCTAATTTTTTTTAATTTATTGTAGAGATGAGGTCTTGCCAAGTTGCCCAGGTGGGTCTCGAACCCGCGGGCTCAGGCAATCCATTCACCTCAGCCTCCCAAAGTTCTGGGATTACAGGCTGAGCCACTGAACCCGGTTAAAAATGGTATTTCACAAAAAGTCACTAGTCCAGGTTACAACTCAAACAGTTACATAAGTGCCCAAGACAAGCATCATACTTCAGTATGCAGCAGAATTACTTTATGTGTACTTACACATTTCATCCCCAAGACCATTAAAAAAGCTTATACTTAAGGATTGAGATTTAAAATTAACAATTTTCACTTCTTCACCAAAAACATTCCCAAGTGAGACTGGCATTTTCTTTTACTGCAAGTGGGTGATAGTGAAGAGTCCAACAACTACCAGTTTAGTGCCACTGCTCTGATTTATTATAAAGTGCTTAGAAGTTTTATTCAGTATTGATTTTGCATTATCAGTGCAAATTTCAACAAGGGGGAGAGGTAAATAAAGTCTTGATACTGTTATGAAAGTAGTTGTGCTTTCGTGGGCCTCTTGAGAGGGTTTCAGGGACCCTTGAGGGTTCACAAACCACACTTTGCAAATCATGGCCTTACCAGAATCTCTTGCACGTCTCCTTTCTAGAGGAACTTGTACCTTTGGAATGACTTCTTTGCTGGTGTGTGAGCTGCTTCTGTGTCTCTTTTTCTGGGGCTTGGCATAAAGTAAGTTAGCAATGAAAGTTTGTTGGAAGAAGTTCACCAGAGTGGAATCCAAAAGACAGAGTGATCGACTCTACCTCAGGAATCAGGAAAAGTCAGAAGAAGGTAACATTAAAGTAGATTTTGAAGAGAGTAAAGGAGTTCAACAGGTGGAACTGACAGAAAGGAACACAGTACATCCCTAAAACCTTTTCCACATTAGTTGATTTGCATCTGTTATTCTGGTGGACATGTGAACCTTGTGCTTAAGGAATACATTAACTTAGAGATTAGAGAGCCTTCAAAATATTGGTATCAGGTAGAATGATGGGAGTGGGTATGAACCCATAGGAAAAGTGTGTAGAGGGCGGGATAATGAGATATCTCCTCTTCAAAGGTGGTCAGAGGAAAACATATCAACAAGAAAACCCAAAACTAAGGTAAAAACTGGGTTTGGGATTTAAGAGAGATTAGAATCCTAGAAGCAAAGGAGAAAAGTATTTAAGAAAGAATGAGGTGTCCCAAAGTGTCAAGCTGCTCAGGGAAATCAATATTGAAAACTACCTATTAGAGGTGCTAATGATGAAATGATTGGTGGCCTTTGCTTGGACAGTTTAATGTAAGCGGTGAGGTCAGAAACCACATTACATGAGGAGTATGTTCAAGGATGATAAGGGGGAAAAGATTGGTAATGACCCTTTAAAAACTTGGCTATAAAGAAAACATGAGAATTAAAAGAAGAATATAGTTTTAGAGAAGGAGCTTTTAAAAAAATAATGTAGCAGATATATATATATATATATATATATATATACTTGTAACTTATAAGGCAGGATCTATGGAAAATGAGACAACAAAATCAAAGAAAAGAGAAAATTATAAGTGGGTCCTAGAGGAGGAGAAAGGAGAACCTCTGAAGAATAATAAAAAAATTAAACTTGTGTTGAATAAGTGATACTTCTTCTCTCAGATAATTAAGTTTATATCTGTGGAGCAAGAAATTGAAATTTTTCACACCCGGTAGCTTCTTTTCTCTTTATAAAATAGAAAACAAGTTGTCTTTTTAGAGAGCAATTAGTAAAACCTAGAAAGTATCCTAGCCTGGCTTACCAACAAACAGAACCTTGGGCAAAAAACTTATTTTCTAGCATTTTATTTTGTGTGTGTTAGGGTGGGTGAGGAGTAATGCTCACAATTCCACTGAAGCAAGAGAGAGGAAAAGAGGAAGTGAGACAGAGATGGAGGAAGAATAAAGATGAGAATAAAGATGTGTTACTCGTTGGTTGTTATTTGTTATCAAGTACAACTGATTATATGACATCAGAGGCTTTTGGAAGGCCATGTGAAATATTGAAGGACAGTCCAGGGAGGGAGTGAGAATGAAGATGAAAGAGTTTTCCTATCTTATCTCCACTGGCCAAAGTTTTGTGTCAGAGTGTCAGCTGCCCTGCACTATTAGTTTGCTAATATCTTAGTGCCTAGTAGATTCCCGGGGAAGCCCAGGGAGGGAGGTGAGCTATTGTACCCATGTGAAGATGGCGGATGAAATGAGGCAGCTGGTTGCAGTGGTGGCTGGGACAAAGCTAGTAGACCATGATAAAGGCCAAGCCAAGAGGTTCTGGCATGATGGGCAAGAGGTGTCTGAAACAGGAAGTTAACTTGAAAGCAATTGTGAAGACTTCAAAAGTCAACTGCTCACTTGAAGAATGAGTAATACTTTTGAGCAGCACTGACAGCATATTGGATTCCACACATTCAAGTCGGCAATTATTTGCAAAGTTATATTTTCTCTAAAATATCCAATGGCCCCAATATAAGAGGTATGAAATCATATTGTAAGATTTAGACTGGAGGATTATTGTATAGGGTTAGCAGAAGGTGAAAGGAAATGAGATTGCAGGTGGAAAATGAACTGAAGTGACCAATCACACAATTTGGAGTAGATGAAGAAGGAATCATGTTCAAAAGTAGGTCAATAAAGTCAGAGAGAAAGGGACCGAAGTCCTAACATATTTGAACAGTGGTTTAGTGGGAATGAAAGGATAAGAAATAGAAGGTTATGAAACTGATTTCATAGAATAGCACGTTGGAATTTATTATTTTGGAATGAAACATTTTGGTGAAATGACAAGAACCATTCTTGGATTATGAGAATAAATTCATGAAGCAAAATTATTTTGAAAAATCCCATTTTACTTTATGTCAAGGATGTTGAATGTATTGATCACATGGCAGTCTCTCAGGATTATAGTAAGATGAGGAAGTGATGTAAAGCAAGATGCCAAGATGAACTTGAGGTTGGCAGACTCATTGACAAGAAGAATAGTCAGTGGCATTCACTGATTCTATTGTTCAGTAGTACTGAGTAAGAATAGCATGCTGGCACCACATTAGGTAATAATCCTCATAATTTGATAGGGAGACAGGAAAACCAATGTTATTATACAATAAGGTATGCATTTTAATGAAGTTATGTACACTATGCTCAGGAAGTCATAGTAGCTGACACTGAGCTAAGTCTTGAGAATTGGCTAAGAGCTTTAAGGTGAAGAAAGAGGAAAAGAGAATTCAAGGAGAGGGGAGAATACTGTCGGTGCCACTGAGGAATAGATTCAACAGAAACCAAGAAGTATTGATGGACTTGATCATTTTGACAACTTTAAAAATATATTTATTACAAGTTGAATGTTGTTTAGAAATCTATTCATGTTTTTGGATTTTTGTTGCAATGTACAAATTTATATATAAATATATAACTTAATTATAAAAGTAATTTGCATCTTCGGTCTCTATTTTCTTGGCATTCACATTTTTTTTAGCTCTCAAGAGATCTAAAGAAAGATTGCAGAAGTAAGTCAGTAAAGGACTATCTACCCACAAACCCCAGGGAGAGTGATGGGAAACCACAGCTCTCTTCAGGATGAAAACTGGGCACTCTGGTCCAGGGCCAATACATTACCAATGCCTACTCAGAAGTACTGAAGACCAGCATAAAAAAGTCATACATGAAAACTGCGAGATTATCTCTAGAATTGTCTGCTTACTTTAAAGGCTATGTTCTGGTCACTCCCCCCCCTTTCTTTTTTACTGCTTTTGGAGGAAGATTAACTCATTTTACTTTTATGACATTGGTTACACTTCCAATTTTTAAAGAAGCAACAAAAAACGGAAATGGGCCTCATAAACTATCATTAGCACTTTAAAGTGGTCCTGTGAATAAGTGATCAAATGGTGAAGGTCTTGAGATTTTTTCTGCCTACAAATGGTCACTACCCAGTATCACTCTCTTATGTTCAGTTTTAGAGCAAAAAGCAGAGATAGCACAGGATGGGTAATATAATTCAATAGGCTTGGGTCAAAGTCATGAGCTAGGTACTGGTTTTAGGACTAAGCTAGTTACTTGCTGCAAGACTAAGCTAGGAACTGGCTACAGGCAGATTTTTGTCTTCCCAGAAATTCAGTTTTTTCAACTGTGAAGTTAGATCTTTATGTAGCTCTGATGGGGTAGACCTGTGCTCCTCAAGATCAAAAACCTCAGGAAGCAGGGATCCCCTTACAGAGTTGTGACACTTGTGGACTGCTCTTAGAGCAGTAACTTGTCCTACATCGACCTTCCCAACTGCCCTTGACTATGGTTTGCCTGATTCTGGATCCTTTTGCCAAGCTGCCACATTACCTGACTCTGTCTCTTTATCTCCTGTACCCAAGAAGCTTCATAGCCTCCATCAGATTCTCAAAGGAACCTGTGATTCAGAAAAGGTGGGAACAAAACTCACAATGCTGGTTCCTCGCCAACAACACCAGTTTCCAGCTGAAAAGCATGGGAATAAGAAGGTGTGAAAGAAATCTTTTTAGCCAGCCAGTGTCTTGTGGTCAAGTTAAAAAGTTATAAGAAATTAGAGGAGTCTCGATCATTACATTTTACCAGGTACCAAAGCGAGTGTACTATTTTTCAAGAATGTTGTAGAGTTGTTTTGCTATGGAATCATAATCTAGCTCTCAGTAAATTTTTCTGATTTGAAGCAAGAATTTTGTGTACTGCAGAAGAAAATCCAAAGGACCATCACACATCAGATCTCATATCATTGGTCAAGAGAATCCAAAATAAAGAGAATGTTTTAAGGGTGATTGCTAATGTACTTCCTTAGTGACCAAGTCTCTCATCATAGAGAGGTAGAAGAAAATTAAACAATTCAAGGAAGTCTTTCCAAGAACATAAATTCCGAAGATTTCTCAGTTATATTCCACTTCAGATAAGGCATCTGTAGTCTTTATGCCTCGGTTTCCTAATCTGTGAAATAATAAGTTTGGACCAGGATAGGGCTTTTCAAAGTGTGGCCATGAAATTCACGTACAGAATCATCTAGAGTTGCGATCGTTTTTATTGAATTATTTGACATGTTAAAAAATATTTAAGTTGTAAAATTCCCAGACGAATTTCAAAAATAGCATACTAAGGGAGGAAAGTAGACACAAAAGACTACATGATGCAAGATGACGTTCATATAAAGTCCCAGAAAAGGCAAAGTTACAGGGACAGAAAGCAGATGGGTGATGGCCTAGAGGCTATAGACGGCAGAGGGGAAAGAAGACGGGAGTGCAGAGGGATACAATAAACTTTGACGCAACTGATTTATATAGTGATTGTGGTAGGGTTGTACACTAGGCTGTACAACTCAAGTGAGTGAGCTTTGCTTTATGTAAGTTATAACTCATCCCCAAATTTACAAATTCCTGGGCCTCACCGGAATCTGAATTTTTAACAAGCTACCTCGGTAGATGTTTTATTCACTACAATTTGGAAACTACTGAATTTAATAATTTATGCATCTCTTACAAATTTAGTTCCATGAAACTTCAAACTGGGTGACAGTGGCAAAGTGTTCCTTGATGTCAAAGATAGATGGCAAAGGATATTTTTAGCTGTTATGCAAATTATGAAATATATGGAACACTAAGAACTCTAGAAGTTTAAAAAAAATTTTTTTTCAAGTCTGGCAAACCTTTATTAAGGGGACAGATTTAGAAGAAGATTTACAAGAAGGATTTAGTGTGTGGGTTAGGAGAACTTCTAGGATTGTTTCTATTATTTAACCCATGCCTGGGCAGAGTCCCTTTGACTCTGGCTACATCTGTTCACTCTTGAAATTCAGAAGAATATAGGTTTGGAGAGCAAGATGAGCCAGTCTACACTCGTATATATATTTTTTCTTTTGCTGTGCCTACCAGCATTATTCTCATTCCTGTTAGTCTGGGTTTTAAATAATTTTAGTAAGCAAATGAATCCTTTCCCAAATCTCTCAGGCCTATCACAGTGTTAGAAAAACACAACACAATGGGCTGCCTAAAGCCCTTTGGAACACTGCTAATCACCCTCAGAAGAGCTGAGCACAAAAAGGGCTGGAATTCCAGCTCTTCTGCTGCTCATGTGGATGATGACATCATCCAAGTTAATTGATTGCATTCCTATCTACCTTTCCATTTGGGACCACGCATTATTCAGAATATTGTTTTGTTGATCCAAAACAAAAAGTGCTCACCCTCTGGAGCAGCGCCCTGGTGTCTGAGATCACGTTATTGATGGCTAACTGCTGTCAGTTACTGGGGAGGGACGGGGAGCTGCCAGCTGCTGCCTGGAAACGGCCTCCAAGTGGGCAGAGGAGGCCATCAGAGGATCCAGAAACCAAAGAGAATTTCAACACTTGGAGTATAATAAATGAGTGGTTCTCCAACAAGCAAATACTATAGATAGAAAGAATCAGGCAGCCTTGGCCAAAATAAGAAGCAACACACTAGGAATGACCAGGCTCAAATATAGAAACATATCCCAGGCCACTGTGGTCAGCCGAGGAAAAATCATTTGTGGATTCATTCTCTCTTGCCTTCTTTTGCCGCCTAACCACTTGCTTTTGTTCTTTCCCTCCCGGTTCCTCTGGAGAAGCTTATGATCTAGCAGGAGAGTCTGATAAATGAGCAATGACAATTAAACTTAAAAGTGCTTTAGAGAAACTGAGTGCCACAGAAGCCCAGAGGAGCAAGCACCTAGCTCTCTCTAAGGAAGCTTTCTTATCTTATATCAGTGGTTCTCACATAAGGGATGTTTTTGCCTCCCAGTAGACGTTTGGCAGTATCTGAAAAGATGTATGATAAAAGGACAAGCCAGTAGGACAAAAAAGAGCCTTCAGATGGTGATGTGGATGTGACAGCTATGGAAGGAGAGGGAAGAAAGAGGTCTTGAGTAAGATGAGTCTCAGGCTACAATGTAGCTTTTGCAAAAGTCTTGGTTGGGTGGAAGAGGAATCCCTGAGCAGAAACTGTCCATTAGAAAAGTCATATGTCAGGCAGGCATGGCCCATTCCTAGCATCTCCACCATGCTCGATCATTGGCTGAGAGCTGCCTAGGAAGACTACAGTCTTGGCATGAACGCCATGGTGGATCTGGAGGTATAGCTGTCAGCTAACAAAACTCCTCTCAGCAGGATCTCTCTAGAGGGGGATTCCTTGGTCACCACAGACAGACTGTGACTTTTGACTATGTTGCTAAGCAAGAATTTTTAAAGGTATCCATCTCTATCCAAAAAGCTAGGCTGCACATCTGCACTGATTAAGGAGAATGTGTAATACCTGAAAATCTTCTTCCAAAAGGCTTTTTGTTTACAAAGCTGCTGTCCTGGCTTTTTTGTAGCGTGTCTATACAATAATAGAAGAAAGACTTTTCCTTTTGTGTTGCAAGTTACCTGAAGTAAAGTTGTGATTATATGTCACTCTGAGACCACAATTTCTGCCCCTGGAATGTTAATAAGAGATCACACACACACACACACACACACACACACACACACACACACACACACACACACACACACTTTTCTGTAATGATGATCCATTCCTGCCACAGGGCATTGGCTATAGTTGCTGAAACTACTTTACTGTGTATAACCCATCAACAAACGATTAGCTTCAACTCCAGGAAATAGGATCTTTCAGATGTTTGAAGAATCTTCTCTTAGTAGTTAATGGAAAGCAATACAGGAAATATCTGATATTTTGTTTCATTTTATTTGGTAGAATACAATGAGGCGGAGAAACTCCATAACTAGTTTCAGTCTCTCTTGGCATCTTAATTTTGGCAGGTCTAAAACATCACATGGGGGAGCCATCTGCCTTTTCTGCTTGCCTCTTAAGAAGAAAACATGGTTCTCCTATTATATTGCTGATTGTACTGGAGCCTAGTGGGTTCCTCAGGAAATGATGTGAACATCCTCAGAACAGAAATCTGTGGTCCTTGAAACCAGTCGGAGTATGCGGTCTGTGGAATTAACGCAATCTGCCCTCTCGGTTACAAAGACCCCTTATCATCAATGGCGGGCATTTGAACATGTTTACTGTTTAACAGTCACGCTAGTATTGTGGATTTAAGAGTATTGTGGATTTATACGAGTCACGCTAGTATTGTGGATTTAAGAATAAGATGTGAAATAATATGGAGTCCTGGGTGGAATTTCTTAAAACCCAATTGCCAAGAGTAACTCCTCTGAAATAAAAGAGTGAAGGTAAAATAGAGTGCGATACTGTGTTTAGCTTACTTCTCATCTTCTTTTTTGTGTGTGTATGTGACATTTTGAGGAAAGTAATTCCAGCATTAAACCTCACCGTGAAAGTGCTCTAGTTGACATCCGGCTTCAGGAAATTAGAAAAGGACAGAATACGTTTTGCCAGCAAGCTCATGGCATTTATAAAATCCCATCACATTAATTCATGAAATCCCCATATCAAATGACCCCATATCAGGCACTGTCCTTCGAGGAACATCACACAGGAGATAGTTTATAGAAAAAAATCCTAAGTTCCCAGCTGTCATATATCAGACATAGCCAGAGAGATGAGAAAGTGGGGGCTTCTTATGTTATTATTTTTCCTGAAGATTCGACATATTTATCTGGAAATGATTTTCAGGAAAAAAGACAAGTTACCACACTATGCCTCATCAATGTCAGAAGAGTTATCATACACAAACACTCAATAATGACTTTAAAAAGTGATTATGAACTAGTTCATTTCTCAATGCAGCACACACAACAGCAATAATCCAAATTGCCTGTGACTTATGAGTATATTTGGCAACAACCACTAGTTCCCACTGTAGTGTGAAATTAACACCACAGACTGTAGCTGTGGCATTTATTGAGCACAAGGGAGCTGATTATAGCCTCATAAATTCAAAGGCAACCTCTGCTATTACTTAATTAGAATCAGTATCTATGCATAAATTACAGTAGCAATAACTGGTATTGTTATAGTTAAAGATTTGTCAGCTTCCTTATTGTATAACAGTCCCTTATTTTTCCACATAAACTTAAAGTTTAGGGAGGTTATAAGTTGTCCGTAAAAATTGTTCAGAGGGGAAAATTGGCACATGGCATCTTGGAGTCCAGCAGTGTTTTGTTTCTAAGTAAACTTTTAAAATATTAATCTTGTGCTGTTGTTGGTTTTTTTTCTTAAGAATAATACCACTAAATCCCTAATCCACCCCTAGTAATAAATTGTTTTGGCTGCATATGCATGTTCTTAGAGTACAGAACTTCATTTTAAAACAAGTGTTGTCTTGGCAGTTTTTCTTCTGGGATCATTTTTATTTAAATTGTTATAAAAGAAACTTTACACACACACACACACACACACACACACACACACACACACACCCTTAGTGAATATATTAGACTATTATCCTCCAATTTAAGTTTCATTTTCTGCTAACGTGTATAATACTTTCACACAGTTGAAATCAACATGCACACTTTCTTTGGGATCCAGTTTTTCAAATCTTTTGGCTTAAAATGTTCTTATATGCACATGGGTCTCATCAACATGGCCCGCATGTGGCTCAGTATTCTATCAAATTAATCTTCTAAAATACTTTGGAAAGATAAAATCATCAGAGTCAAATGATATCTTTGCATGATGCAAATACATACTCCAGACAAAAAGGAGGCAATTTTTAGCCATAGGAAGAGCCAAATGTGATAAATCATCAGGAAAATGATCAAGAACATGGAACAGGTCCATGAAATAAAATGTATCCTTTAATTTTTTGGCAATACATTGTGTTTTTAAATATCATTTGGCTCAATTAACAATTTTTCAACTAGCTGTTTTTCTACTGTGTAGATGCTACCTAATTCATTTATAGAGTTAGAGCCACGTTGTTTACAAAATGAGAAATTGCACATAAAGAAGCAGGATAGCTTGCTTTCTGCTTTCAATTACAGTCAATAATCTTTTTGCTCTCAAGATGGATATAGTTTAACCTTCAGCAGTACAATATTTTTTAAAAACACATTTTCAAATTTGTCACTGTACAATTGTTTCAAAACACAGCCGGCTGATAATTTGAAATACAGGATCTACTATTGCTGAAATTAAGCTATTATCAATATTGCTGTTGTTATTGCTATTGTACAGTCCCCAAAGTGCTTTTCCAGCTTGCCTTTCCTAGGTTGTTGTTGAGATGTGAATGTCTTAATGATAGGAACATAAAGTAAACAGACTTTTTTCTCCACACCCAGAAATATTTATTATTTTTTTCTGGGCAAGTGAAAAAGTAAGCAGCTATTGTCAAGCCTGCACTTGATTATCACCAGGTATGAATTGTACAGGGCTTTTAAAGAAATAAAATATTAAGGGCAGATTTTTAACAAAGAAATTCAACAATTAATATCACACTCCAGCCGCTTTGCTACACTGAGAGTCTACCTGACCCCAAAACTGAAAACCAGGCTGAGTTATTGCAGACCATACAGATGACAATCAGCAGGAACGGGCTTCTGGACATTGTAGTGCTACATATTGATGCCTGGACTCATGAATTTGGCTGCCTAAATGACAGAATTAGGTTGGCTCTGTTTAATCCCATCAAATACTTATAAGCTGTTAAGATGATGAGTGGGGAAAAATATTGCTGGGCAATGGCAGTTATAATAAGTGTGTGGGTATGAAATACAGAGAAATTACTGTAGACAAATTCAATATATCCAGGGGGAGGGCAGAATATGAAATTCTGCCTGCATGGAATAATTTCTAGGCTTCTTCTATGACCCTGCAAGCTAAAAAAGCAAGGCAAAGAGCATTCTTATTTTATATTTTACATTAGAAGTCATCACTTAACACACTGAAGGACAATACAATTGCAAACACTGCTGAGAGGTGGTATCTTTTAAGAAATTCGGACCATCTTCATTTTGAAAGAAAAATTAGAAGGTTAACTTTAATCGAACTTCCCAGTCAATAAAATAATTACTAGCGTTTTATTTGTAGTAGTGTTTGGTGTACATGTGGGGAGGAGGGGTTATGTCAACCTAAACTCGCAGCCACAGTGTTTCCTCTTTTTACCTCCACCTTTCCCAGTTCTGCTGGGTGGTGCTGGGTTGAGATTGCAGATGGCAGAAACCTGGAGAGGGCAAGAGAACTAAATACAGTGGCTGTGGGAGTGGAAGGGAACGTGAGGTGATGAGGAGTTGGGGAGAGAAGATGCAAGATGGGGAAGAGATCCGTCACAGATCAAGACTTTGGAAAGAAGACATCCTCTAAGAAGGATTTACTATGTGATGTGCTCTGGAATCTCAAGGGATTTGTCCAAGAAAGACCTCCCCTTAAAGACTGGTTTTGAGTCAGTTTTGTATTTCTCTTGGGTACAGCAGAGAGCTGAGGTGGGCCATAAGGGTTGCACACAGGTTTAGAGTTGAGCATGAGTGGGTTTGGGATCCTTTACTTTGTGCATATTTTAGCAAAAACACGCATTATAAAAGAGCATGAGGGAACACCGTTTCGAAAACAAGTGTCAATTTTAGAGTTTTGGTAGAGCTGTCAGATTTATCGAATACAAAATAAGATGTCCAGTTAAGTTGAATTTCAGGTAACAAATCATTTTTCGCATAAATATGCCTCATATTGTATGGGGCACACTTATATTCAGATATCTGTTGTGTATCTGGACAGCCCCTATTTTTATCTGCTACATTTGGTAATCCTACTGAAGGGTGAAGTGAAAGATCATCAAGGGAGAAGAGTGTCTCATGATCATTATCTTCTCTGTTTCTGCAATCAGAACTTCATTTTGGCAATGTTACCAGCTTTCTTTCTGATTTAAAAAAATTTGAATTTAAGAGACAGCTTCTTCCTCTGTCATTCAGACTGGAGTATGTGTAGTGGTGCAACCATAAGTCACTGCAGCCTCCAGCTTCTGGGCTCAAGCAATCCTCCTACCCCAGCCTCCTGAGTATCTGGGACTACAGGCGTGCGCTATCACATCTGACCAGAATGTTTTCTGTTAGTAAGGAATATGAATGTTTGTTTACTAACTACTAGGCATCTGTTAGGAGGGATAGCATGTTAATATGAAATGATGAAGGCCTGAATACATACAATATAGGAGAATAAAAATCTATTTCTTCAAAAGGTGATTTAATACAGTTTATCACCAAGAACCATAAAAGCTCCAAATGACTTGCTAATCTATACAAAGTGGAAATTCTATGATGTGCCTCTGTGAGTTTGCTTAACTATACATCTGCATTTATTGAATTTCTAAATCCATAATACATTAGAAGAATTGGTTGTCATGTTAACTCTCATGGGCTGTACTGAGAAACAGTATTTTATTTTTTTCTATTTTTGAAAAAAAGCCAGTTACACAAAAATAAAGTGAAACAAATTTTGCTGCAGAAAATGAAGAAAAGCATATTTTGTATGTCTTCTAGTGTACATGGAATAATACTAACAAATCACAAGCAGACATACCCTTTTGGTACCTTATTACCAAAGATGTGACATATTTAAAACAAACTGTTAAATGATATTGCCTTTGCACTTCCAGATCTAAAACTGTATTGAATACATATTTATCAAGTGGCCACGAAGTATACCCAGCTGTGTTATATAGGGTAGTATACCCAGCTGTGTTATATAGGGTATGAGTGTCTTTCAGGAAGGAACAATGTTTCTAGGAGCACTCAGTCCTTAAAATTTCTGCATATCTAAAACATTTGTCTCAGAAAACTTCAACCCCAACTGACACTAATATCTTTAAAGATAGTAATATTCACTGTAGGTTAGAGATGACTTTTTTTCCCCTTTGATAGGGAAATGCCACCTATATACACTGTTGCCAGAGACTACAGGTCAATTCTTACTGTCAAATGGACAAAATGCCACTCTCTTTTATAATGATGATGGTACTAAGAAGAAGAAGAGGATGAAGGTGATGAGGATGGTGCTATCACAGCAGATAATTGCTGTTTGGGTCTGCCTGGCATCCGTTCCCATTCTTTTGGTAATCGTAACCCCTTTCCTTTGGGAACTACAGCTCCATCTCCATATGGTTTTTGTAGATATATCAGTTACAGTGTGCAACACATTCACACACATGCACCTACACACATCTCAGAGACTGGCTCTGCAGTCAAATGTCAAGTGTCTTGGTCAAGTGTCTCAAACCAAACTAACCCAAGTTTTAGAAAAGTATGACTGTGTGAATTTGTCTTCAAAGACACTGAGAGACACTTCATAGATACTCAGAGAAAAAAACTTCCTCTTTCCTCTGAAGTTACTAAACTGAAAATATGAAGACCCAAAACTGTCTCAGGTCATGTCCCTGTTTCCCATTTAACAATTGATCTACAGTAGGAATTGTAAAGCCAATGGTCATTAAGAAAGCAGAGATGACAGACACTTTCAACAGTTCTGGAGTGTCTAAGGCCAGTTCTTCATCTCAACACTCAACCCAACTCCCAGGCCAGAAGAGGCAATAAATTCCTCTTCTTTTTAAGTTAGTTTAAAGATAAACTAATATGGTGACCATTTATCAAGGATGAATT
Organism: Cephalopachus bancanus; assembly: GCA_027257055.1. Lineage (NCBI taxonomy): Eukaryota > Metazoa > Chordata > Mammalia > Primates > Tarsiidae > Cephalopachus > Cephalopachus bancanus. The sequence goes on from JAPVLO010000614.1 coordinate 806,682, forward strand.
TCGTTTTCTAAATGCATATATTGATATGAATTATATGTGTGTACAGTTGAGACTTTCTATACATATCCAAACTCTTCAGATTTCAAGTGGTAGAATACCATTGGAACCATTCTTCTCAAACTCCATAACATTGGGTGCAAATCATAAATATTACTAATAATTATTTTTCTCCTACTATCTTTCATGTACACACGAAAGAATGCCTCTTATAGGCTGTTTGAGCAAATTCTGAGAGAAGATATTGATTAGCTAGATTTGGGTCATATGTCCATCGTAGACCAACACTATGGTCAGAGGGAATGAGTACACTGGCCTTCTGTGTCATCGACCACACCAATTGCCAAATCATGTAGAATAAGAATAGAAAAAGGGGCCGGGCTCGGTGGCTCAGCCTGTGATCCCATGCTTTGGGAGGCTGAGGTGAGTGGATTGCCTGAGCCCACGGGTTCGAGACCCGCCTGAGCAACTTGGTGAGACCTCATCTCTACAATAAATCAAAAACTAGCCGGGCGTAGTAGCACGTGCCTGTAGTTCCAGCTACTTGGAAAGCTGAGGTGGAAGGATCACCGGAGCCCAGCAGGTCGAGGCTGCGGTGGCCGGGAGCGGTCACTGCACTCCAGTCTGGGCAACAGAGTGAGACTCCAACTCAAAAAAAAAAAATTAGAAAAGGAAGAGTTCCCTATAGAGATGTTGAGTAGACAAGAAAAATAAGTGGGCCACTACAACATTGTTTCATTTACTCTTCTTATCATCCCCATGAAGTGATATCCACTTTTAATTTGAAGATTTTTTAAAAAATCTATAAAGTTTCAGTCACGGCTCAAGTAGCTTTTCTTAAAGCTGGACTTTAAACTCCAATCTATCTGATTCCAAAGCTACCTGTGACTTCTACTATGATACTTTTGGGAAGGGTAACTGCAGGAGGTGCTAGACCTTACTGGTACTTGATTGCCTCTGGTGGTTGAGCAATCCGGCACATGGCTGTATGAAGGTGTGGAGTGAACACGTGGGAAGAATCTGCTCATCAGATTTGGAACTAACCAGTTCCTGTCCAGGAAAGTGACAGAGATCACTACCTGAAGAAAACAAGAGTAAAGTGGTATATGATGGTGTCTTAGGTTGCTATAGCAAAGTACCAGAGATTAGGTAGATTATAAGCTAAAGAAATTTATTTTGCCTGGCCTCTAGGGAGACAAGTCACATGCACAGTGTTTCCTAAATTTATTTCCCAAAGTTCTGGAAGCTGAGAAGTCCAAGATAAAGGTAGATTTGGTATACGGTTAGGGCATGCTTCTTGGTTCATAGATGGTAACTTCTCATGTCCTCATATGGCTGAAGGGGCTAGAATCTCTCTGGGTTTTTTTTTTTATAAGGGCACTAATCCCATTCATGAGGGTTCCACCCTTATGACCTAATCACCTCCCAAATACTTTATCTACAAATACTGTCACATTGGGAATTAAGTTTCAATATATAAATTTTGGTTCCATGGATGGAGGATAAATGGGCAGCAAGACTGGGTCATCATCTAAACAGTCAAATACCAAATTGGTGAGAAAAATAGGTAAAGCAAAAGGAGTAGGGTGAATCTGAGCAGCCTCTAAAGAATTTTACTTAGGAAAGTCACAAGCATAGTGCTTTCTAAAAATAATCTTCAAAGGTCATTTCTTTTCTTGTTGGTTCTTAGGAGACTCAAATAATTCTATTTCTATGAGAGTCAAGAGTGACCATTGGTGGTCATAATATTTAACAAGGTATTGAGCCCAAGACACACCAATCGGAATGCTAAATTTGTAATTGGTGGAGGCATGAGAAGAACCATTGGAGGTGGTCAGACCACCAGGGCAAGAGGATGAATGGGTGGGAAGGATGGGGCAGTGGCTGTTTCTTATTAGTAGGAAACCTTTTCAAAATTTCGGCTACCAGTATGATTGTGCATGCTTGTCTGATGAGTAGAAGAAGTTTTGAATTCACTCATTTCCTCATAAGAGTCAGAAGCCAGCAACCACTTTTCAGGAGAGCCCCTCACTTCTGCATTCAGGCCTCTTGGGTCTGGTCTACCAGAGAGAAAGAGCTGGTACCCAGACACATAACTATTCAAATTTGGTCAAAGCAGTTTCTTAGTATTTTCTAGACATGAAGGCATTTCTCTGATGTTCATTCTCATTAGTCTTGATTTTTTTCTCTTTTGCTCAGAGTAGCTGTCTCCATATTTCACTAGAGGCTGAAGTTGAACAAAAAGCTCACACCAGATGCTCATGAATATCTCTGCATGAGTATTTGAAAGGAAACCCTTTCAGAGGAAACAGTCCCTGTCAGGCCAAGCTGTGGAAGGAGAAGAAGAAGCTTGAAAGGTTAAAATGAGGGACAGAGGTAGAGACAGGGAACAGAGGGAAAGAGGAGGACAGTTAAGAAAGAGTTGGGAGGCAAGTATATCAATTGGAGTCAGGTGCAAAAGCAACAGGTCATGCCCAAATGGACTAAAAAAATCAATAGTGTATAAAATCTGGGACTTACAGAGAAAGCAGAATCTACAAAGCAGAAAAATATCCAGAAATCAGAACCAAAGTCTCAGTGGAAGCAGAGAGGCAGAGATAGTGTACCAGAGTCAAGATATTTCAAGAACTGAGCTGCAGACAACCTGGTATCCGCCCCTAACACATTTAAATCTGTTGTGTTCAGATAGATCTACCCCAAAGAAAGATGGATAAGGCTGAGTTAGATTACCTTAGACTGGATCAGATTGGAATGGATTAGATGAGACTGGATTGAACTGAATTGAACTGACCTCCAGTGGCTGAATCTAGTCTGGCTGAGAAAACAGGCCATTCCCAATAACCACGACCAGAGAGTCATAGAAGAAAAATACATAACTTTCCACACTCTGAGAAACAGGTTGGAAGGGGAAAAAGAAAACATTTGATTTCTTAATCACAAGATCTGGCCCCAAGCATCTTGTGTTTAACGTATGAAAAAAGAATCTGGTTCGCCAACTTTCTGTTTTGCACAACTGCCCAAATAGGTTACAGCTGTTCGGTTTAAAAGCTGCTGATGCTAAACCAACTACATATCTTGGTCTTATTATTTGAATTCCATAGGAGCCTTTATGCTCTTTTTTGGAAAAGAATCATATTTTCTCTTTCAAAAGTTGATTCTTCTTCAGTGAGCCAGAGTTGTACTTGTTCCAAAATTCAGTCTACGACTACACAGGTAAGTCATAGTAGAATTCTTTAGGGCTTCCACTTCTAGGTCCTGGAAATACATTTACTCTGGGACTTCAGAGCACATCTACACAAGAGCAGTTCAATAGCATGTCTAGGAAAAACTTGGAGTTCACTAGAAAAATAGCACAACATACTTTTCTGGTTTGGTAAAGGTGATTTTTACATTTCTTTTTTTGTTTGCTTCTTGATCCCTATACAGAGACGCCTTCTGAGAGTTCCTTACAAGTCTTATGGATCTGAGATGGCTATATATTGACCATCTTCCCATGAATAATGTTAGCGTTCAGCTGGGCATGAGCATAAAGTTTTATAGGCTACATGGAAACAGATATGGCAGAAAAGAGAAGCTTACAGTCGGGACTTTATAAAATCCATTCCAGGGACTGAAGGGTTTCTGCTGTAGAAATCATCTGTAGAGGAATGTAGGAGGAATTCTGCTCCAAAAGTCATTTGAAAGCCTACCTGTCTATTTCAGTAGTATGATAGGCAAACGAAATTTTAAAAGGTATAGGAAGCTCAGATATATGGAAAAATCAGTACCAGCAGAATCTATTGGGTAGGCTCCTCATCCAGTTCTATGGATGAATTCAGAACTCCAGTCTCCTTTTAGAAAGAGAATTGGCACAAGCAAGGAAGACCAACTGCCCCCACAACACACTGTTGGATTTAGAGTGCATGCTATGTGATTAGAATTAGTAGGAGAAATCAAAAGAGAAAACCATGCATGTGAGGAAGAAAATAGGATCAGGGCCTTAGGATTACCATTGATAGTCAACCTAAAAAAATAAGTAAACAAGATTAGCATACCAAAATTTGTCCGGGATCTGGTTGGCAGCAAAGGATACTGGATTCTAGGTAGGATCCCACTGGGGAAGGGCCAAGGCCATTCATAATTAGGACAGTCAAGACAGGAGCTGGTCCCCTCAGGTCGTAGGCATTCGGGCATCAACTCTGAACAATGTGAGAAATTGGAGGCTGCAAAACAAGGCAGGTGTTGCTTCTTGGTTCATTCCAAGTACTGTGATGTACATCGACGACAAGCAAGAAACAATAAAATATTAAGGAAGAGTGAATGCTAGTATTTAGTGTGTGTCTTCCACCTCAGTACTTTTCAAAATTTAATGTGCATAGGAACCATCTGGGGATTTTGTTAAATTGCACATTCTAATTCAGTAGGTCTGGGGAGGACTTGAGTTTATATATTTCTAACAAGTTCCCAGGTAATACTGTGGCCGGTGACCCATGGGCCACACTGTAAGTAGCAAGGGTCTAGAGCAGAAGTTCTCAACCACACTGGCTACACATCAGCTCTAGAATGATGCTGATACCTGGGTCCCATGTCAAGAGATTGATTTAGTTGGTCTGGATTGGGCTTTGGTTTTCGATGGTCTAAAAACTCCCCAGGTGATTTCATTTAGGAATCCATTTAAGGTCACTTTCATTGGCTCTCTAGTAGATTTTAAGAAATGTTTTTCTTTATTTTTAATTCTTTATTGATGTATTTCCTCAATCATGAAACATTTCAGGGTAATACATTTTGTTTAATTTTCTATTTTTAAGTTTGATTTGAAAGTGACAACATTGTCTAATGTGAAGATATATTTGTTTTGTCTGTAACTTTTTCAAAAAACTTAATATAAAAAGACTATTCAAAATATTTCCTTACAATAACAGGTAGATTGGAAGTTTGTATATTCTATTTCTTTTAAAAAGCGTTTCTTGTTCTCAGCAATCTTCTTGCAGAAGTTTTCTACAATGTTCATTTACTTGTGTTGCTTGGATTGTGCCCTAATGATGTGTTTGTTCTCTCATTACCCTCATAGGCTTGAGCCAATTCCAATAACACATTCTTAGGAAGTTGATGCTTTGTTTAATTCCACATATTTCTCTTCTTAGAGAGAGGGGGCAAACAAGGACAACTATCGGTTACAAAATTTGTGAAACACACAGATAATCTAGCACTCTATTGGGAAGATTATTTGTGTGAAGAAGATCCAGTAACTGTCTCTCCGCTTACATCATCCAGTCTCTTAAATCTTGTTGCTTCTCAACCTCCCTGCCTCCTCCACTCCCAAATCACCCCTACTCCCTATCATCCCAGAACAGAAGGTTTGCATCAATTAAAAGGTTGGCTTACAAGCACTTTGATTCTCTACGAGGCTGATATTTTTCCCTATTTATTGTCATTCTGGAGCATTCCAGAGGTTATTTCATCTCAGGCACTGTGCCTACAGCTGGGGTGGGCTGTCACCAAAGGAATCCTAATTATGTCCGCGAGGTGTGAAAGTCTGGTTTCTCCTAAGAAGCGATGAGTCAAACGTAAGCGAGCATTTCTTCACAAGGATTTTATTTTAAATAAAAATTTAATGCAGAAATACAAGGTTATTTCTCACAGGATCTTACAGTAGTGTTTTTCAAATTGAAGAACATCACTCCTTATTGGATGGTGAAGAAAATTTAGTGATTCTTGACCTGGATTTTTTTTTTTTGGTAAATAAGAAGAATTGAGGAAAGAAAGCAAACTATCAGGCAAAATGTTGTAAGGGTAAGTGTTATCTTTTCTTAAAACAATGGCACTCCTGTTTCAGATATATAGATGTAAATTGTACTTTTACTGTCAGTTGTGTTTTAAAAGATTGAAAGCTCCTTTCTTAGAGTAATCATCTATCAGTCCACCTTTACTCAAAATCTTGCAACATCTATTACAACTCAGTGATAATTTATTATGATTTTAAGATTTTCAGATAAGAAGTTAGCCTGCTGTTTTGGTACAAAAATGCAATCTGACTTAAATTTTTTTCTTGTGACCCTTTTCATAGATTAAATCTTTAAATTTCCATTCTAACAAGCTTGCAGCATTGGATTTTGTTTGGTTCTCTTTTGACCAATCTCTCCTAATTGCCTGTTGGGTTCCTAACCACAGAGATTTTTCTCCTTTGCAGTTTATTTAATTTTTCCCCCAATCAGTTTGAGACCCTCTTCAAAGTTGTGTTAAGTTGTTGTCTCCTTTATGGGAGAAAGGAAACATCAATGGTAAAAATCAAACACTGGAAAGAAACAGAAATCCTATGGTTTAGCAGTGTTCTGGACTGCTGTTATCTCTCGGAGTACAAAGTCTTCCCAAGAGATAGAGTGGTTTGAAGGGAATCACTTTGGATCCTCTGCTTTCACATATTTTATCTCCTAAAATTGCTTGGCCTACAAACATGCTGCAGTCAAACCATCCCTTTCACAATGGCCCTCTTTCACTTCACAAAAGAATGGCGTAAGTCCCACTGCATCTTAATACGGCACACTGCTCTAGGGTGTAAAAACCCACAAGGTACCAGATGAATTTAAAACATGGGTATGTGTGAGTCCTGGGAAAGTGAAGGACCGCAGTGACTGGGTAACAGATTCCTGTGCATGTCAGGTAGTTTCCTAGCCGTACTTTTGAAAAAATGGGAAAAGAGCAAATTTGTGTTGTCAGATTAGAGATCATTAAAAATAATTTTTCAAAATATATCATGTGATTTTTGACAAATGGTTTAAAAAATAAGTAACTATTGTATCTACGTGAAAGGTAAACCTTAATGGATTATGACTATAAACATTAAAAGCTAGAATAGAAAACATACTGAGCTCTATCTCATTTTGAAACAAGAAATACTCATTCACGGTAATGTGAGTTAAACAGGAAAAATGGATCTATCCATCTCATTAAAAGACTCATTTCCAATAAACTTTTACATTTTATACTTAATACATTTTATATTTATAATTTAATATAACATACTTATACTTTAATATAATATACTTCTATATTAATACATTTTATAATTTATGATACATGTATGTTGTTTAGAGTAGTTATTATAATGATAAATCAATCAAAAAATGTAACCCTTAGAGTCTTATATTTACAAGAAGTATATTTTAATTTTAATTTTAATTTACTTTCTTTTTTTGCATAGAAATAAACAATAAAGGCAACTTATTAAAGACGTGCCATTCTAAACATATATTATATTAGGATAAAATTCAGAGAGAGAAATGCAATGAAAATATACTATTGAAGAGAGCTTGCTTATGTATTTTTTAATAATAATGATAGATCCTCATACAATCATAAGGTATTTAGATTACATTGAATACATTTTTTAAAGTATTGTAATAGGCCGGGCTCAGTGGTTCAGCCTATAATCCCAGCACTTTGGGAGGCCAAGAGGAGTAGATTGCATGAGCCCCTGGGTTTGAGACCAACCCGGGCAACTTGGCAAGACATCATCTCTACAATAAATCAAAAATTAGCTGGACATGGTAGGGCGTGCCTGTAGTTTTGGCTACTTGTAAGGCTGAGGCAGAGGATCATCAGAGTCCAGCAGGTGGATGCTGGGGTGGCCATGAGCGTGCCACTGCACTCCAGCCTGAGCAAAGGAGTGAGATGTCAACTCAAAAAAAAAAGTGTTGTAACAACTTAATTTTGCATGTCATTATTGATATCCTTTGCAGTTATTTAATTTTTTGACAAAAAAATTAGATACTTAAAATATTAAAAGGTATATTTTATATTTTTTAGAAAGTACATACAAAGAAACTTTAAGGTCACTGATCTAACCTTCTCATCTAACCTTCTTCTTATATCATAAGATGGATAGATCCATTTTAGAAAGTACCTACAAAGAACCTTTAAGGTCACTGATCTAACCTTCTCATAAACTTCTCATTGTCAGGAATCTGTGAGACCATCTCAATATAAGAATGTTTATTTCATCTGTAAAATTCTTTTATGAGCCTTCCCTTCCAGAATTTTCTAGAAGTATCTGCTGAATGCAGCCTTTTGTCACCCAAGTTAGTCTAGGTTGGAATGCATGATACCTACTTAGAGAAGTAACGACAACACTGGTAGAGCAAACAACATAAAATCAGGTCTACATCAACCCATAATTTAGGATGTAGTTCATGACTGGAGATTATTAACAGATGGGACATTTGATGATACTTTAATTAATAATTCTTGATAAATAGGCACTCTTTGGGGGGAAATATATGTACCATCAATGGCTAAATAACTTGGAAAAAATGACAACAATTGGTTGAAATCAGAATTTGTTTCACTGCTCAAGGTCTCATGTTTTGCTCACAGATTCCTTAAAATGATACATAAAGGTATTTTTTCCTGATCATGAAGGAAATGGGTATCTGGAGCACTAGTAGATGAGAATTTTTAAGACTTGATGAAGAAACAAAAAAAAAAACAATGAAAACTAACAGAGGAAGCTACAGTTTCAGAGAATATTTCAGCCAAGGGAGAACCAGATGCAACCACAAAAAGGCTGTGTATTTAAGAGTGAAAAGGGGCACAACAAGAGGGAATTACATTGAAAAATCTGTGTAATGACCTGCTAGCCTATTACTTTTCTCCAGGTTAAATAAAAGGATATCTCTTTAAGAAAGAAATCAACAAAAAATTTTTTGTTTTAATTTTAGTTCTCTTTTGATCTTGGAATTCTCTCCTTCCACTGATGTTAACTTTCCTGATGATTGATATTAGTTAGACTTTAGTTTATTGACATTTTATACTGCAAGATTTTCACAAATATTTGATGATCTTTGGTTATCTGTTCTCACTTAAGAATGAAGCAATAGAAGGCTGAGTAGAAGTTATGGGTACATAGATGAGGTTTCCCAGCTGGAAGGTTTTGCTTTAAGTCAGACAGATGAGGAGTCAACTATTCCACTTAAAAATCCCTACTTTTAGAGTAAGGAAACCTTTGTTGTTGGATCCTAATAACCATGTTTAAAGGCAAATTGGGGAAACTTCTGCGAATATAGAACAAAAAGATAAAGACACAGAAATACATGAAAGAAAAGGAAAAATAACAATAAATGTTTATTTAGGAGACCCAGCATCTGTGTAATGAAAGTTTAAGAATGACAGAATAGAGAAAACAGATGGAATAATTTAAAACAAACAGAAAAAAACAAACAGAAAACGACAATTTTCTAGAGTTAAGGAAGAGCATGGATCTCTATGCCAAATGGGATTTTTGAGCACTCAGCAAAATGGGTGAAAATGGCCACATAAACACACCATCATGAAATGTCAAAAGACCAAGGATAAAGAGAAGACCCTAAAAGCTTTCAGGTCATGTACAACAAAAAGAAATTATAATAATAATAGTGGTCCTAATGTTTCAGCAACAAATGAATGTTAGAAAACTAAGCAATGCTGTCAAAGTTCTGAGAGGACAATATTCATTCAATCTATCCTGTACGTATAAAGAATAAAGATATTTAGAGAAATGGAAGACTCAGAATTCTTACCCTCTAGTGCACTTTCTATAATATAATTTGAAGATGCATCGAGGAAAATCAGGGTGTAAATCCAGAAAGAATTTTTAAAAGAAGGGATCCAGGAAACTGATGAATCTAATCCAGGAAAGCAGAGTAAGAAAGTCCTGGAATGACAACTTTGCAACAGAAATAGAGGTTAATTCTTGTTAATAAATTCAGGTTCTGGGAGATCTCTGTGGGGAGAGAAGGCAGAAAGTTGATAAATTTCCATACCTCTCAACCTCCTAGCATCTCACAAATAAAAAATGATAATATTTGTCTGGCACACAGGACTAAATGGAGAAGGTTGCATACCCTTGGAAAGTGACCTGCCTGTATGCCCTGGGGGCTGACCCCAAGGCTGAGATGTCAAGAACTTGGCTGGTTTGGCACTCGTTCATGGCATCAGTAGTTGGGAAGCTCTGAATTACACAATGTGACTAAAGCTTGGAATAACATGATTATATGATAAAGACAACTGGTGATTTATTTTTTTAAAAAGTGAGAAAATATAAATTTTTGACAGGAACAATTTCTTTGAAGTGATATTGATTCATGAAGGGAAAAATGTAATCTGAGCATATTATGTGATTCTGCAGCAGAAAATATTTACATAGCCATAGTATGATGTTATGATTGACCGATTTTCAACTTTTAGAATCAAGAATACATCAAGGGAAAAAGGTATACAATGTAAATATTCTTAATATTGACAATATTATAAGAAATATATAGCTGATGGAGGTTGGATAATGAAAATAGGATGAGGCTATGTGGAGGGGAAACCAGTGACTTCATCTTATTAATTTGGGAGCCAGGAGATACTGTCTATAAAGTGAAAGCCTTCCTGCAGATTTCTGCCATCTGCCTTCAGCTACTGAGTTCTAAAGGAAATGAAATATCAAATCTTTAACCCTTGAATATCCTTGATTCAGGGAGAAGCAGTGTGTAAAAGAAAAAGCAGCGCCTCCAAAGCATCAAACAGGTGAAAATGAAAAGCAACTGAAAATGGCGATGGAGAACTCTCTAAGAATAAAAAGATATAGATTTCATGTTTCTATTGTCAAATTGTTATTAGGCATTCAATAACTGCTAAATAATGAGGGGAGAATATTATGGTTTACTTAATAAGAAACAGGTTTTAAAATCCTATTTGAAGTTTTAGGGCAGGACTATATAAGTAGGAGAGTGGCAGGGGAGATGAATAGTTGTGTAAACAATGAACTCCTTACGTCCTCACGATTCATGGCAGAGAGACAATGGGCAATATCTAAATTTGATATTTAAAGAAACTGGGCCATAAGCATATAATTTAGACATATGAGAAGAATATCTGGAAGAAGTTGGCTGCTGTGCCCCAATGCCTAGAACAGTGGCTAGCTGATTGTATATACTCGGTAATTACTTGCTGAAAGCATGAATTTTCTGAATGACGTGCAGGAATGGAGGAGGGGATAAGGGACTCTGACAGTGTTATTTACATTCATTTAAAGCCAGCAGCAGTTCTATTTGCCCCCTCTTTCGCTGCTAACAAAATCTAGATTTCTGCTTCTCAGGGAACGTCATTAAATCTTCAACTAAGGGGTAAGTCCCGATTAGTGTATGACATCTTGCCAATCCTACATGTCCAGCCAGTGAACCAGTGATTGGATTAGAGTACGCCCAGGAAGATATGATGGGAGGATTCTTGGGCAGTTGCTTTCCTCTCTTTCTCTCAAAACTGACATGTCTGACTTTGATGTCTGGACAGATGTAACTCTCTTGTGAGGAAGAGAAAGCTAGATTAAAGGGGAAAAAAACCCAACAACCACGGAATGGCAAAACATGGATAATAACCTGAGTTCCTCATGACATCATTTGAGCTCTCAATTAAACAGCACTGTGACAACATGTCTTGTTTGTGAGATAATGCATTTTCTTTTTTGTTCCAATCAGTTGAGCTGGGGGCTTCTGTTATTTGTTCTCAAAGCATAACACAGATAAAAGGTCCTTCTGAATTGTGGGATATCAGTAAATTTATGCCTGTATTAATGTTTATGAAAATAAGAATAGAACAAAACTATACACAATTTCATCCTACTAAAAGTAAGAGTAGCTTTTAAAATCTATATTGAAATTGTGTTGCCCTTTAAATTTTGGTGGCCAGGTGTCTCAATCCATTTGTATTGCTATAAGGGAATGCCTGAGGCTGGGGAATTGATAAAGAAAAGAGGTTTATTTGGCTTATGGTGCTTCAAGCTGTAAAAAAAAAAAAAGCATGGAACCAGAATTCACATCAAATAAGGGTCTCAGGCTGCTTCCACGCACGGTGGAAAAGGAAGGGGAGACAGCATATGGCAGAGATCACATGGCACAGAGAGACAGAAAGAGGAGAAATGTTTTCGGCTCTTTTAAATAACCAGCTCTCCAGGGAACTCTCTTGGGAATTAATAGAGCAAGAATTCACTCACTTCCCCCAAACCCAGGGCATTAATCTATTCAGGAGAGACCTACCCTCATGAACCAAACATCTCCAATTAGGCCTCCAGCTACGACACTGGGGACCCAATTTCAGCATGAGACTTGGTAGGACCAAACAAACCATATCTAAACCATAGTACCAGGTTTCAAACTCCAGGTATCCTCTTACGAGTTGCTGCTTTCGTTCTTGTTTTCCAAGACAAATTTTGCAACTGTTCTGTCTCTCCAGTCTTATAACCTCAGAAACTTCACCACAATAAACTCTGCTTAAAAGGGGATGCTAAGTAGGGTGTAGTGGTATGTGCCCATAATCCCAGCACTTTGGGAGGCTTCACTTGTGTTCAGGAGGATGGCTTGTGCTCAGGAGTTGGAGACTAGACTGAGCAACACAGTGAGACCTCCATCTCATTAAAAAAGAAAAAGAAAGAAAGAAAGAGAGGATGTTCCTTCCTAGTAACAAAAAGGAAAATAGCAAATGTGGCTATATTTGCCTATTTCGTTTTCTTATGATATTTATTATTTCAACAAAATGTGAGACAGTTAACAGCTGAAAGGAAATGGAAGAAAATGAATGCAAGATACAAAGTAAAAAGGGAAAGTCTCAAAGACTAAAGGATATAAATCACAGATGTAAAAGGATATTGAATGGGATAGTTCCTATCATTTCAGAATTGGAGTTAGAGTCCAAAAGCTGAGAGAAACTAAAGAGTCTACTATACACTCTATAAAGGGTTTGTCAAAAGGTAGTAAAATGGCCTAGTAATCATGATATTCCATACCCTACATAACAAACGAAGACTAATCTTCATGGAGGAAGATTATTTGGAAGAAAATTTAGAAAAAATGCTAGAGTTTTATATGATTATTTTATTGCCTTCCGTAGACAGTAGAAAGTAAATAGGACCCCAAGAGACCAAATAGCGGGAGCCTCAAAAAAAGAAAAAAATACAAAAAAATGTAGAGATATTAAGTGCTTCTTTCCTGCTTTTAGCCGCTCATGATGAGAGAACAGGGAAGTAGTGGCATCATCCAGAAATGTGTTGGCTTAGCAGACCAAAGATATTATAAGACACAAGTAGAGACTAGAGAGGGGAGTCGGATCTGAATATTCTTATAATCAATCGTCTTTGCTCAAAGAATTATTTGCCTTTAAGGCTGAAGGGACCTCAGGTTTAAAAATCTGCTGATATACCTCTTGTGGCAGTCAGGGTGCAGAAATGAGGTGGAGGGTCACAGAGTTTGCCAACTCTGAATGAGCAAGATTCCTTCTGTTGGGGAGGAGGGTCCCTATAGACCCTGTTAGCGGTCCCTAAGGACCTCTACAGAGGAGCCAGCATTTGAAAACCTCCTCTGCCTTTGCTTAGATGACAGGAAAGAGAGACATTCCTTGAGGCCTGGCAAAGTTAACAAGTCTTTGTTCATTTTTATTTTGTTCATCTTTTCCTGATCCTGACCTTCCAGGAGCCAGAAGCAACATAACAAGGTGGTGGGAGCAGTGCTGGTGGGGAAGAAAATGGAAGAGCAAGGTGAAGCGACATTGAAAGTACAGACTACGTCTCCCTGATGTGGGTCTGCCCTGAGCTGCCGGGTAGGAGAAACTCTGAATGGAATGATAAAGCTGGGTTGTAGTTTAGACTGGACTACACTTTTTTTTCTTTCATCGGAGAGTGGCTGCCGAAAGTGGTCAGAAAGCACAGAATATGCCTGTGACTCCATCAGTAGGTGGAAAAAAAACTTCGCTACTGGATTAGAAAGCAGTAGTTGAAGAAAAGCGAAGGCTTCCAGTTTCTTCCTTAAATAGGGAAGCCCATTTGGTAAATTGATCATGCTCAGGAAAGCCCTGTAGCAAGATTGGATGGCCTTTGGGGGTTTCTAGTTACGGATTTCAAATGAAGCCAGTTGGCTGTATTGTAATTCCAAACACCCCACTCCCCTCCTCAGGGCCCAAATAGTTTGCTCTTCCAGTATAGGCTCAGAACAAGTGAACGATCGAGTTTGACCAAGGTTGGAGTTTGCTGTACAAATGTAGGACTTAGGAAGGAAGTGAGGAGAAGTCAGCTGAGAATAGGTTCAAGGAAGTGGCTATACTGATGGATTATAAATTGAATACAAGTTGGGTGAAGAAGAAAATAGAAACGGCAGGAGGATGAATAGCAGAAAGGAGGTGGAATTTTGGAACAGAGGCAATAAAGCAAGAACTGTTACAGGAAACTTCAGGAAGCATCTGGAAGTTGTGCTGGCTCAAAACTGGGTTGCTTGAGAAACATGGAACCAACCATGCTGCCCATTGAAACTGGACTGGATAAAAAAATGTGATACATATACACGATGGACTATTATGCAGCCACAAAGAAGAAAAAAATTATGAACTTTGCAGCAACTGGGATGGATTTAGAGTCTATCATAGTCAGTGATCTATCACAGAAACAAAGAACTGAGTACCGCATGTTCTCACTCATAAGCAGACCCTGAACATTTACCATAATACAATAAGAAAGGGATTGGCAGTAGCGAGACACTGCAGGGGTGGGGGTCGGAGCACATAACATCAATAAGGGTACCTGATCTCAAACCAGATGAAGTAGGGACCAAAGGGAGGCCCAAACTTTAGCTACATGATGACCACTTATATACCTAATTCTGAACTGTGCCCCACATCTTTAAAATAAATAAATACTAACAACAATAATAAATTTTTAAAATTAAAAAATGAGTTGCTTGAACGGAAATGTCAGATGCAATGTGGTTGCAATATTGGCAAGATTGAGGGTGAGGTTAGCTAGACTGAAAGGTTAAGAGAGGCAAGAGAGTAACCAACCAGGTTAAAAGTATAATCTTGTGGACTTTAAAACTGGCTTGAGCCAGTTTTAAGTGAGTTGGACTAATTTTTCAGTTTAAGCCAGTTTGGTTCATTCTGAATCAATAGCTCTACTGATTTCTAATTGTATACCTCACTGGTTTTATTCATCTTGAACTAAATCTGAACCTGTTTTACATCATTTAAAATTATTACATTAAATTACATGTTATATTAGTATTAAATACTTTTTTACTTGAGTTAAAAAAATCAGTTAATAGATTCGGAGATTAGATTAGATTTATAATTATTTATGTATATAGTGACTTTGTTTCTTTCACAAAAAAGATGCTAAGCCGGGCTCAGTGGCTCAGCCTGTAATCCCAGCGCTTTGGGAGGCTGAGGTGAGTGGATTGCCTGAGCCCGCAGGTTCGAGACCTACCTGGGCAACTTGGCGAGACCTCATCAATAAAAATCAAAAAAATTAGCTGGGCGTGGTAGCGCGTGCCTGTAGTTCCAGCTACTTGAAAGGCTGAGCGGAAGGATTGCCGGAGCCCAGCAGGTTGAGACTGCGGTGGCCATTAGCATGCCACTGCACTCCAGTCTGGGTGACAGAGTGAGACTCCAACTCAAAAAAAAAAAAAAAAATGCTAAAGGTAAGGAATATTCCCAGTAGTTCAAGATTCCTTTGGTAGAGGACACATAAAGAGGTTTTACTAAGTGAATCAACCCATTATAAGGATGATACAAATCACAGGAATACATAGTACTTTATTCTGTACAAGATAGAAAAAATGTCCTGTGATTTAAAAGTACTTCTACATGATTTGACCATCCTTCTGAGCAGCAGAAACCCTCCTACTCAGACTTCATCTTACAAAACTTAAATCTCATTTCTGAGCTCTCATTTTGTTCATTTGATGCTTCTACTTCTCACCCTTACCCTATAAATTTGTGACTCTTCACATAGGCATAAATTTATATTTTATTTTATTTCACTATTTCAGGGTTGGGTGGAAATGTGAAAGCAATTGAAAGATATATATGTAGTCTGAGTCCTCCTTCTGTCACTTTCAGGTAAGCTGGGCCACAGCTCTCTGATTATTCCAACCCTGATTAGTTCTTCATACCCATTCACCAAACATGAATCCTATGTTCTGACTTCCATACACCCCTCTCTGGTAGTTACAACCACCTGATACTAGAACTTTCTCTGCTTCTTTCTGCCATATCCCTGAATATAGGTCATCCAACAATCATAAATTACAAAAAGTAAAAATGGGTTTTAAAATATTAATTTGTTATAAAGTACTTTGAATCCGGTATTTCACTAATCACATTATTAGCATAACTAGATATTTATTAAAGTAAAGCTTTAGGATCCTACTTCTGAATCACCTGAGATTATTTCCGAAGTACAAAGTCCAGAATCAAACTACAATATAAGTGGTTTAGATGCTTTTGGAGGGGAGGTCTGGAAATCTGCAATTTGAAGAAATTCTTCTGCTAGCTTTTATACATAGGACAGTTTGAAAGCCATCTTTAGGAATTGAAATAAAGTTCTTCATTCCAATAAATCAGAAAAACCAGAGTTACAGAATTTTAAAAAATATATATTTGTAAGTATATGCATGAGCTCAAAATAAACCAAGGCAATTCAACCAATCGCCCCTTGGACTAGTGATATAGGATTATTTCTGAAGAATTTATAAATGGCTTATCTTTATTTAAAAAATTCCAGTGGAGAGTGGAGAAAAGTTGGATAATTCAATCAACCTCTTCTCTTTTCTCCCCACACACCCATATCCCATTATTCTTACTATCAGAAAATTTTGGAACTGATTCATCCCCCAAAATTTCCTCAATTCTGGTTTTCCATTTCCCCATGCAAACTTTACGTCTAAAAGAGAAAAAAAAATTCAAAGTGAGAAATGAAAGTTGCATTGTAAGTTAGGATTCATGTGCATTTAAGGGAATTTTTTTCCCCTCTGGATATGTATCTTCAAATGACCTTCCTTCTCTCTTTTCGCCTCAGTTTCCCTATGGTATTGCTTTCCTTTCCTCTTCCCAACCTCTGTATCTGACCAAATGAAGTCATCAATCAGTATTTCAACCTTTTCTCTGGTTTTGGCTTCTACTAGCATTCTCTTCCGGCCCAAGGTCACCCACCTCATTTTTAATTTGCACAAAACTTACTCTACTTGTATAGATTAGAATTTTGTGGGCTTCCTGAAATCGCCTCTCTGTACTTATAACTGATTGTCTTTTAAGACTTTTTTGCCTCATTTTTTTTTCTCCTTCTGTGTCTCCCTATGGAGAGAACATTTGAAGTTGCTTTAAAGACCTTAAAGTTTTGATTCCATGTGCTTTTTAGAGACGGGCCATTCGAATTTTCAATTTTCTTATTTAGGCAGTTGCTACATGAAGAGATTTGCTTATAAGAAAATGGAAAGTCTCCATGGTCATCTACATCATCTAAAAGAACTCACTACCCCACATAGGTGTGTGTGCACACGCGCATGCATACATGTGTCTATGAAACTGTGTACAAAGAGAGACTGGACAGTGAGAGAAAAAGAACGTCTGCTTTGTGTAAAGCATAGTCTTGGGGGTACATAATGATTTTTTTAAAAATCTTTATTTTCAGAGATGTTTCCAGTATAAGGTTGAAGGCAGATATGTACCGAAAAAAAGTGAAGGTTGGGTTTTACACCAAGGTTGGGGGTTGCTGTACAAATACAGTACATAGGAAGTATGCACAGTACAAACACACTTTATAGTTTTTGGAAAAAAAGACTTGGGTGGAACTGCCCAGTGTAGGTTAAGAGCAGCTGCACAGCAGGTTGGAAAGAGACAACGGTTTAGGGTAAAAGGGACCTGATTTCAAATCCCAGTTCAGGTCTTCTGTGACCTTAGCCAAGTGGTTAACATTCGCTGAGCCTCAAGTTCTGAGTCTCTAGCGGGTAACAACACCCAACTTCTAGGATTGCAATAAGGAGTAGAGATAAAGTAGGCGATGTGCCTAGTTCATGGTAGGGCATCATAAACATGCAACAGTCTCACTAAAGGAATTGAAATCAGCATGTTGAAGAGAAGCCTGCACTCCCATGCTCATTGCTGCATTATTCACAATAGCCAAGACTGGGGAAACAGCCTAAGTGTCCATCAACAGATGAATGAATTTTTAAAATGCGGTGTATATACACAGTGAAATACTATTCAGTTTTTTATCTTATTTTATTTATATTTCTAAAATCAAGATCTAACTCTTTTGCCCAGGCTGGAGTGCAGTGGCATGCTTATAGTTCACCACAGCCTTGACTTCCTGGGCTCAGGTGATCATCCTGCCTCAGCATCCTGAGCAGCTGGGACTATAGATGTACACCACCACGCCTACCTAATTTTTTGATTGTGTAGACACAAAGTTTCGTTATATTGCCTAGGTTGGTCTTGAACTCCTGGCTTCAAGTGATCCTCCCGCCTTGGCCTCCCAGAGTGCTGGGATTAAAGACGTGAGCCACCACACTCAGCCTCAGCTTTTTGACAACGGGAACTCTGGCTCATTCCAATAATCCCAGCACTCTGGGTGGCAGAGGCGGGAGGATCACTTGAGGCCAGGAGTTCAAGAACAGCTTGGGCAACATAGTGAGATTTTGTCTCTACAAAAAATTTAAAAAGTAGCTGAAGCCGGGCTTGGTGGCTCAGCCTGTAATCCCGTGCCTTTGGGAGGCTGAGGTGAGTAGATTGCCTGAGCCCACGGGTTCAAGACCCGCCTGGGCAGCGAGACCTCGTCTCTACAATAAATTTAAAAAAAATCAGCCGGGCGTGGTAGTGCATGCCTGTAATTCCGGCTACTTGGAAGGCTGAGGCGGAAGGATCGCCGGAGCCCAGCAGGTCGAGGTTGTGGTGGCCGGGAGCGGCCACTGCACTCCAGTCTGGGCGACAGAGTGCGACTCCAACTCAAAAAAAAAAAAAAAAAGTAACTGGGTGTTGTGATACATACCTATAGTCCCAGCTACTGGGGAGGCTGAAGCAGAAAGATTGCCTGAGCCCAGGAGGCTGAGGCTTTGGTGAGTGGTAACTTTGCCATGGCACTCCAGTCTGGCAACAGAGTGAGGCCCTAACTCAATACACACACATGCACACGCACATGTCCGCACACACACACACAACAAAACAAAACAGGAAATTCTGTCATTTGCAACAACATGAATGATTAAGTGAAGTAAGTCAGGCACAGAGACAAATGCCACATGATCTCACTTATTCTATTGCACAGCAAGGTGACAATAATTAATAATAATGTATTGTGTATTTCAGACTACCTAAAAGAGGATTTTAAATGTTCTCATCACGGAGAAATGATAACTATTTGAAGTGATAGATATGTTAATTACCCTGTCTTGATCATTCCACATTGTATGCCTGCTGTATCCAAACATCACATTGTACCCCGTAATATATACAGTTATCATGTTCATTAACAATAAAACCATAAACTACAATAAAGGTTTTTGGCATGCATACCCAGAAAACATTCCACTTTTTAAAAGGTTACACCTGTATGTGCTGTCATAAATGAATGTTTATGACATACCGACGTGAGAAAATTATAACGAACACACAGTTTTTGTTTCGCAAATCCACTCCCTCAGCTTCTGGCAATGGAAATACTTTTTGTCTAGAGACTCACTCTACCTTGTGTTAATGAAGCCGCCCTAGCCGAGAGGCAGGCTAATGACCCAAGCTAGGCAAGCTGACACTTTCCTGGGAGTTGAAATCTCAAATGGGATTTACGTCATCATGAGATGGGGCAGCGCTGTGACAGCCAGAGCCCTAAAGAGACTCAACGGGTTCCCACTACCACAAAGTTCAGAACTTTCTATCCTTTCCAAAGATCCTTACCTCACTCTTCAACTTTTGTTTCAATTCTTCCTTACGAAAGAAACACGCTTAGTACATCAATGAGCATTCCTTTGTATCTCTTGCATACAGATCTGATCCCTTAAGTTTTTCCTAATAAATTATTTTTCTAAGTTACCCAGAGTAGACTTCTGTTGCTTCTAAAAAGAATCCTCAAAGTATAGTGATAAAATAATAAACATTGTGTATGCCTTTACGTATATTTTTAATTCGTTGAATTTATACATTTTTGTACTAAAATTTTCTTTGAATATGTGTTATTTTTGAAAGTAAAAGGCACTAATACATTTTTTAAAAAAAATCTAGGTAGCCAGGAGTGTTCTCTGAGTTGAAAATAAACCTCACTTGAATCCGCTTCGCAAACTAAGAGCAGTTTTCACTGGGAGGGACAGGCAGCATTTACAGCCATCTGTCACAAGGCGCGTGAGGAAAGTGGGACTTAGTACAAGTAGGAGAAGAAGGCCTGGAACAGGAAGGTCTGGGGTATTAGCTACCACACAGCCTCAGTAAGAAAGGCTTGAACGCCTGCTACTTCCACAATCCATGAAAGTTCAAAACCCTCCCTAAGAGTTCCGCAAATTTTCCAGAAAGTTAACGTTTCATTCTCAGAGTAATCCTGATCTCTGGGGTTCTGCATTCTTACATGCTGCCTCTGTTCTATACCACGTAGTCCCAGTGTGGAATGCAGATATTTCTTTTTTCAGCTTCCAGAGCAAAAAAATTCACATGAAACATGACTTGGAAACTTAGTAATCTTGACTTGGACGGGTGGAGGTGGTCGCCGAGATGGGTCCTGTCATCTTGAATCCTCCATCTCGCTGGCTTCTCTCTTCTTTTCCTCCTTGAGTTTCAAATGCTTCATCTTTTTGATGCGAAGAAATTTTCCTCTCGCTGTGATATCTTTACTTCAGCTAATACTGGGTCCCATATACTTCCTCAAGTAGTTCCAAGTAGATTTTCATGGTATTTTTCCAAACAAAGACAATTCTCTTGCTAAGAGGAGTTCTGGTGCCACCTGTTAGGAATACGTTGTTCTCCACATCTCACATTTACATGTCATATAGAACAGGGAAGTGAGCTTTATGAAAGGAATAGTGTTTATAGAGACTACGCAAAAGGAGGAGAGCTTGAGATTTTAGAAACAGAGAAAGGACCTATCAGAGAACTGCTTCAGCCAAAAAAGTTTCAGGACTGTATAATCCTTTCACTTGATTCACCAAATATCTATCTATCTATCTATTTATTTATTTATTTATTTTGAGTTGGAGTCTCATTCTGTCGCCCAGGTAAGAGTGCCATGGCACGTTCACGGCCACTCCAGCATCAACCTGCTGGGCTCCAGCCATCCTTCTGCCTCAGTCTTCCAGGTAGGCAGAACTACAGGCATGCACTACCATGCCCAGTTAATATTTTATCTATTGTAGAGACGAGGTCTCGCTAAGTTGCCCAGGCTGGTCTTGAACCTGTGGGCTCAGGTGATTCACGATTTACCAAATATTTATTGAGTGCTCAATATGTACAAAAAGGCGATCAGCCACATACTAGGAAACTGAAAAATAAATCGGATCCAATCTAAGAAGCAAAATGTACAAGAGGAGAGATAGATACATAAGCTAATAGTCATAAGACAGTGCTGCAATGATGAACTACACACAGGTGAAGTAATCTGTACTCAGAAGTCCAGGCCTGTCCAAATATTTGGGGCCGAGACAAAAGTACAAATGGAAGATCACATATTGTATGTCTAAATATTTAAATGCTATAAATCGAGCTAATAGATTACTAACTAAAATATGTTCTACTCTTCTACCTTGTCAAAGAAAACTTCATAAAACCTGAAAAGGCCAGGTCTGAGTTCAGAATTCTTGGACTCCTCAGAATTGTGACAGACCATGGTAGTGCAGAAACAGATGGTTTGTGGCTCCTAGCCTGAGGTCCTTGGCAGCCTTCCATTCTTTTTCTGCCCTGCGTTTCTTCCCTTATCGACATGCATGTGGACACCCAGGCTGCATGTATAAATCCCAGCCACAGCCTCCACAAATAGCCACTTCTTGGTTATCACTCAGCCTAGGGTGTACCACCAGTGGCTCTAACTTGTCCTTTGGAGCAAATACAAAGTTAATAGACCTGGCTTTGAAAGTAGGGTGAAGACCACTTGAAAAGGGACTTCCAGGGTCCTGGATATCAGAGCATGGTCTAGAAGGAGGGTGCATCTCTGGATGGGTGCATCTAGTTGGCTCCAGGGACTCTTCAGCTGTAGTGTGAGGCTCATCCAGGCAAGGGTAGCAGTGAGGACTTCTGAAGCACAATCACCCTCCCTGGGTCAAAACAGCATTGCTTAAGCTACTTCACCATATTTTGCTTGAGGTGGATCATCCTAAAATACATGCAGCATTCTGGCTTCAGATGCATTGGTTTTATGCAAGGGAGAATAAGTATGCTTATTTTGTTTTCAGTCCCCACCTGATGGATCCTTGAAGAAATGTTACTTCTGAACTTGTGAAGCATTACAGTTCTATTTTGCAACAACCATGTAGGCTAATCAGCTACCACAGGGAAGAGAAAAGAGGAAGAAATTCTTCTTTCCGATTGCATATCCTAATATAGAGTCTAAAGTATAATAGGGCCATCTTCAAAGACAGAGGGCCATGTGTTTTATGCATTTATTTCATCTGACTGTTTTCATTGATTCCCATCTGCAGGCCAGGTCTGTCCTGAATTTGTTTTTGTCAGGGTCACAAGGAAATAACACAGCTCAGGTTAAACCAAAGCCAAGGTGACTCCTTCATTTCAGGTGTGCTGTATCTGCTCTCCTGCCTAACGTGTCTTTAGTTCTGGTTTTGCTTGACTCCCTTTGTATTTTTCCTTTCTTTTTAAAAAAATTATCTTATTTTAAAGATGTGGTGTATAATTCAGGATTAGGTATATAAGTGGTCACAGTACAGGTAAAGTGTGAACCTACCTTTGGTACCCACTTTTGTATTTTTCAACATGTCTTCTTTTTATTCCATCTCAGTGTCTTCAGATCTTCCAACTCCTCATCATCTCTATCAACTTCTGTCCACTTGTCCTTTTGTTTTCTGGTACTTGCATCCTCCTGGCTTCCATTGGCTCCCGAGTCTTGTATATCGCTGTCCTGACCCATGAGTTACTCGTGGTTTGTGAAAACCTGAACCAGCCTTAGCATCCTACCTAGCTGC
This sequence comes from Cephalopachus bancanus, assembly GCA_027257055.1. NCBI lineage: Eukaryota > Metazoa > Chordata > Mammalia > Primates > Tarsiidae > Cephalopachus > Cephalopachus bancanus. The sequence continues at coordinate 829,601 of JAPVLO010000614.1, forward strand.
ATGACCAACAGTCAACCTCACATTGATTACTGAGGTGGAAGCAAACAACAGGTCGCACATTAAAGCAAAATTCCCGCCTTGGCTCTCCTAAATCTTAGTAGTAGGCAAGAGAGTTTTATCTCTCACTTATTTGGCCACCTCTTTTCCAATAACCTTTCTTCTACTCAACCCCAGGAAATCCAGTGGGCATCAATATTCTGTAAAACTTGCTCTATCTTCAAATCATAAATCCAAGCGTATTATCCATCAGCCACAACATTGTCTCTCTACTGATCACTTCTAACTATATCTACTTTGGCTCCATCAGAACCTCTGGTCTACTGATTCCTCTAGGCTAAGCAATCTTTTAGCTGTTCCTTTCTTCGCTTCCGTCCTTATCCAATTTACATGCCATAATTCTTCATTTATTTATTTATTTTTGAGTCGGGGGTCTCAGTCTGTTGCCCAGGTTGAAGCGTAGTGGCCCCATCACAGTTCACTGCAGCCTTGGCCTCCTGGGCTCAGGTGATCCTTCTGCCTCAGCCTCCCAAGTGGCTGGGACTACCGGCAGGTGCCACTGTGCCTGGCTAATTTATTTCATTTTATTTATAGAGACAAGGTCTCACTATGTTGCCCAGTTCACGACCAGGCTGGTCTCAAACTCCTGGGCTCAAGCAATCCTCCCACCTTGGCCTCCTAAAAGTGCTAGGATTACAAGTATTAGCCACTGTGCCTGGCCCATGTCAGGTCACTCCTAATATCAGGAAAGACTGGGAAATTCACACCATAAGCTCTCGTTTCAAAGGGTTTTTCATATACTGCTCACTTCTACTGGGCTGCTCAAATGCTGCTTGGAAACCTCGTCCTTCCTTTTTCTCCTTTTCCACCTTCCCTCCACATCATATTAATTCTTACTCATCTTCCAGTTTTCTACTCAAGTATCACATCAGCAGGAAAGCTTTCTTCACAATCCCTACCACACCTTCAGGGTTCCTTTGTCATATGCTGTCACAGGACTACTTTCCTTCCCTCATGACACTCACTCCGGTTTAATGTCATGCACTCATTGTTTGATTATTTGGTCATTGTCTGTCTTCCTACCAGACTGTAGTGTTAGGCGCTGCATCTGTTGTCGTTCGTCATTGTTTTCACAATATCTAGGCAGTACCTTGTACATAACAACTCAAAATAAATTGCTATTCGAACGAGTGAATCGGGGATGAGTTAATGAATGAATTGGCTCTTAAAAATCAGCAAACAATGTTGGAGAATAACACATTATACCCTCAATAGACAGTTATCTGGTCTCTATGTGGATATTTCTGGCATGGGCCAATTTGTTCCATTGTTGGATAGTGATAGTAAATTCATTTTTCTATTATATTCAAACCTGTCTCCTTGCAACTCCCCTCCAATACTCACCATTCAGCCTTGCTGGAAATGCCATCAGTGTTTCCTGTTGATATTTTTGTTGTTCTGTTGTTGTTGTTTTTGAGTTGGAGTCTCACTCTGTCGCCCAGGTTAGAGTGCAGTGGCACGCTCACGGTCACCGTAGCCTCGACCTGCTGGGCTCAGGCGATCCTTCCGCCTCAGTCTTCCAAGTAGGAACTACAGGCATGCACCACCACGCTTGGCTAATTTTTTGATTTATTGTAGAGATGAGGTTAGGGTTAGGGTTAGGGTTTGGGTTAGGATTAGTTGCCCAGGCTGGTCCTGAACCCATGAGTTCAGGTGACCCTCTCACCTCAGCCTCCCAAAGTGCTGGGATTACAGGCTACAGCCACTGCACCCGGCTCCTCTTGATATTTCCTTTCAACATTTGAATACTTTTAGCATGTGTCTCCTATGTTTTTTTCCTCCAACATTTATAAACACAGTAGCTTCAGCAGCTCCTGATTTGAGACAGTTCTCAGACTCAATTATCTCCCTCCAGTTCGAGCACACTCTAATGAATACGGAAACAAGATAGAAACAACAGAACCTGGAAGCTCAGGTCTTCAGAATAGTAGCTTTAAGTCATTACTTTGAGAAGATGAGTCTGTTTCCTTCCTTCTATTGGTTATAGTTTAAATTACAAAGCCATTGAACCACCAAACTGCAATATATCCAAGAAGGATAGTACCTACAAGACAATGAATCTACAGAACACATGGGATTTATTACTAGTACTTTCGTTGGGGCAATTTGTTGACAAACGCTTGAGAAGGAGCACAGGGTGATCAGTAAAACAAAACCTTATGGAGATATTTCCCCAATGCTGTCTAGGAGAAAAACAGATTCTTTAACAAAGGTAAGGTTTCTGTACCTCTCCACCATAGTTTTTATATGTCATCTCTGGAGAAATTTCAGATGTTTCAAATCTAAACCTACATCAAAGCTGGGATTTATAAAAATAGCAAAGGGGCTCTATTTATCTCCATTCGCTAATCCTAGCCGGCAGCTGAAAAGAATTGGAGTTTAAATCCTATTACTCTCTCACAGCCCCCACCCTCAAGCCACAATGTCAAATTGATACAATTACTTCTGGGATGAGCAAGGAGGCTGTCACATTAACCAACTGTTTGTTTCCAGTGCTCAGGCAAAAGAGAAATCTGGACTTCCAGACTGAGAGAATTGCATATCCCTGTAAATAACTGGAAATGTTTTGAAGGGTCACAGGCTGCCTCAAAAGCCAGAGGCAGAAGGACCATGTTCATTACTTGGCTTTAGCCTAGAAGGCCAGGAGCTGCCGAAGAGAATGTGGAGAGCAACTCGACAGTGTGTTTCAAGACAGTTTCACTGCTACCATTTGGTAAAATAGGGTAGCCTGCCATTTGAACATAGTCAAATTGCTCACTGGGTCAGGGCAATGGAAGAATTCCTGATTAAGTATTTTTAAATTGAGAAAAATGGGCACAGAACTGGGCACTGGGTATAGGTATGGCAAAGAGAGGATTTATAAGAAAAAGAATCCACAAACAGAACTGGCAAACATTGGAATGGTATCACACTCTAAAAATTTCACACTGCTCAGTACCCACCATATACTTTCTTGCTATGACTATCCACTCTAAAGAAAAGCTTGAATGGCTGAATGGTTCAGGTCCAAGATTCTTGCCCTTATGTGTTTCCTTATGTGTGCAGCCTACATTTCAGGCCAACTGAGCTTCTAGATGTTTCTTTTACCATTCTGTTCCCCTTGTTCTGTCTTTGCACCTGCTCTTTCTCTCTCTTTTTTTTTTTTTGTACATACAAATCTTACCTAGAATTCGAGGACCAATTAAATGCCTCTCTTTACCCAAAACATTTCTTGATTTTCTCAGCTGGAGTTATTCTCTCTTCTGAACTCTTATGACATTTTTTTCTTGCCTTTCTTGTAGCATTGACCATGATTATGGGCACATTTCATTTCCCTTCCTCCACTGTAAATTGAGAGTAGAAACTAAATCTATTCTGTGTTTGTTTCTTCCTCAAAATCTTTCATGTAATCAGGCATGAGGAAGAGATTTATTCTAGGTATGGGGGAAACATAAGAATTAAAGAGTAGGCATGATTAAAAGGGAAGAAGAAAATATCGGCTAATGTGCATGGAACCAGTGTAAACTTAGGAGGTTAAATCAAATGCTGACTATTTTCAACTACATGACAGACTATTTTAATATGCATTCCATAGAACTGTTATGGTTTTGTCTTTTTTACTTTTTCTGTCTTTGTTTGTCTCTGTTTATTCTTTATTTGGTACATCTGTCTGTCTTCCCTCTTCTTCTTCTCTCTCTCCACCTCCCTTTAATCTTCTTCTTTCCTTTTTTCATTCTTTTCCCTTTTCTTGTCTCATCTTGCTTTCAGGAGGCAACAGAAACCACCACTGCACAAACAGATTGTAAAGCAGTGTGAAGTAGGTTCCAGGGAGCCCACACATCTGTCAGTGGATACTGGGATCTGCAGAGAGTTTCTGAATCACAGGTCGCCCCATAATCAAATCAAGCAACTGCAAAAAGCACAGGCTGCCACCCCAATCCAGCTTCTGAATTAAACAAAACCAGAGGATCTACATAAGGAAGAATAAGAGATTGAGCAAACAGAAATAAAGGCTATCCCCCTATCACTGAACAACAGAATTAAAGAAGAGGTTAAAAAAAGGACAGAAGAAACCCTACAGAAATGGACAAAAACCAAAGGAAGAATATAAGTCTCACACAGACCCCTGGAAAATCAGCCACTGAGAATAAAGACTTCAGAATTCCCCCAGAATGCCTGACCTCAAAGCACAAATCCAGATATCAAGATAGTAATAGAGATAATAAATAGAAATGAGAAGACACAAGAGGAAAGAATGAAGGAGTTGATAGCCAAGACAAATGCAACAAAGAATACAGTGAGTGAAATTAACAACAAACTGATAAGCATGGAAAGCAGAATTCACCAAGCAGAAGAATCTCAGAGCTTGAGGATCAAAATATGGAAGTAACCCAAACTGTTAAAAACATAGAAAAGAAGCTTAAAAAGACAGAACAAAACCTCCAAGAGATGAGCGATTATTTTAAGAGGTTGAACGTAAGATTAATTGGAATCCCTGAGGCAGATAGAGAGACAGAGACCACAAACATTCCATGAAATTATCCAAGAAAACTTCCTTCATCTCATCAGTGACATGACCACTAAAACACAAGAGATTCAGAGAACCCCTGCAAGACAACAAATGAGAAGACCAACTCCTAGATATGTAGTAATTCGCCTACACAAAGTAAGTATGAAAGAAAAAATCATAAAGACAGCAAGAGAGAAAGGTCAGACTACCTACTGGGGTAGACCAATTAGAATAGCAGCAGACTTACCTACAAAAACACTTCAGGCTAAGAGAATTTGGAACCCAATCTTCAAAGTTCTCAAAAATAAAAAAATTTCAACCAAGAATTACCTAACCAGCTAAGCTAAGTTTCATCAGTGATGGAGATTAAAATCCTTCCCAGACATTCAATCTCTAAGAGTTTACACTGCCTCCAGACCAGCTCTACAAAAAACACTTAAGAAAATATTAAACACAGAAGAAAGGAAAAAATAATGACAGTGCCTTTCACAAGAACACAGGAAAAAGATTGAAAACACACATGAATCAACCCCCAAATCAAAAGAAAGACAAAAACCAAATAAACAAGCAGCAGCAAATCACACTCTATAAGAACCTCATGGCTGGGCTCAGTGGCTCAGCCTGCAATCCCAGCACTTTAGGAGGCCAAGGCAAGTGAATTACCTGAGCCCAGGGGTTCAAGACCAGCCCGGGCAGCTCGGCAAGACCTCATCTCTACAAGAAATCAAAAATTAGCTGGGTGTGGTAGTGCACACCTGTGGTTCCAGCTACTTTGAAAGCTGAAGCAGAAGGATCATCGGACCCCAGCAGGTCCATGATGGAATGGCCATGAGTGTGCCACTACACTCCAGCCTGGGCGATAGAGTGAGACTCTAATTCAAAAAAACAAAAAACCAAAACAACAACAACAACAATCCTCATGACGGGGATAAATTCTTACAACCGTGTAATTAGCCTGAATGTGAATGGACTAAATACACCACTGAAAAGACATAGAATGGCAAAATGGATAAAATTTTAAGAGACAACAATATATTGTCTCCAAGAGACTTATCTCCCCAGAAAGGACACTCACAAACTCAAAGTAAGAGGATGGGAAACAAAATTTCATGTGAACTGAACACAAAAGAAAGCAGGAGTTGTGATCTTAATATCAGACAAAATACACTTTAAGCTAGCAAAAATTTAAAAAGATACAGAAGATCACTACATAATGATAAAAAGTTCAATCCATCAACAAGAAATATTCATCCTAAGCATATATGTGCCCAACATAGGCACACTAATTTCATAAAGCAGCTTCTAGGTAAACTAAAAAAAGATATTGTCTCTAATACTATCATAATTGGGGAGTTAACCCCCCCCAACATCCCTAGACAGATCATCAAGACAAAAAGTCAACAAGGAGATCTGGAACCTCAAGATGACACCTGACCAAATGGGCTTAATTGATACCTACAGAATACTTCACCCAACAGCCACAGATTATGCATTCTACTCATCACCACATGGAATGTACTCCAAGATCAACCATGTCTTTGGCCACAAATCAAGCATAAACAAATTCCATGAGATTGAAATTCTACCGTGCAAAATACCTTCTCAGATCACAGTGGAATAAAAATAAATATCAACATGCACAAAATTCCCCCCAAAACTCACAAAGACATGAACACTAAAAAGCATGATGCTAAACAACTCCTGAGTTAACATGGAAATCAAAATAGAGATTAAAAGATACCTAGAAACAAACGAAAATGAAGAAACATCCTACGGAAATGTCTGGGATGTGAGAAAAGCAGTACTAAGATGGGAATTCATGTCTCTACAAACACACATGAAGAAAATGGAAAGATCACAAGTTAACAGTCTAAAAAATTATTTAAGGAAGCTGGAAAAGAAAGACCACCAAAATCCTAGCTACAGCAGAAAAATTCAGATCACTAAAATAAGAACTCAAACTGGGGACATAGAAGACAAAAATATAATACAAAAAAACCAATGAAACAAGCACTTCGTTCTTTGAAAGGATAAACAAGATTGATGGACCCCTAGATAGATTGACCAAGAAAAAGCCCAAATAAACACAATTAGAAATGCAAAAGATCAAGTCACAACTGATCCCAAAGAAATACAAATGATTATCAGAGATTACTATGTACACTTATATGGAAACAAACTCAAAAACCTAAATGAAATGGAGGGCTTTCTCACATCACACAACCTTCCCAGGTTGAAACAAGAAGATATCAAGACCCTAAAGAGACCAATAACAACCCAGGAAATCGACTGTATCATAAGAAAACTACCTATAAAAAAAAGGGGCCTGGGCCAGATGGCTTTCCAGCAGAATTCTACAAAACATACAAGGAGGAGCTATACCAATTCTGTTGAAAGTATTCCAAGCAATTGAGAAAGATGGAACTCTCCCCAAATCATTTTATGAAGTTAACATCACAAACTGGGTAAAGATCCAACAGAGAGAGAACTACGGCCAATATCCTGAATGAACATAGATGCTAAAATTCTCAACAAGATTCTAGAAAACCAGAGCCAACAACACATCTCAAAAAATCATCCACCATGACCAAGTAGGCTTCATCTCCGGAATGCAGGGCTGGCTCAACATCCACAAGACCATAAACATAATTAAATATATCAACAGATGTAAGGACAAAAACCACATGATTATATCATTAGAAGTGGAAAAAACTTGTGATAAAATCCAGCGCCCCTTCTTGATAAAAACCCTCGAACTTCTAGGTATAGATAGAACATACCTCAAAATAATAAGAACCATCTATTAACAGCCAATATACTGCTAAATAGACAGAAATTGGAACAATTTCCCCTCAAAACCAAAACAAAACAAGGATGCCCACTCTCACCGCTTCTGTTCAACATAGTATTGGAAGTCCTAGCTGAAGCAATCAGACAAGAGAAGAAAATCAGGGGTATCCAAATAGGAAAAGAGAAAGTTAAGTTATCCCTCTGTGCAGACGACATGATTCTATACCATGAAAATCCAAGTGAATCTGTCAAAAAGCTCCTTGCACTGATAAAGGACTTTGGCAAAGTTTCAGTGTATAAAATACATGTGCAAAAGACGGTCGCATTCTTATACACTAACAATAACAAACAGAAACCCCCCAAAAACACAATCTCAGTCACAAAAAAAAAAAAAGAAAAGAAATACCTTGGCATCTTCCTAACCAGAGATGTGAAAGACCTTAAAAACAAAAACTACAAAACACTGCTCAAAGAAATCAAAGATAACACAAACAAGTGGAAAAATATTTCATGCTCATGGATTGGAAGAATCAACATTGTTGAGATGTCCATCCTACCCAAGGTAATCTACAGTTTTAACGCAATACCTATTAAATTGCCAGCAGCCTTTCTTCTCAGACTTGGAAATGACAATACAGGAATTCATACGGAAACATAAATGACCACGAATAGCCAAACAATCTTCAGCAAAATAAGCAAAGTGGGAGGCACCATGCTCTCAGACTTTAAGCTCTATTATAAAGCAACAATAATCAAAACAACCTGGTATTGGTACGAGATCAGGCATACAGACCAATGAAACAGGATAGAGATTTCAGAAGCAAAATCTCAATTTTTCAACCAACTCATCTTCAACAAAGTCTCCACCATCAACCACAGGGGAGAGGAGGATCTATTCAGTAAATGGTGCTGGGAAAACTGTCTGACCACGTGCAGAAGATTAAAACCCTACCTATCACCATACACAAAAATCAACTATAAATGGATCAAAGACCTAAATGTAAAATCTCAAACTATAAGAATTTTAGAAAATACAGGAAACACCCTTCTGAAAATTGGAACTGGCAATCAATTCCTAATCAAAATCCCAAGTGCCCGTGCCATAATAGATAAGATAGATAAGTGGGACCTCATCCAACTGACAAGCTTCTGCAAAGCCAAAGAAACCATCAAGAGAGCAGGGAGACAGCCCACAGACTGGGAAAAATATTTGCCAACTGTATATCTGACAAAGGCCTAACATCTAGGATCTACAAGAAACTCAAATGTGCCCGAAAAGAAAAAAACAAATAAACAGCACCCTTAACAAAGTGGGCAAAAGATACGAATAGACACTTCTCAAAAGAAGAATACGAGCAATCAATAGATACATGAAAAAATGCTAATCCTCACTAGTCATCAAATAAATGCAAATTTAAAAATCCCCACCGAGATACCACCTAACTCCAGTCAGGATGACCTTTATCAACAACTCAAAAAACAACAGATGCTTGAGAGAATGAGTCAAAAAGGGAACGCTTCTATACCATTGGTGGGAGTACAAACTAGTACAGCCTCCGTGGAAAACAGTGTGGCATTTCCTAAAAGATCTGAAAATAGACCTCCCATATGACTCTGCAATCTCCCTACTGGAAATATACCCGGATGACCTCAAATCACCCTGTGAAAAAGATACCTGCACACGCATGTTTTTTGCAGCATTATTCACAATAGCAAAAACATGGAACTAACCATGCTGTCCATTGAAAGAGGACTGGATTTAAAAAATGTGGTACATATACACAATGGAATATTACACAACCATAAAGAAGGACAAAATTATGGACTTCGTAGCAACTTGGATGGACTCAGAGGCTATAATGCTGAGTGATCTATCACAGAAACAAAGAACTGAGTATCCCATTCTCTGACTCATAAGAGGACCTTGAACAACTATCATAACACTATTAGAAAGGGATTGGAAGTAGTGGGACAGCCAGGGGATGGAGGGCATACCTCATCAACAAGGGTACCTGCATAGTGAACATTTGTATACCTAACCCTAAATTGTATCCCACATTTTTAAAATAAAAAATTTATTTAAAAAAATAATAATTTTTTTTAAAAAGCAAATGTAGCATATTATAGAGACTCTTTTCTGCTTTTCCTTTTTCACTCATCAATATATTCTGAAAAATCACTCTTTATCAGTTCAAGCAGACCTTCCTCATTCTTTTTAAGAACTGCATTACTCATGGTGTAATGCCGGGCATGTTAGCTCAAGCTGGAATTCCAGCCTTTTGGAAGGCCGAGGTGAGAGGATCGCCTGAGCCCAGGGGTCCAAGACCAGCGTGGACAACTTGGAGAGACCGCATTTCTTCAATAAATCATAAAATTAACCAGGTGTGGTGGCACGCGCCTGTAGTTCCAGCTACTTGGAAGGCTAAGACGGAAGGATTGCCTGAGCCCAGCAGGCTGAGGCTGCAGTAGCTGTGAGCATGCCACTGCATTCCAGCCTGGGCAACAGAGTAAGACTCCAACTCAAAAAAACAAATCAAACAAACTTCATAGTACTCATTGTGTAAATGTACCATAGTTTATTCAGCCAGTGAATAAATAGAAGTAGGCGTTTATGTTGTTTCTAATATTGTATTTACACATAACACGGTGATGAATTTTGTGCATTTGGTTTTCGTGTTGTAGAGTATATCTTCTGGGTAATATTCCCCAAGGAGAAGGGACTTTGTAAAATGGCAAATACAATGAAATTGTGTTAGGTATCACCAAACTTTTCTCCATGGTTTTGTACCACTTTGTGCTTTGAGGGCAAAGATTTCTGAGTGGCAGAATGTGTGTGTATGGGATTGAGGGTCAATAGAGGAAGATTATATTCTAATATCTCTATAAACCCGTTTGCCCTCTTCAGTCTGCTTCTGTGATTAACGTCCACATTCTCCCCTGTCTCCACGATGCACCCTCCCCCCCACAAACCGGCCCTGACCAAATTCATTGTTTTACACTCAAGAAGCCCTGATGCCGGCTCGGTAGCTCAGCCTGTAATCCCAGCACTTTGGGAGGCTGAGGTGAGTGGATTGCCTGAGCCCGCGGGTTTGAGACCTCCCTGGACAACTTGGAGAGACTTCATCTCTACAATAAATCAAAAATTAGTCGGGTGTGGTAGCGCGTGCCTGTAGTTCTAGCTATTTGGAAGGCTGAGGTGGAAGTATCACCCGAGCCCAGCAGGTCGAGGCTGCGGTGGCCGGGAGTGGCCACTACACTCAGTCTGGGCGACAAAGTGAGACTCCAACTCAAAAAAAAAAAAAAGATAACTGAATTTTTAAAAATTGGTGACCTCACTTCTGTTCTACTCCCAGAATTCTCTCCAATGCAGTTCTTCTCAAGTTAGGCTAATACAAAGGCAGGGAAAGCTGTCCTGATCTTTAATACTTACACTACTGGTGTAGGAGAGGCAAAATTTTACCTCTGCTCTGTTAGGGTTTTTTTTTTATTTTTCCCCAGCTGGGCCTTATGTCTTGACATAATACAGATCAATAGGAGAAACGTGTACAAATTTGTTTCATACAAGTTTTACATGGCTCAGGAGACTTAATAAGGAAATGAAGATGCAAAGTAACAAAATTCAACATTTATTTACTGAATGAGAAAAAAGTAATAAATTGCGAAAATGTGACAAGGCAAAGGAGCTTGAGCTAGGGTAGTTAACTGGGTAGAGAGGTGACTAAGAAGTACCTTTAACTCAAAATAGTCAATATGCCAGAGTGGCAGATTTTGAGTTGGCGAGTTCTGAATTCCTTCACTGCCAGTTACCACATTCCAAGCACTGTGCTAAGCTACTGTGTTTGTGCTCATGATCCCAAACTTTCTCAACTTCTCTAGGACTTTTCTTTCTCTCAGTTTCCTCCCCTATGTCCTATAGCATCAATTTCTATCCTTCTCCTCTCCTCTCCCATGAGCATATATACATTGTGTAACATCTTTCAAAAGAAAAACATACCCTCCTTAAACCCCTTCTCAATGTGTTGCTTAGTCCAACTTTTCAGAAGCTTTGTTTTCTCTTTCTCGTCTCCATTGCACAACTGAATACCTTCTAGAATGACTTCATTTTCTAAAACTTCACTAAATTTTCTGTTGTGTAAAATCGCCAGCAAACACCATGTCACCTATTCCAATGAGCACTTTATTTTCTCATCCTCATTTTCCTTTGGTAACTTTTCATACTGTGGAACTCCCTCCTTCTTGAAGGTCTAACTTCATGATGTTCATTATTCCCTATTCCCTCTTTCATTGTTCTTATTAGTTTTTCTGTGGGACCTGCTCTTATGAGTTCCAAATAATGGAATTCCTTAGGGCTTAGAACTAAACAATTTTACTGTTTCTCCTCTCCCTAGTGATCTCATCTATTTCTGTGACCTTTGCTGGTATTTACTTTTCTCCAGCCAAACCCTCTCCCCAGATCCTTAGACTCACAAAGCTTACTGATAACTTGACAGCTCTACTTTGTTGCTACATCAGTTTCTTAAACATAGCATGTCCAAAATGAAACTTCTGAACCCTTCCCCAAACCTATATCTTTGTTTTTACTGGGGTCATGCTCGGTTTTACCTTTTTCTTGAAATTGCATGTCCAAATTGTATTAGTTGACTAGGGCTGCCATAACAAAGTAACACATACTGGGTGGCTGAAACAAAAGAAATGAATTTTCTCACTATTCTGGAGGCTAGAAGTCTGAAACCAAGCTGGCAACCTTGATTTGAGGCCCCTATTCTTGGCTTGCAGATAGTTGTCTTTTCCCAGTGTCTTTTCAGAGTATTCTCTCAGATCAGTTTTACAGGATTAGGGCCCATGGGGGCCCATCCTATGACCTCATCTCAACTTAATTACTTTTTTAAGGATCCTGTATCCAAAATAGAAATATTCTAAGGTACTGGGGGTTAGGATCTCTTCATACGAATTTTTGAAGGAAACAATTCAGCCCATTACACTAGGGAAAAACCAATTCATAACCCAACTCATTCGCAAATTTTGCTTTTTCCACCTTCAAAATGTTTCCTCAATCAGTTACATCTCCTACAACCCGGGCCTCCATTGTAATCCATGATGACTTGATCTCTTGTCATAACTACAGCATCACCACTGCCCTTCCAATTCATGCTCCAGTAAAGAGCCAGATAGGTATTGCAAATATGAATCAGAACAAGTCACTGCTTGTAGCCCATCATTACTGCCAGAAGTCTTCTGTAGCTTTTAATCGAACATCAAATTCCTAAATCCTTATGACCCTTACAAGTCTGTTTTTTAGCATTTCTCCAGCAGTTGTTTCATTCCACTACTACCAGCTACATGGATTTTCTTATTCAAATGCATTAACGTTCTTTTCTTCTACTCTGTGTGATTCGTTTCCTTTTTGTCCTTTAAGATTCAGTTTAAATGTCACTTTCATAAGGAAACCTTTCACAAGAGCCTGATTAAGGACAAAAATCCCACCTTATTATGCTCTCATTTTTATGTTTGTTTCATTCATAATATTTATTGCCATTTGCTACCTGCTTTGTGGCTTTTTTGGCTGTCTGCCTCTACTCCAAGAATATTTTCTCATGTATCCCCAGCACCTACTACATTGCCTGGAAAATGAGAGGCACTTAATAATTACCTTTTGGAAAAGAATGAATAAGTGGATGAATGGATGGATGCTCTGCTCCATGACAGCAGAGATCATTTCTACGTTGTCCATCTGTGTCCCCGTTGCCTGGCATACAACAGAAACTCAATAAATACATAGCTGAATTCATTAATTAATCCATATATTATAGTGAGAAAACTGAGGCTTAGTTAAAGCAATTGCCTCCTGATCAGCCAATAGAGAGGCAGAGCCAGGATTTATACCCTAATGTTTCATGACTCCAGTTCTTAAAATAACACTGGAAGGGACTTTAGAGATTTCTTATCTAACAGCCAGATTTTATAAATGAAGAAAACGAAGTTCAAGATGGTAAAATGACCCACCCAACTCATCTATTTTGATCTATATTGTAGGGCCAGCTCTGTGACTAGGTAGCTAGGTAAACTTGGTTAAATTGCCTTCTCTGTACTTCATTTTTCTTATCTGTTAAAAGGAGTTGAGAGACTCCGATGGCATGATTTAAGCATTCCCGTATCTAGGCAGTTCTTCCAGCTCAGAACTTTTATGACTCTTCCTAAGATTGCTTTTACCTCCTCCCCTCATTATTTCATTCTCATTGTAAGAGAGGGAGAAAATTAAGTTGTTCTTTACTCTTAATGAAACCATTAGGAAAAAATAGTTTTAAAAATTTCTTAAAATAAAGTTTCCCAATCTTTATGTACCTCAGGAAGAATAAGAGTTACTGCTTTATAGATCCCTAAAGGAAAGATAAAAGTTCTATCTCCAGGTCCTAGGTATCGTTGGAAAAAGGTGTATATATTAATATTATAGTCATTCAGAAGAAATATCATTATCAATCCCTGTAATGAGGCAATAAATTGGAAAAGAGAAGGGTAAAGTGATGTTCATGGCAATAACAGAATATAAAATTCCTTGGTGTGTATGCAAGAAAATGAATAACCCACATTTCTGTGGTTTTCGCTTTATTTTAACTGCTGGTGAAGAGTGACTTATACTGCAAGAAGACAAACCATTCTTATTTACACTCAAAATGCCAAATCCCATTTGCACTCAAATGCGATCACCTTGTATAACTCTGTCAACTTAACCTGCACAGAAGAGAAAAGCTAAAGGCAGAATATGAGGAGACCTGGGGTTTCAAATTCAGTCTCTTTTCTTCACAGCCTTGATCAAACAGCCTGATTTGCTGCAACCATTCCAAGATGGAAGTGTTTTGAATTCTAAAATAGCGTAGCACCAAATGTGTCATAATTAATCTGAAACTATATTTAGAATGATGAAATTTGCCATGAAATCTGAAATATGCTTCAAATGTCAGTTTTATTTTTAATTAATATGCCAATCCACCTTTGCAATAATCAAGTTTTACAGTCTCCCAGTGCTAGATGACTTGGATGCTGTTTTGTGAGTGTGTGTGTGTTTTTTTTTAAGCTCACAATTATGATAATGTTGTTCTCCCACAGATCCTTTCTTCTCCCACAGATTGTCAAAAGAAATCTGATTTCATCCCAGTGGTATATTTCATCTATAAAACCAAATGATGTGAAATGAAGTGTCTTGTCTTACTGGTCACAAGTTAACAAAATCATTATTACATCATCACATCTACCATTCTTATGAGCTAGTATTTGTTGTAAGAAGATAGTATGTTATTAACCTGCTTTCACGAACCCATTTCTTTCTACTTAAATTCTAGGGTAAAGGAAATGAAAGCCCCAGATTTAAAAGCAATGTGTCTTTTGTTTTTTAAAGTGGAAATGGAGTTTTAAAATATCAATCAAACATAAAATGTGTTGCTTGTTTTGTACTCTTTTGAGGCCCATTCTGTGTTTTCCATTGAATTTTTGAAGACTTAATATTCAACAGTTGATAGAAACATTTTTTAAACAATCATGCATATCCCCCAATTGTAGCAATCCTTCTCAAATTACACTGTGTGAGCAGAAAGCTTATCTGAGGATATTGACTTCTCTGTCTTTACAGACTCATTTGTTGAGAAAGAGAGACAACAATTTGCTGGAAGCACACACATATGTGCAAACTGAACTAGTGTCTTGGGACTTTTTCTGCCATTGCAAACAGTAACATTATCAGTTGTGAATCAAGTCAGGTTGCCATAAAAAACAAGAAAACCTGATAGTGGTTAGAAACTTTTTGAATGACTTGACACAGTCATTTTATGTTTGTTCCATCTAATACAAACTTAGATTTACATTTTGCATATTTTTCATTTATTTCATTTTGTTAGTAATTTATTTTAATGATTTTTTAAAGTATTCTACTACTAATTAGAAAACTGAAAGCTGGTCTTCCCCAGTGAGGACCGAAAAACCACTATTGGGTTGGGCGCAGTGGGTACATCTGTAATCCTGGCAATTTGGAAGGCCGAGGCGAGAGGATTATTTGAGCCCAGGGGTTTGAGACCAGCCTGAACAAACTAGTGAGACCTCGTCTCTACAATAAATAAAAAAATTAGCCGGGCATAGTATTACACACCTGTAGTAACAACTCCTTGAAAGGCTGAGGTGGAAAGATCACCTGAACCTAGCAGCTCGAGGCTGTGGTGGGCGTGAGCGAGTCACTGAACTCTAGGCTGGGCAACAGAGTGAGATTCCAACTCAAAAAAAAAAAGAGAGAGAGAGAAACCACTATCATAGATAAATTTCTCAGTTTGCTTGTTGCAAAGGACCTTATTACTTGACATAGACGTTACAAACAAATCCAAAAAACCATTGGTATATGTGAGAAGCAGTTGGTATATTTTGTTGGGTCAATGATAATTACTTGGTTCTTGCTCAAGTGACCCGAAATGGATCATGCAAACTTTGGACACAGTTGTCCTGAGGCATCTTGGCATTGCCAAGAACAGAAACCCCAGACAATCATTTTACAACAGTTCTCAAGATTACAAGACTGGAGACATCGTTCTCTCCTCAGGCTATGGTGTAGACTTCACCTCTCCCTCTTGATGTTGCTGAATACCTGTCCACCCTGTACTACTTCAAAGAAGAAGACAATATTTAAGACAAATCTAAGAAAGATTTTTCTTGTTAAAGCATAATAGTGTTTAAAAGCACCTCATCAGGGAGTTTGTGCTTATAAATGTATTTGTTGAAGCAATATCTAGTGTATAGCTTACATGTGCCAGATACTATACTCAGTGGATAAACCTCTCCTTCATGGAGTATGTGGCCTAATGAAGAAGTTAAATACTAAGCAAGCAACTACCTAAATAAATATAAGATTGCAAATATGATTGTTGCTATACAAGAAGGGAAAACGGTGCTATGAAATTTTATAGCGAGGAATCTATTCTAACTTAAGGGGTTGGAGGAGAATTGCCCAGAAGATGCTTTTCTTAGCTGGGATCCAAGGATAACCAGGAGGAAAGCAGTAAAAAGTCTCAGGCAAAGCCTTGCAGTCACATAAGGCTAATAGTTTTGTCATTTTGCTCAATGCACACACATAGTTTAGAGGCCTGTACAGCTACTCTAATGCGAATTACACACGTCTTTTATTTCCACTGGGAACATCCACTGCTGTCCCTCCCATCGCAGAACATATCTTCATGCTGTAGTAATTTCTTCTCTGAATAGTCCTTTGCTCTCAACAATAACACCAAGCCAGACACACCAGAAGGTGTGGGATAATTTGATTTCTATCAGACCTTATATCCCTCTCCTGTCTCCTCTTCTTTTTCTTCTGCTCCTGAAACAGGTGTCAACTCCTCTTAGTCACATTTCTTCCCATTTGCCCTCTAAAGAAATGACTAGAATTGGAAGACCCATGTGATTTGTTTTCTTCCTTTCTAATTATCTACCCCACCTGAAATGCAAATGATTCATTTGTTTATTGAACAACAAACCTCTGTTGGGAGACTGCTATTGGACAGGCGCTTGGTGAATGAGACTGTTATCAAATTGTTTCTTGATAATTAAAAGTAACAGATACTTGGAAGGCTGAGGCGGAAGGATCGCCGCAGTCCAGCAGGTAGAGGCTGCGGTGGCCGGAAGCGGCCACTGCACTCCAGTCTGGGCGACAGAGTGAGACTCCAATTCAAAAAAAAAAAAAAGTAACAGAAAAGAGTGAGCCCTAGACATGAGAGGAGGTAGGCAGTGGTGTCCCGTGGAAGGAGACAAAGACCAAAGGGAAGAGATACTGTCTTTTATCACTTTCTTAAACATGTGAGGGTCCTTTTGGGATATGTAGACCCAGGTTGGGTTGCTCCACTGTACGCCAATGAATGCAAAGTGAGCCGGACTCGGTGGCTCAGCCTGTAATCCCGCGCCTTTGGGAGGCTGAGGTGAGTGGATTGCCTGAGCCCGCAGGTTCGATACCCGCCTGGGCAACTTGGCGAGACCTCATCTCTACAATAAATCAAAAATTAGCCGGGCGTGGTAGCACGCGCCTGTAATTCCGGCTACTCGGAAGGCTGAGGTGGAAGGATCGCCGGAGCCCAGCAGGTCGAGGCTGCAGTGGCTGAGAGCGGCCGCTGCACTCCAGTCTGGGCGACAGAGTGAGACTCTAACTCAAAAAAAAAAAAAAAAAAATGAATTCACTCCAACTCAAAAAAAAAAAAAAATGAATGCAAAGTGTTTAGGTATAAGACTTCACACATGACCCATCAGGATATAAAGACTTGACTGTAACCACTTTCTTGATGATCTGGAGAATTTCAACATTTTCATGTTGGAACATAGGACAGTTAGCATGGTTCTGTGAAAATAAAAACTAAAAAAAATGTAGCTCTGAAGTAGTGTGGCCCAAGAAATCACTGGGGTTTAGAATAAGATATGTTTGTTGTAGGATAAGAATAGGTATGCTAATCTCATGCAATTTTATCATTTGGGGTTCTCTGGCGTTTATAAGTTAAGTGATCTTATTTTCAATATCCTTAATAAAATTTGAGTTTGAGAGAAGCGTAAAAAAATCCATATTTCATCCCGGGTCAATGTTCTGCTCTGTCTATTCTAATTTTTAAGGCAATGTGAAAAGAGTTTCAAAAAAATAAAAAAGTCTCAGCTGATGCTGAAAACTTATGAGCAGTGGGGTATGTATTTTGAAGCATGAATGAGATTTTTGTGACTAGCCCCCAGGTGAGAAAAGGTCATTACAAAAATTAAGTTGTTCTCAAATTGGTCTATATTTAGAATAAAGAAAATGAAATTTGTACTATAAGTATTGGGGCGCTTTACTGGTATGTTATCATATGTGTGCTTTTTTTTTTTTAGTCTTATAGTTTTTATTTTTACAGAAAATTATAGCATTTTTAGGGGTTCAAGAGAGCAACCACAGAGAGCTACTGTAATACTCAGCTATGTAAATCAGTTTCAGTTTGCTTTTTGCATATATCTGCCACATGTTAGTCTGCCCGTGTTTCTGCTGTTCATCTACTGTTGAAGAAAACTCCCACCGGTATCATACACAATGTCCACAGGTATTATAAATATCCTTTCATAGATCTCCACTGAGAGATAAAGCCAGGGTCAATTCAAAGTCAATCTTAAATTTTTAAGGCAGGCAAGTATATCATTTGCATACAGATCAGCAGTCTGTCCTCTACTTAGGGAAAGATTTACAGATACTTTAAAATGAGGCCTAATCTATAAAACAAACAAGCACAAAACTAAATCTAGGGGAGGAGAGAAAGAGAGATAGAGAGAAAAAGAATTAAATTGTAATTGCGTTGAATGTTTGTCAGAGAAGAAATTCTTCCTGCAAATTGCTTTTGGTTAAGACTGCAAAAGCCCCAGTGTCAACTAAATTGAGACCCTTGACCTAGGGGTGCTCATGGGTTGCCCTGAGGCGATAGGCATCATTTATTTTTTATTTATTTACCACCATAAAATGTAAGTTTCAGGCACTGATTGGTTGAGAGAAAAAGTGGAGCAGTTTGTTGTTAGTTAAATAAAACCTTCTTTTCAATTATCTCTGACTTAATCATCGCGTGGTTGCAGTTTGCTTTGGTCAAACAGAACAGAATGTATCTGTAAAGGTTATCCTCTGAAAGTCATTTGTCTTCCTTTGCCCATTCTGAGGGAAAAAAAAGAGTATTATTCTAGGAAAAGCCAGGCCAGGTGACCAGGACACTCTCAGGACTTCATTATGGAGATGGCTCTCTCAGATCACTCATGGGGATGGTCTGCTTGGCCAGAAATCAGGGGTAGTCAGGGACAGGAAGAATGGAAGAGCAGAGGAGAAACAGCTACCAAGGCTAACTGTACCTGGGCAAAGTGAGCCCTAGGTGGGGCAAACACAGGATCATTTGGGAGCCAGACCAGACCCTAACAAAAGTCAGAATTGGCTGTTGGTTTCCCCATAACTTTCTTTATCTGCATCCTCACCACCGACCCACCATGTTTCCAGGTTAGGGTTGACCTTTTCCTTCTTTCTCAGGGCATGTCTTACTTTAGGCCTGATTTAAGCCCATCCTACAGAAAGGATCAGCTCTTCACACTTTCTAAGATGTCAATGATAAACCACAGCCTAAAGAGTAAACTCCTAGAAGCAAAGCATTAGCCTTTTCACAATTACAAAAAAAGATGCAAAAAAAAATTTTGTCATTATAAAAAATACAAAACTATCTACAATTAGAAAAAATACAGATTGCATAATTGCAAAATCACAGAAAACACACAAAAAAGGAAAAGAGCTCTGACATTTTTATTTCATATGAGGAAGCAGGCAAGGCTTTCCTAACATTCCCCCAAACATAATGTAGGGCAGTGTTCCCCAAACAAACTCTGGAAGTGAGATCTCCTTACTCTCCACACGCATACACACAAGCAAAGAAGTTTGAAACTATAGGGAGCATAGTGTGCAGAATTTCCCCCGGCTGTCAGTATACTTGTGTTAACTTCAAATCCCTAAATACAAAGAGTATTGTTAAGTGAAATGTATAGGAAATCATTGATTTGGACTGAGCTTCTGCACTAGGCCGAACAGACTCAGCTAAAATGGAGTCACTTATGCTGAAGTTTCTTAGCTGAAACTAAGTTACTTATCTGACCTTTTGTGAAGTCAGGAGAGAGAGAGAGATAATAGCCAAATCCCCAAACAGGTGGGCTTTAGTAGGCATGATAAAGAGGTCCCTCTGCCTTAACCTTTAACTTTGAAATGACCAATTTGTTTTTTTTTTTTGCTCTGTCTAAAAGTGAACCTCCTCTGCTCAGCTCATAGGAACAGTCATTCTATTTTACAGAAGGAGGTGTTGCCTGATTCTAGATCTTCAGGTTTGTTGAAATTTTGTCTTTTGACAGTATATACGTAATTTTCTAAACCTATTTGTACACATAACTTTTTTTTGACAACCCTTTGGACAACCCTTTTCTCTTTGGCCACATCAACTCAATCATGAGTTAATTAAACACACGTACAATGTCAATACCATTCCTTTAATTTTTCCAGACCCTTTCTTGAACAACATGTCACTTGCCCTTCCATTCCTACCTTTCCATCCTCCTTCTGTCCCTACACCCTGGTCGTTTCCAGCTGGCTCACTCTAACTCTGTTTTCAAAATTTCCTTTAGATATTATCTCTTCCAGAAATCTTCCTTGACTTCTCTTAGCTACCACTCTCTATTAGTTTCCTGTGGCAACCATGATAAACTACCACCAATTGGGTGGCTTATAACAAAACAAAAACAAAACAAAAAATAACCCTTTATTCTCTCACAGCTCTGGACACCAGAAGCTCGAAATGAAAGTCTTGGTAGAACTGCACACCATCTGAAGTTTCCAGGGAAGAATCCTTCCTCGCCTCTTCTCCCTTCTGGTGACTTTGGGCATTCTTTGGATTTTGGCAACAAAATTGCAACCTCTGCCTTCTCTCATCTGGGTCTCTGTCTTCTCTCCTGTCTCTTGTAAGAGCACAGTCATTGGATTTAAGATCCGCTCTCATTTCAGGATGATCTCATCTCTAGAGACCTAATTTCATCTGCAAACACCTTTTTTTCAAATAAAGTCACACTCACAGATTCTGGTGGGAGGCATCTTTAAGGGAAGCCACTATCTAACCCACTACATAGTCCTAGGCTGAGCTTAAGACCCCTTCACCTCCCACCCCTTCCCAGCACCTTTGGCACGTCTTTATCCCCTCATTTACCCCGCTGTGTTATAACAGTCTGTGCGTACTTCTTCACACCACAGTCATTCTGTGAGATCCTGGTAGACAGCATCAGTGTCTTAAATATCTTTGAATTATCATCGCCTAGTGCATAGTAGAGTTTCCATACATGTCTGAGCGAGGGAATGAAAAATCCTTCCTACAAGGGTCATTCTGCACACTCTTCAGGCTGTTTTTGTGTCATTTCCTCTCCCTCCTTGGTCATTACGTGGCTACTCAAAGACTGATAAGTCACAGTTGTTCTCTAACAACTACTTTTTGTAAACTTTGCAAGGATTGTTTCATACTTTTTCCATATGGTGGTAAACGGTTGCCCTGTTGCAAAAAGATTGGTATTGGAACACTGGTATTGTTTTGATAACTTGTATCATTATTTGTATTAGTATACTGAAAGGATAGAGAAATATTTTTAAATGTGCGTTGCTTAGCCTGGCGCGGTAGCGCGCACCTGTAGTTCCAGCTACTTGGAAGGCTGAGGCGGAAGGATCGCCGGAGCCCAGCAGGTCGAGGCTGCGGTGACCGGGTAGGGCCACTGCACTCCAGTCTGGGTGACAGAGTGAGACTCCAACTCAAAAAAAAAAAAAAATGTGCGTTGCTGTCCAAAAAACCACTACGCTGTTCACGTGCTGTGATTGCTGCCTAGCAATGGCATGGGACTCACTGAATTTTGGAACACTTGGTGGTTATCTTGTTTTGAGGGGACTGAGTTTCTGCCTGTGCATCTGGCCTCAACATAGAAATTTCCAATATGTTACTTCCTTCCTTCCCCATAATTAGAAAATATAGATATTTACAAAAATGTTCTTTGCCATCCAGGAACTGAAAATACATTTGGGGTGAACAGAAATGTAAATAAATCACTTTTGTTTTTTGTTTTTTTTTTTAGTTAGAGTCTCACTCTGTCGCTCAGACTGGAGTGCAGTGGCCGCTCCCGGCCACCGCAGCCTCGACTTGCTGGGCTCCGGCGATCCTTCCGCCTCAGCCTTCCGAGTACCCAGAATTACAGGCATGCCCTACCACGTCCGGCTGATTTTTTGATTTATTGTAGAGATGCGGTCTCGCCAAGTTGCCCAGGCGGGTCTCGAACCCACGGGCTCAGGCAATCTGCTCACCTCGGCCTCCCAAAGCGCTGAGATTACAGGCTGAGCCACCGAGCCTGGCCAATCACTTTAATGCCTTGAAATATATGAGAGGTACTATGTGTGGTATGGTTTCTCCTCCATGGAATCTGTATCATCCAGAAGTTCCAAAACAGTACAGAGAGGAACCTTTGAGACTCTTGATGTGATTCCAATTCTTTAGGGTGGGTTATAAGGATCTTATTTTGCTTATCTCTTCAGTCTTATTTCTCCTCCTCCAAAACCAGGCATCGGCCCCACAATACTATTTGTTGTTTCTTTTTTAAAATCTTTTTTTTGCGGGGCTGGGGGGTTGAGGTCTCACTGTGTTACCCAGGCTGGAGTACAATGACATGTTCACCGCTCACCATCCTCAACGTCCTGGCTCAAGTGGTCCTTCTACCTCAGTCTCTCTAGTGGCTAGGACAATAGACAAGTGCCACCACACCCAACTAATTTATTGATATTTTTGTAGAAACGAAGTCTCACTATGTTACCCAGGCTGGTCTCTAACTTCTGGGCTAAAGCAGTCCTCCTGCCTCGGCCTCCCAAAGTGCTGAGATTACAGGAGTGAGCCACTAAGTATGGACAATTTGTTGTTTCTTAATGTGCTATATTCTCTTTCTCCTCCATGCCTATGAACATGCTGTGAATTCTTCTGATCCCATCATTTCCTGTCCCCTCAAGGTTCCCCTTGCCCCCCTTCCCCTCCACACTGCTGGAATGTCATCCGACTGATTCCTCCTTTGAGTATCAGACTAGGTGTCAGCTCCTCTACAAAGTCTTCCCTGAACTTCTAAGTTAGAAGTACAGGCCCTTCCTCCTAACACTCCTAAATATGCTTTTACGTACAACACTTCAACACAATATTGCAGTAGCCTGTTTGCTTCTTCGTTTCTTCCAGCGGGCTGTGAGCAACCTGAGAGTACTGCTACATCTTGTTCATCTTTTTATCCCCAGAGCTAAAAAATGCCCCTGGTACAACAGAAGGCATTCAATACAGACTTGTGGAATGAATGAATGAAGTGTCTTCCAGAACTAGCAGAGCGCCTGCCTGTCCCGCTTGGACAGTGACCCATCCAGTCCTCGGGCAGATCTCCTCTTCTCCTGCCTGCAAGTTTGGGCTCACATGCCGAGTGATGAATCTGTGTTAGAGAAGCCCCCAGCAACACCCAGCAGAATACACATGCTCATCTGCTTCTGTTTGCTTCTAGCCATGAGGAAAGATGATCTATTTTCTGATTTGATGCTTGTTGCATTTTAATGAAAATAAAAATACCATTTCCTTTTCTCACATTAACACTGAGAGGAGGCTTCCGGAGCGGCAGAATTGCCAAACTTTTGCTTCTTCTTTTTCTCTTTCCCTCCTATACCTCGTTTAGATTTCGTTGTTTGTTGCATCAGAGTACATCACAAGGGCCTGCCCCAAATTTAGGCAGCTGGGGTTAGCTTTTATTATTATTATTACTATTATTATTATTATTATTACTTGTATTGACTGGAAAGGTTTTCTGAAAGAGTGCTCTCATGAAAAAGGCTGCTTTAAGATGGATTCTAAATGCCTACAGATCGTGGCTATGCCATCTAAATGAGGTCTCTCTATTTGTTTATTCAACAAGAGTTGTCGGATGAATGACTGGTGTCTTCCACAACTACCTGAGTGCCAACAGTTTATTGGATGCTCCAGAAATTAGCAATCTGATCTGTACTCCTTTCTGCAAGAGATAGGATAAGATATAAATATAAATATACCCACGATATCTGTGACTCTTTCTTTGTGATACAGAACTTTTGAGACCTAAAAATCACCCAGTTTTTTGACCTCATGACGACTAGGTAATATCTGTGGACAGTAAATTTTTGTTTCACAAGCAGGTACATTTTTCATTCTCTAGTCCATAAATTAAACTATTATATATTTTCCAAAGACAGAATCTTCCTCCCTCCAGACCCTACTTGAAAATTCCAGAAGGAAAGTGAATACTTCAGGTCTCAGCTGCTTGCTCTAAGGCTGAAGATAGGAAAAAGGGGCACGTCAGGATATGTTCTTTTCAGGTTTATAACCTAATTGGTAATTGCCCTAAGAGCAAAATATCTATTGACAACTGTAATAAAAGTTTGTCAGATTATTTTTTTCACATTAATAGAAGATCTTTATTGTAAAATATAAACGAAAATGAAATGTTTTGGTGTGAAGGAGAATGACTACAAAACAAGGTAATTGTGCTTTTTATTGCTGTCTCTGGACAGCTGCCCAAAGAGGAATACAGTCCACAGGGCCAAAGCTTCAAATCAATGTTTAGTCCTGGTGGTCTGGATAGCACAATAGATTTCCTACTCGCTACTCGATACGGGAAAGCCAGACGGTCTTAATTTAAATCTCGACTTTACTGAAAATCATTCCTATAGACTAACTCCTGTAATCCCAAGTGAAATGAATTTAGAAGTTGTAGAGAAAATGTTTTGTGGAGGACTATGATAATTAAACATCTAATGAAAATGCAATACGGCCTACTGTTTTCTATAGGATGTGAAAGGAAGGCACATTTATCTTGGTCTTTAGGTAAATTATACCTTGGACACTGCTGTTAATTTTGGAGATCTTTATCAGAAATAATCAAAATCTATAAACGGAAGAAATAGAATCTGTATCTGCAAAAATGTATTTTCAAGCCTTTAGCCTTCATTGAACTCAGGGTGGGTATGTTTAGACTACTTAGTTTTACTTTATATCCTTCACTAAATGCTTACTAACTGCCCGTTTTTAATGTGGGACTTACTTCCTACACAGACAAATCGTCCAATAGACTTTCTTTGATGTGATGATAAGTTGGCTTTAATTAGATATTACCAGATCTCCTTAACCTCGTCCCAGTGCCATTACTTTAATGTTTCAATCTTCATACTATTAGAGGCAATTCCTCTGGGTACACGAGAAAGACAGTGCAATGGAGAGATGACTTCACCAGCCAGGGTTCTTTAGAATATGATATTGGCTGTTTTCATAGGCTAGGTATGAATTTTTATCTCAATCAGGAATTTACTAATTAAGGAGAAACTGGCTTTAGAAAGAAAGAAAGAGAAAGAAAGAAAGAAAGAAAGAAAGAAAGAAAGAAAGAAAGAAAGAAAGAAAGAAAGAAAGAAAGAAAGAAAAAGAAAAAATCCACCATATTTATTACAAGCTTCTGTCACAGGTAAAGTGAGATTCATCTTTTCGAGACAGAATGCTGAAGTCTCCATGTTGGAACCATGTTTTCTTATGGGAATTGGCAATTCCTAACTCAAAAAGGAAAGTGTTAACAACTGCTTAGTCATAGTTCACCAGGAGCCAGACCAAAATAAGCTTTATTTCACGCCCACCCTTCACTAGACACATGCCCATTTAAGACTAAAGTTGATCTCACTTTGGCTATGCTTAAAGACTTTTAGACTCATGGATTTAACCAGGCCATCATAAGCTGGCAGAAAGCAACTCTCGGTAAGTTGCCAAGAAAAAAAAGGACAAGTTGCTTGCAAAAAGCTTTAATGCATCTCTTGTTGACGGGCTATATGGATATAGATATAGATATCAGAATCTTGCTATATCACTCATTATCAAGAGGCTTCTGTATGCCAGGTACTTAAAGTTGCTGCAGATATAGACGTGCTTCCTGCCCTCAAGTTAAAAGACCAATGGGGAATAAGGACAAGTAAACATATAAATCTAGTAGAATATGACAAACAATGTAATAGGAGTGATTCCAATGGATGTCCAGAGGAAGGGAGCTTACTACTTCTTTCTTAAGAGAAGGATGGTATTCACTACAAGTGGAAACTCTCCAAACTCCACATGTCAAGAGCAAGGACAAGGACACCCAGAGCCTTGCTACTCAATGCGTATTGTACAGGCCAGCAGCCCTGGTATCACCTAGGAGCATGTTAGGATACACAGCTTAAAGTCCCACTTACTGACTCAGAGTCTGCACTTAAACAGGATCCCAGCAGTTCCATATGCCCTTAACTTCTGAGAAACACTGCTCTAAACAGTGTCCCTCAAACCTGAGTGCACTTCAGAATCACCTGAAAGGGTCATTTTAAGGATGAAACAGGTTGATAAGTGCTAACTCCAAATTTTCGTGCCCATCAGTTTTCTGGGTGATGCTGATACTGCTGACCTGGGGACTGCCTTTGAGAACCACAAGTGTCGCTCAGTCTCAGGAAACTGAGTCCAGAGAAAGAAGGGAGTGTAATGACTACCCACGATTAGGCCCAGATATGTCTCCTTGAGGCCATTAGGAAGACTATCCTATCCCCCTGATATCTTGCACAATCAGGGGCAAACCTGTTCATTAATGGATGAAGCCTCTATGCTATAAGATGTTCAAGGGACAAGGACAAGGTCCCCCTGCACTTTCTACTCTATTCCCAGTTCTTAGAACAGAGTAAATGCTTGATGTATTATGTTCCCTTCCTTCATAACGTAAGCTTGGAGATCTTGTTCTTTGAGAGACTGTTCATCTTTGTTTATGAATGGCAGGTGAATTCTGAGTCTCTCAGGTTAGACCACATGGTCTGGCACAAACTTGCCAGAAAAGCCTTGCAATAAGAGGACGTTGAACAGTTGCCTAGCTATTAATAAAATAATCCTAGGTTTTCCATTTGACCATTGCTTCCAGTGACTACACATGTTCTAACACACACCAGAGGGGATATGCTAGGAGTTAACCTTGTAAAGCCATCTCAAATACTTAATAATTTGGACAACAGCCTAGGTAAAACCAGATTGATCTATACTCATAGAGTTGTTCACAGTAAAAAAAAAAAAGCCAAGATTAGAGAATTAGAGACTGCTGTTTAGACATTCAAGTAACTCGAAATCTCTCATGGTTATTTAATTCAACTTGAATTTTCAAGTCAACTACATTGTCCAATGTCAGATTCCTATGGTCTGTGTTCATCAAAGGAAGCTAAGGAGTCTTTTCCCACACTTTTCTGGGATTAAGATCATACCTTTTCAAAGATAAAGCACTCTGTATTAAGGTCTGTGATGCAGGAATTTTTGTAAAGGATACAAATCATAAATTCTTTAATATACTATTGTTCCATTGAATGCCTCGTCACTGATCCTATTGATGTTGATTTTTTCTCCATTTCAGTATGTTCCAGCCTGCACAAGCTCAAAGAAGCAGAAGGCTAGGATGGAAGACTTCTGTCTGACAGTCTAAACATGTCTGCTTTGATTATTCAATAACTCCAACCAATCACATATAATATGATTTGTGGTATATTAACTAATAGTTCTTAAATATGAATTTATCTCAGCCATATAGAAATAAGTGAAAGGAGCTGGACTCAGTGGCTCAGCCTGTAATCCCAACACTTTGGGAGGCCGAGGCGACTGAATTGCCTGAGCCTGCGGGTTCAAAACCAGCCCAGGCAACTTGGTGAGACCTCTACAATAAAATCTCTACAATAAAATAAAAAATGGCCAGGCATGGTTGCACACATCTGTAGTTCTGGCTACTTGGAAGGTTGAGACGGAAGGATCACTGGAGTCCAGCAGGTCAACACTGGGGTGGTCGTGAGTCTGCATGCCACCGCACTCCAGCCTAGGTGAAGGAGTGAGACTCCAACTAAAACTTAAAATAAAAATAAATAAATAAGTAAATAAGTGAAAATAAGAATGAGAAAACAGTACCCTCACCCATATCATATGAAGCAAACCTAGTTCTTGAAATATTATATTTATTTCCATATGCTCTGAAGATACAGTCTCTCATCCCTATTTTGTTGTAGACTAGCAAAGATATCTTTTTTATATCAAAATATTCTAGAGTTGTGGGAGACTTAGCCTTAAAAGCTTAAGTAGTAAGGGAGCTGTGAACTCCGTTAACACTTCTTTATTCAAAATAATTGGGAGAAAAAGCAATGGGCTTTATTTCTGTATCTTAAAAAGCCTTTAGATCCATTATTTTTGAAAGAGATGCTGTTGTTTCAGACAACACCCTGGAGGGGGGATGGAAACTAACACTCAGCTACAATTCTAGAATGTATTGCTGCCAGAGCACACAACTGCTAACCCCCTTCTTTCGGTATTAGTAAGAAAATATGTGTTACAGGTGAAGGGGCTTATATATGACACATTCAACTTGGCCATTACAAATATACTGACAATCAATCCTACACCTAATTGCCTGGCAGCAACAGGCATGTTCTGTCCATTTGAGAATATACACATCAGTACATACATATACTTATGTATGTATGTGTTGCTCAAGCAATATGGATCTTTGTGCAAAGGAAATGTTCAGATCCAACCGTTCTCTTTTTCCTCCACTAGGAAGTAAACTGGGACAGAAGAGAAAATCTTCATATTATCCATATAATTACCTGACTTGCCCCTTTCATTTTGCCTGGGCAGAACGAGCTGTATAAGAAGACTAAAGGACGAAACAGGCCCTTAAAGGTTTAATTACTATCATATTGCCAGAAGTTGATGTCAGTTGTTAAATGTTACGGCACTTTCCTTTTCCTATGAACATTTTCTCTTCTACCACTGCTAATTGCTGTGATACGTTTTCTCTAATGATACACCTTTGTCCTTCACTTTACTCAATAGTGTGCAGAAAAAAAGGAAACCCATTGAAAACAGGCGAGAAATTGTAC
This sequence comes from Cephalopachus bancanus, assembly GCA_027257055.1. Lineage (NCBI taxonomy): Eukaryota > Metazoa > Chordata > Mammalia > Primates > Tarsiidae > Cephalopachus > Cephalopachus bancanus. The sequence goes on from JAPVLO010000614.1 coordinate 858,466, forward strand.
ACTGAACCTTGGTAATATATCATAAATTACTGTCATTTCAATTCTCCTTTGACCTTTGTATTATATTTTATGCAAAGAATAATGAACAAAAATATCTTAGAGAAATTTCCTAAACTCCTTGTCCCATATATTTTAATATGTTACTATTAGAAGATTGGAGAGGGAAGGGAAGGGCAAAAAGGGAACGAATTTCCCAGAAATCACTTTATAATGAGTCCATTTGGCAGCTTAGCAAATAAATCTCTGTATTCGGATACTAAAAGATTCTAAATTAAGCCAAATTCTATTCTATGGTAAGAATATTAGAGTAAGCTGTCATAGTACACTCTTTTTGCGCAAACCTACAAACGTAAGCCAGTATAGACCTGAGAAAATTTAAACCTTTCCTGGCCCTTTTGTCTCCAGAAATTCTCCTAAGAATTATGTATTTTTACTGACTATGGAATTACCTATTTGTTTATCTGCCTTCAGCTATGCAAAAACAGTATTTAAAGCTTGCTCATGAGCTGAGTTCGAAGACTTTATCTGCCTCCTGCTATCCAATATAAGGAGAAAGAGATACTAGTAAGAACTAGAAGGATTGAGAGTTGTCTGCAAAGGAATAGGTTGATGCTTTTGGATCCATACCCTGCTTCAGCAGCAGTGGTGTGATGTGTGGAATGTGGAGAGGAACAGGCGCAACAGTCGATGACAAATTTTGTCTGTAGTCTTAGACAGCTTATTACTCCCAGTGACACCGTGGTACCATAACGAGGGCAAGGAACTCTGAACCTTCAGTCCTGTTACTATTACTAACTGGCTGGCCCTGTTGCATCACTGAGAGATACTTTCTTCATCTGTAAAAGAAAATTAATGTCATCTACCCTAACTAGGTAGTTGTAAGTTTCAAAATTCTTTATGGATACGAATGTGCTCTCCAAGATACTCTCTGTGCATCGAAGTAAGGTTTTGGAATGCAGAGGTTTGCAGAGATTTTCTTATTGCTCTGAGACTTTCCTCAGAGAAAATAAAAGTAGATAATAAATGCATTGTGTTCAGTAGCAATATAGCAGGCCTTCAATAAAATCGCCTCTTATTGCTGTAAAAGCTATTCTGGGCTAACTCTATTCTAAAAAACTACAACCTGCAAACACAAGAATTCATACAGAAGGAAAAAAATCAACTTTGGACCCTAGCATACATATTACTTTTGAAACGTAAAAGGTCCGTGAAAATTTAGGGCAGTGATTTATGGCACATAAGGGTTTTCAAAGCACTCAAATTTCCAAAAACTCTCTCTAGATCTTACACTTTACTCATTAATTACCAAGAATATGGCATTTCACACCACAGTAGCTGCTCTGGAGATGCTGTTATTTAACGTGTAAAGAAGAAAAATGATCACTGATACAAGTTTCATGTGTCCATTTCCTCTCATGTAATGCAGTCCCTGAGTGGGTCTTGCAGTGTCCAATGGTGTCCTCTTGCATTTTATATATGCCCTGTAAAGAGGGGAATTCAGGTAATGTGATGCATGTTTTGAGCAAAATGACAAAACTATCAGCTTTATATGATAATTTCTGTTGTCTAAGGAGCATATGTCAAGGCATTTTGTCTTTGTGAATTATAGCACCAAAGTCTTCCCATGTGGCATTTTCTTTGTAGTTGGCTTGTTTATAAAGCCTAAGGTGTTTATGTTTGCTGAGGGGAGTAGATGAATAAGTTATTAGCTCTGTATGAAAAAATCCTCATTCTAAGCAAAAAATAGCCTATTTATGGGACAATCTTAAAGGGCGAGGTATTTTTCATTCTGACCTTTAATGGCACAGAAAAAAAAATCAATGTAGATTGTTTTTCATGGAGGAAAGTGTAGATTTTAAGTTTGGTGTCAGTTTGGAGTTGTGTTTGCATCTTTTCTTATTAGACTGAATTAAGGATAAAGAGTTTCTAGCTTCGTCTTTGTACCATATTCTTACCCAGCTCCTTAATTCCTTTTAACAGAGGGTGTTGCTCAACGTACATCAAAATCTTGGCAGTGAAAACATAGTCCTGACCTTTAGGAAGTACTGGGCCAAGGTTACCCAGGTCAGGTCATAATGCATCACTTTCTAATGGCAACAGAAAGCTAAGAAAACTGCTTTCTATTTGAAACCTAATCAGAAACCTGAGGCTGAATTCACTAACCGTAATGGCAACACATTTCTACTAGATCAAACTCAGGACTTTCAAGACCTAGAGTAGGTATTTAGGTTAGGAGAATATAAAACTTTGTTGATAGAAGCTAGAAGACTCACTTGTTTATTGTTTTATGCATTTCTTCTTAGTTCTAAAATGAACTATATTCAGCTTAGTATCAAAATAGAAATAAATAAATTCTCACACAAAACAGCATTATGTTCTGCTAAATTAACCCAACTATTTCAAAATAGTTAATTGCTATTGCTGGTTAGGTTGTGGGGAAAAGAGCATGTTCAATCATCACCATTGAAGCAGCAATTGGGACAGACATATATGCCCTTATATCCACTTCTAGAAATTTATCCTATGGAAGTAATTCAAATTGAGGCATAAAGCTATATGCATTAACATATTTATTGCTGTATTACTTATGCCTGTAGAATTTAAATGAACTTGTGAATCCAATGATAAAGGAATAGTTAAATCAATTTGGTAGGTTAACTGCATAGAATATTATCAAGTCATTAAAAATAATTATAAATACTATGTAACAGCATGGAAAGCCTTTATGATATACCATTAATAGAAAAAGCAGAATATAAAGTTACTATAATGCTGTAATTACAACAACATAAAATATGTATGTGTTCAAAGATTGAAAGAAGACATAGAAAAGTGATAAAAACTTTTATGGTGGTAGGATTAAATTAGTACCTTCAGAATTATCTACATTTTTTGCATGAGAGGTAAGAGATTTGAGGTAGTTGAATGAGGCTAGAATGAATTCAAGCAGTTACTTGATCTAAGAAAATATGCTATTGCTCTTACTTTTTAACTTTCCAGCTTCTGGAGCAAGACTTCTCTGCATACAAAACCAGGCTTTACATGTGAAGGTAAAAAATATTGGACTGGTCATTTACCCTGTCGTGGCTTCAGTTTCTCATCTTAAACTGTAGATGATAATCATACATATCTCATAAAATTGCTGTGAAAATCAATAATTTTATACTAGTTAAAAGCCAGATATTTAGTAACTGCTCAACATTAGGTTAACTATTATTATAATTTCAACTGAACTTGAATTTGGGGGAAACTTGGAACTAAGTTTACTGTAGGAAGCTGCTTAATTTAATCTTAAATTACAAAAACTTCTCAGTTTAGAGTGGTGGGATGCGGTAGGAAGTGGAGGGTAATTAAAGGGAGATGTCATTTGTAAAATGTCAGCAGTTTCCCACACATTTGTAAACCAAAGATAATATTGATGGATCAAAATAGTTAAGAAAACTCTTTGCAAGGCTAATTTACCCCAAAACATGATCTATGACAAGATAAACAAAAGCAGAAATCTTTTTATGCTCCATCTGGGAGTTGCTGAATAAAATTACAGATGCAAATTATACCCACAATCTGAAAATGCATCAGTCCATTCTGGTTTGTCTTTTTTACACAACCTCTCTTTGCTCAAATCATCATAATGTGTGGCCTTTTGTGATGACATTGATTAACCTCACCTGAAAATGTATGGCTCTGTTGAGACACAGATTCACACTAGACATTTATGGTCAAAGCAATGGACAGTGCTGCAGGATTAATACCAGAGATGGTTCTTTGTCAGCAATTTGCAGCCTGGTACTTTCCAGGGGTTCTCACCACCAGATGGGTGGTTTGTTTCCTTCTGAATCAATGCTTAGGTCTGTTGATTATTTGAATACATCGTGTCATTTATCTCCCTATCTCCAAAGAATGGGCTTCACCCTGGACCAGATGGTTTCTAGCTGAACTCTACAAGAAAGAGTTGAAACCAATCCTATTGGAAGTATTTCAGACAATTAAGAAAGAAGGAATTCTCCCTAGCTCATTCTACGAAGCCAACATCATCCTGATATCCCAAAATGGCAAAGACCCAACAAGGAAAGAAAACTATAGGCCAGTTGCACTGATAAACATAGATGTAAAAATTCTGAACAAGATGCTAGCAAATCATCTCCAATGGCATATTTCAAGGATCATCCATTACAACCAAGTGGGCTTTGTTCCTGGGATGCAAGGCTGGTTCAGTATACATAAATCAGTAAATGTAATCCATCACATAAACAGTGTAAAACCAAGAACCACATGATTATCTCATTAGATGAAGAAAAAGCATTAGTTAAGCTATAATACCCCACCAGGAGTGGTGGCTCAAGTCTATAAATCCAGCACTTTGGAATGCCAAGGTGAGAGGATTGCCTGGGCCCATGGGTTTGAGACCAGCCTGGGCAACATGGTGAGACCTCGTCTTTACAATAAATCAAAAAACTTAGTTGTGCATGGTAGTGCATGACTATAGTTCTGGCTACTTGGAAGGCTGCGATGAAAGGATCACTGACGCCCAGCAGGTTGAGGCTGGGGTGGCCGGGAGTGTGCCACTGCACACTAGCCTGGGCGACAGAGTGAAACTCCAACTCAAAAAAAAAAAAACCAATTAAAAAAGAACATTTCTCAAAATAATAAGAGCCATCTATGACAAACTTGTAGCCAACATCATGCTTAACAGGCAAAAGCTGGATGCATACCCCTAAGAACTGAAACAAGACAAGGATGCCTATTCTCACCACTCCTATTTAACAAAGTACTAGAAGTCCCAGCCAGAGCAATTAGGCAAGAGAAAGAAATTAAGGGTATCTAAATAGAAAAAGAGGAAGTAGAATTATTCCTCTTTACGGATGATATGATTTTACACCTAAAAAACCCTAGAGAGTATGCCAAAAACCTTCTTGTACTGATAAATGACTTAAAGTCTCGAGATTCAAAATCAGCATGCAAAAAAAAATTATATTTCTATACACCCACAACAAGCAGGCTGAGAACTAAATAAAACAACCCCATTCACAATAGACACATGCACGCACGCACGCAAACAAACCTCAGCATCCATCTGACCAAAGAGGAAAAAGACCTTTACAATGAGAACTACAAAATACTGCTGAAAGAAACCAAGGATGTCACAAACAAGTGGAAGAACATCCCATGCTCATGGACTGGAAGAATAAATATTGTCAAGACACCCATCTTACCTGAGGAAATCTACAAATTCAACACAATTCCTTTTAAATTGCCTGCATCATTTTTCACAATCCTAGAAAAGACAATATAGAAATTCATATGGAAGCAAAAAAGAGCCTGAATAGCTAAAGCAATCCCCAGCAAAAAGAACAAGTTTGGAGGCATCAAAGCTCCAGACATCAAACTTTACTACAAGGCTACAGTAACCAAGACAGCATGGTACTGGTACAAAAATAGTCAGATAGACCAATGGAACAGTACAGAGAATGCAGAAATAAAATCACAGATCTTCAACCAACTCATCTTTGACAAAGTCGACAAAAACTGACATCAAGATAAAGAGACCATATTAAGTAAATCGTGCTAGAAAACTGGCTAACCACATGCAGAAGAATGAAACTAGACCCCCACCTATCATCATATACAAAACTTAGCTCAAAATGGATCAAAGGCTTTTTTTTTTTTGAGTTGGAGTCTCACTCTGTCGCCCAGACTGGAGTGCAGTGGCTGCTCCCGGCCACCCCAGCCTCCACCTGCTGGGCTCCGGCAATCCTTCCGCCTCAGCCTTCCAAGTAGCTGGAACTACAGGTGCACGCTGCCAGACCTGGCTAATTTTTGATTTATTGTAGAGATGAGGTCTCACCAAGTTGCCCAGGCAGGTCTCGAACCCGCGGGCTCAAGCAATCCACTCACCACAGCCTCCCAAGGCGCAGGATTACAGGTTAAACCACCGAGCCCGGCTTGGATCAAAGACTTAAATGTGAAATCCCAATCTATAAGAATTTTAGAAGAAAACTTAGACAACACCCTCCTGGACATCAGAGAATTCATAACCAAGTTTTCAAAAGCAAATGCAGTAAAGGCTAAAATAGACAGGTGGGACCTTATCAAGCTAAAAAGTTTTTGCACAGCAAAAGGCACCATCAAGAGAGTAAAGAGACAACCCACAGAATGGGAAAAAATATTTCCAAACTGTGCATCCAAAAAAAAGAGGTCTAACATCTGGAATCTACAAGGAATTCAAACGAATCAACAGCAAAAATAAATAAATAACTCCATTAAGAAAATGGGCGAAGGACTTAAACAGACACTTCTCGAAGGAAGACATTCAAGCAGCCAACAAATATGAAAAAATGCTCAGCTTTACTAATCATCAGAGAAATGCAAATCAAAACTACAAGGAGATACCACTTCATACCGGTAAGGATGGCTATCATTAAAAAGTCAAAAACAACAAGTGTTGGCGAGGCTATGGAGAAAAGGAAACACTTCTACACTGTTGGTGGGGCTATAAGCTAGTTCAGCTTCTGTGGAAAGCAGTGTGACATTTTCTCAAAAAACTAAAACTTGAGCTACCATGCAATCCAGCAATCCCACTTCTGGGAATACACCCAGAGGAACGTAAATCACTCTGCCAAAAAGACACCTGCACATGTGTGTTCACTGGAACACTATTTACAATAGAAAAAACATTGAGCCAAGCTAGATGTCTGTTGAAAGTGGACTGGATAAAGAAAATGTGGTACATATACACAATGAAATACTATGCAACCATAAAGAACAAAATCATGTCTTTGCTGCAACATGGATGTAGCTGGAGACTATCATTCGAACTGAACTGTCACAGAAACAAAAAAATTGAATACCACATGTTCTCACTCATGAGTGGACCCTAAGTATTGGGCACATGAACACAAAGGCGGGAACAACTGATGCTAGGCACTACTGACAGAAGGAGGGAGCATAAGGAGCACACAACCACCCACTGAGTACCATGTCCACTACCAGAGGAGAGAGGGGTCACTGGAAGCCCAAACCTCACCTGCACACAATTTGCTTCTCAGCAAATCCTCACATGTACCCCACAACTCTAAAATAAAAATAAAATGAAAAATAAAAATAAAAAATTTTTTGAGAAGAACAAAAGAGTGGCTTCAGACAATCAGGCATCTCATTTCTTCGGACAGAACAAGATCTACATCATCTTAGGTTATTTTATTTATTTACGCAACAGAAATCTTTAGTGAACCAGGTGTGTGTGTGTGTTGTTTTGGGGGTTGGGGGAGGGAAGTAAGAAATGCAAGCAATTACATACTCCTGTATGCCATTTTTTTCTTCTTAGAATAGCACAAATGTCTGATGACACACTAAAAAGCTTGATGACACACTCTGTTGGCAAGGCTGTGAAGAAGTTGACATATATTTCTGGTGTGAGTGTAAATTGGTACAACGCACATGGAGGGCACTTTGGCAATAACCATAAAAATTGCAAATGCATATACTCTTTCAGCCAGCAGTTTCGTTTATGAGGATTTATTCTACAGGAAGACTCGTACCCTTGTGAGATGATATATACTGGAGGTTATTTGGTGTGGCATTGCTTACAGTACAAAAGATGGTGAAAAAACATGTCCATCCACCCTCTGAGACTTGGTAAAAAAGAATGGATACTCTTAAAATAACAAGGGAAGATTTCTAGTATCTATCATCAAGTAGCAAAAGCAGCATGTAAAATAATACATATAATGGCATGCCTTGGGTAAAAGGAAGAGAGGATAAGGAAGTGTGTTTGAATTTGCTCACTTTTAAATTAAAAACTTGGGAAAATGCTTAAGAACCTAATAGAAAATTGTTACTTGAGGTGGCAGAGTCTGGGGCAGAAATGACTGGGCGAAAGATGAAGTAAGAAGAACAATGTAACTGGATTAGTATTTTAAAGAATTTTTAATAACACTATTCAGAAAACAAACTATATTTTTAAGCCAGAAATATTTTCAAGTAAAATAATATTCCAAGGAAAAGTATCTTGTCACTATTCATTCACTGAGCTGGATTGTTTTTTTGAGGTCAAGGATTCATTCATTCCCTGGTATTTCAGAGAGTCTTTATTAAGTGTCTGTTGAATGACTTGCATTATGATCGGTGTATGATATGAACCAAGAAGTAATTGACATTCCCTTTCAAGCTTCAAAGTGCATTCAGATACTGAATCCTATTACCCATCCAAGCCGCTCTTGGTTTCTGACCCGAGCTCACCACCTGACCCCACTATCTGTCAGACTATCCATATCCCACCTACTTTGACTCACCCCAGGAACCCCACTGATTCATTGGACTGCCATCTGCACCCCCACCCTCTCCGCTCCATCACCTGGGTGACCTTCAGTCTCAGGCACAGACCACTCAGCCTGCCCCTTGCAGACTACGTCTAGAGTCAGCTAGAGGCAAGCTGTGTTCTACCTTCTTCTGTCCTGTTCTCTGCAAGCGCTCGTTTCTGTCCACTCACCAGAGGCCTCTCTCCAGGAGACCTTTCAAGCAGGCACATGGAAGCCACTAGACTCCTCCTCTATGGTATCCAGGAGCACCCAGAGAGAAGTACAATCCAGAGAGGAGATTTCTAAATTTGGGAAGAGGACGCATAAAGTAGGGATCATTTCTAAAACTCCCAAGGTCAGGCTACCAATGAAGACAAGACATACCAGAGAGTAGCTTCTGACAAGCAGGACACCAAAGTCATCCAAACCTTCAACAAAGGCAATGGGAGCAATTAGCACAGGCCACACAGCCTTGAGGCACCCTATACAACAGGTGTGGGGCCAGCTCTTCAGGCTGTCCTTGGTCTACACAGTGAGACTGGGGGCGATAGTCCTTACGTCAGATAGCTCTTCCCCACTAGGGTACCCTCTGTCTCACTCAAGAGGACATCCCCTGTCCCCTCAGTCCTAAAGCAGGCTAAGGGATCCCCACCCACTCCTTCCCCTGCCCCAGAATCTTCCACACTCCACAGACTGGGCACAGACCTGGGCTGGAGACTTGCCAGTTACCACTGCCCAGCTCAACTCTCATCTCATCTTCTCCACTGCAGATTAGGGTCTATGGGGGTTCCCTTCTCTAGAGCACTGGGTGAGGTACAGTCTATCAGTCTCACTGAAATTAAGCCCCTTAAATGGTTCTTGTTTCAAAAGAAGTTGCAAAGTTTGTGGAGTTTAATCCCTGTAGTAAAAAAGAATCCCAGAAATCCTTGAGTCATCCTGCTCTCAACCTTCCCCAGTACAGCCTTGACTCCCAGGCTTCCAGTTGGTGTCCATCTTCCTAGATATTTTAATCTCAGCAGTGAACCCAGGAAGCAACTCAAGCACCACCTTCAAAGGAGGCACATCCAACACTGATGAAGCCTGGCCTGCAGGAACTAAGAGTCTCTGGCCCTTGTGTAACATCAAAATGAATTACCAGGGCCATCTCAGCCAAAGGACAGACACGCACCCTCACAGCCATCTGAATTAAGGGGATACTGCAGCAAGGATTAGGTGAGATCAAGTAGAATTACTCAGGAAGCTTCCATGCAAGGAGCCTAGCAATGCCTCAGCTAAGGAGGGACATGGAAAGGGTCTCAGGCACAGCCCGAGGAAGGGCCCAAAAGCTACCATAACAAGGAACTCCAAATGTGACCTAGTGAGGGGTCTGGGGCTGCCCTGAGAAGGAGACAAAAAAATGACTGGATGAGTTACTCAAGGAAAGACTTAGGGAGTAAATTACCAAGACACAAAGGGAGAACCTAGATCAGAATCACCTGGATAATGCCCAAGAGGCTCACGTGGGTGAGAGGTTGGGCAGACCCATCAGGGCTGGTCCCTGTGTTGAATCTTGTCTACTTTTGCCTCCCGGGAGACTTGCCAGGAACCTCAGGGCACCGCCTCCATCTTTGGGGATGTGTGTTTCATTGTCAACAAGAAAGTACTCCTCCAATCCCTTTTTTTTTTTTTTTTTTGAGTTGGAGTCTCACTCTGTCGCCCAGATTAGAGTGCAGTGGCCACTTCTGGCCACCGCAGCCTCGACCTGCTGGGCTCCGGCGATCCTTCCGCCTCAGCCTTCCGAGAAGCCGGAATTACAGGCATGCGCTACCACGCCCGGCTGATTTTTTAATTTATTGTAGAGATGAGGTCTCGCTGCCCAGGCGGGTCTCGAACCCGCGGGCTCAGGCAATCCACTCACCTCACCCTCCCAAAGGCGCGGGATTACAGGCTGAGCCACCGAGCCCGGCTCCAATCCCTTTTGAAAAGAACATTTTTCTAAAAAAAAGTTTTTAATCCATGTTCCACAACTCTAATTCTCTCAGGGGAATTTTCTGATGAAGATGTCTCAGCTTTTTGTAATCAATGAGATTCATTCATCTCCGTTACATTTGTTCCTTCCAACAGGAGAGTGGTGTCTTAGTCTGTATGTTAATTTGGGCTAAAATTTGGGGATTGCTGGAGTTTGGACTTTGAGAAGGAAGGAATTTGTTTCAGATTTATTTGAGTGCCTGCTCTGGTTTCCAAAGGAAAGCCAGGTGCACAGGGGAGGTAAAAGGGGCTTTGCACACCCACCACCGTCTAGGGTTTCTTCATTTCTGCCTGTTAAAGTGAACTTTGAGAATTTTGCTTTAGAAATTCTAACATCTCTGGAAGTCTGACCCAAAATCAAACTGCTATTTTCTTATAGCCGTGGGGACAGGTTTGGGTTTCTTTAGGAAGGCCAAGAGGCAGTTGGGGGCTTGTGATAGTTGACCTCCCCTTCTCCTGATCATAAATGTCTTAATTTGGGCTGCTGTAACAAAGCACCATAGACTGGAAGGCCTAAACAATAAGAATTTATTTATCATGGGTCTGGAGTTTGGAAAGTCCAAGTTGTCGACCAATTCAATTACTGGTGAGGGCCCTCTTCCTGGTGGGTGCCTTCTTGCTGTATTCTCACATGGAAGAAAGAGCTCATTTCTCTTCTTATAAGGGCATGAATCCCATTCATGAGGGCTCCTTTGTAATCTAATTATCTCTCAAAGGTCCTTTAAATACCTTCTCATTCAGGATTAGGGCTTCAACAGATGATTTTGGAGGATACAAATACTCACTCCACAGCAATGAGATCTATTTCTTTCTTCTAATGGAGGAAGGTGTCAATTAATGTGCAGTTTAGGGGCCTGGCTGTCATTCAGTGTGGGATGGAGTTTAGGCTAAAAGTGGTTGTTTCTCCCTATAGATATTTCGGACCCACCTTAATCTGCTCTAAAGAATTTACATTTGTCATAGGACAATTTACCAAGCTATTAATTACTGTCTCTGTGTCCTACAGTGGAGACTCTAGATAGATGAAAGTCATTCGTCCCCCATTCAACTTCTAGAGAGTTCTGGGTTTCCAGTCTCACAACATGCTATGGCTTTCATCTTTCCTGACTCTAAAAAACGTTGTTAGATACTTCTTATATATTTCTATGCATGCTGTCCTGCAGGAGAAGAATTAGCAGGGTGTTCTGAGAGAAATTAAGTGGAGTCTGGTGGAGGGTTGCCGGATTGAAAGACGGAATTAATCCCAAGGGTAGCAGGGGTTCCAGGGACTTGAAGGGATATGGAGATGAGCTCCACAGGCAGGCCTAAGGAGGCCACAAGACTTCTGATAGAGTGAGCAGATGATGTTTTGTTGGATTAAATGAGCTGTACAATATCATTTTCATCCCCATATGAAATGTACTCAAAGAGTAACTGCTGCATTTCTTGGGCCGCAGGTAAATGCATTCAGCGGGTTTCTGAGAATTTCTCAGGGTACAAGGTTTTAAAGGGGTCTGAGACCAGTCTGACTCTACCAGTCCTTCCCTGGGGTTTACTACATTGGATCAAATAATGGTGATTACTTAAGGACAAAGATAAATCTGTCAAATACAAGATGTCCTCAGGGGGAAAACATTGAAGTTCCTGTGGGTGTCCCTCTGGGGTAAACATGCCTATTGGGTAGACTGGTATTAGACAAACCAAGTTCATTCAGTCTGTGACTTTTGGTTGCTTTATTGCTCAGCTTTTTTAATAAAATATTTTTGGAGTAGCTAAAGAATGCCACACCCTGCTCCTGGTGTGGGAGGTCAAGGCCCAGCTATATAAATTGTGGGGCCTCGTGTTAAATGAGAAAGTAGATACCTTTGTTCAAAAAGCAAAACAAAAAAATCTACTACTGACACTAAAATATAAAACTTTCCCTTTGTTCTGTGGTCTCTCAACTTCTTATGGTGTCTTTAATTTGCTACTTAATGATATAAATAAGGAAATATTAAATTTTAAGTTTTAGCATGAATTTTGTCAGTCATCTTTATATTTTGCAACTCTAGCTTTAAATGAAAATACAAGAATATTTAACTTGTGTGTAGAATCACCAAAATTACACAGTTTGTATTCTATAGTTTATACATGCTTATGCATTCCACACTTACCACAGCAGTGGAAATGCTTCACTAAAGTTTTCATTTTACTTCTTGGTATGCTTGCATTCTATGAGCACTATCTTCAGTTTACTGATGAGAAAGGAAAGACTATAATTAAAAGAACTATGGGTTTTCCTACCTTTCTTTTTCCTTCTGTGTCATTTTCAGCACAAGTAGTTGACTAATACAGGAAGGTAGCGTGAGTAGAAAGGATATGATATGGTTTATATATGTTTTCTATGAATGCTATAACAAATTAGCCCAAACATATTGGCTTACAATAGCACAGATTTATTATCTTACAGTTTTAGAAGTCAGAAGTATGAAATGGGTCTCAACTGGCCAAATTCAAGGTGTCAGCAGGTCTGTGTTCCTTCTGGAGGCTCTAGGGAAGAATCTATGTCCTTTCCTTTTACAGCTTGTAGAGGCTACCCTAATTCCTTGACGCATAGCTTCTCTCTTCATCCTCAACGTCAGCAAGGTCAGGCCAAGTTCTGTTAAGGTTATTTTCTACCTAGTTCTTTTTCTTCTGTTTTTTGTTGATAAGGACCCTTGTAACAACATTGGCAGGCAGATAATCCAAGACAATCTCCCTATCTCCCAGCTGATTAGTATCTTTAATTCTATCTGTAGTCTTAATTCCTTCCCCTTTGCCATATAACCTAACACATTCATGTTTTCAGGTATTAGGATATGGGTATCTTTGGCAGGGGGTGGTCATCATTCTGCCTTTCATGGAATGTTTTGGTGGTTCTTCTTCCTTAGAATGCCTTTGACTTCTTTCCACGTTCAAAGCGAGTTCTAATTCCATCAATAACCAAAGTGTGACCTTTGGGAGCCGTCAGTGTCTTAGCTCATTCAGTCACAGATGTAATACACTCACCTTGTACTCACTTTTAGTCTCATTGAATCCCCATGCGTTATGGACCCACCAGATTTCCACATGCATGAGGCGTTGCAGACACTACATTTAAATGAGGTGGCTAGGAACTGTAGAACTACTTATTGCGAGTATCTTCTCTACTCAAGTGCATTCTCTGTTCTCCCAGCAGACTTCACTCACAACACATAGATTCAAAGATAAAATGACTACGAATTTCAAGAGAGTGATAGCAAAGCTTTAAACCAAGTTTAAAGTCCTTCTGAGTACAGAACACTATAGCGCTGCACAGATCAGATATCCATGAAGCCAGCCTTGACCTCATAAACTCTAACAGCATTACTGGCAAAGCAAAGGCAACTTTCAAGAAGTTGATGTTTAAAAAGAGTAAGTCTTGAATACTTAGCAACAGAAACAGAATCGTGATTTTCTACAGATTTCTTAGTTATCAGTTTCCACTCACCAACAAAACCAGGCACAAGCCTTTTTTGTACTGGTTGACTGTATTTACCACAATCCACTCCAATGTGCTACCTGTGGTTAAAGAGAGGAAATAAGTGCTTTTGCAGTATTATATGGAGTCTCCTTTCAAGCACAATTGAGACCAACTGTTGGTTGGTTTAAAAAAAAAAAGGTTTGAATAGGAGATTATTTTTAAAATGCATAAATACTACACACTTTTCATTTTGAGCTTAAATTATATAAGTCTACATTATTGGCAGTCTTTTAACATAGGGCCATGGCCTTCGCTTTGTGTATAGAAACTTTGATTGGCATTCCAGATCTTTCTTTAATAAATACACTCATACTGCATAATCTTTGATTTCCAGTTCCATTTTCTTTTAACTGATGCAAGACACCTTAAAGAAGATGCTTATGGACACTTACATTCAATATTGGTGCTATCTGAGCTCAGGGCTCCTAATTTTATAATGCCCTCCCCAAAATTTTATAGTTGTTGTCCATACTTAATTCAACAGAATATTTTTATTTTCATGACTAACTTTTTTATGGAGTCTTTCCAAAACATTTGATTATGTTTTCAAAGGAATAATAACTTCTTTTAAACTCACATTTCATTGCTTTATTTAATACTTAATTAAATTCCTAATTACATAAGTATAACTGGCATAAATACTTAATCAAATTATATAATTTGCCATGTATGACTGCCAAATAAAGTTTCAGAACCTAGTGAACTGGCTTTGGTAAGCATATGACTTCAGTGGTAGTAGTGGATCACTGCAGGCTCCTGGAGATAAGCATATCTTATGCGAGAATGTGTATGACCAGCATGTTGTACACAGAGAATGGAGAGCATCATTTGATTTGGACAGGTGTCTCGGGGGAAATTGATTTCAAAATATTTCTATTTCAAAGGAAAGCCCTCAAGAGATTTCATTTTCTTAGTTTCTTTATACAAAATTCAGGGGGATTAAAGAAGCCCCTGTTTATTCTCTGTCCTTTCAGATGTTATTTTCTCTGTGAGTCTTTCTCCTCTGCCCCCCATGTGGAATTAGTCACTCCCTGAGCTCTGTCCTCTTATACAGTTTGACAAAGAATTGAACACACAGTATTGAATAATTTGCCTTTCTGTCTCACTCCCTACTAAGAGGGAACTCCATAAATAGTCCTAGACATGTCTAGTCTCAAAACATGTACTTGTGTTAAGAGTGTCTTTTCCAAGTTATGTACCTTACTTTATTGAAAAATTTGAGTGTATTATCTGTAATTATTTGAATTGAAACTTTACTCTTTCATGAAATAAAAGAATAAAACCTGTCAGTGCATGTACAGCAGGCCCTCCATCAGCTTCATTTTGTTATAATATTGATGAAAAAAAAAATCCATTCCCAGCTGGGGCCACTGTATGGAGTTTGCGCATTCTTCTCATGTCTGTGCGGATTTTCTCTGCGTATTGTGGTTTCCTCCCATATCACAAAGATATGCATGTTAAGTGAATTGGCATGTCTAAGTGGTTGTGTGTGCACATGTGTTCCTTGTGAGGGATGGCTTCCTGTCCAGGGTTGACTCCCACCTTGTTCCTGAGCTGCTGAAATAGGCTCCAACCACCAAGACCCTGAACTGGAATAAATGCATAAATAATTATCTTACTTGTTTGTATTAATTTTTTAAACGTTTATATAGCTCGCATTTATTTCGATATTTAATATTATGCATGTTTTGTGTCTTTCTTTAGAATTTCAGTGGTGTTTCTGTGGTCAGAGATATGCTGTAGAAGCTTGTCTTGTTTTTATCAATTAGCTTATGGTAAAATTTGTTTCCTTATACATCATTTCCCTTAAAGTCAATTTCCAAAAACCTATCCATGCCATTAAGTGAGGTCTTACTATATACTCCTTACTACAGTGCTGACACATGGGAAGTTTTTTTTAATGTTTTTAATTTAAATTAAATTTCAATAACTTTAGAAGTAAAAATGGCTTTTGGCTGCATAGATGCATTGTATCATGGTGAGGTCTGGACATTAAGTGTACCCATCATGCCCACCGGTGCACATTATACCCAACAGGTAATTTTTTCATTCCTTCCCTGCTTCCTACCTTCCCTCTTCTGAGTCTCCAATGCCCATTATACCATCACGTATGATTCTGAAGCATCTTAACTTAGCTGTCACTTATAAGTAAGAACATGTGATATTTGGTTTTCCATTTCTGTATGACTTCACTTAGGATAATGGTCTCCGATTCCATCCAAGTTGCTGCCAACTTTTATTCTTTTTTATGACTGAATAGTATCCCATGATAAATGCCACATTTTCATTATCCACTGATCAGCTGATGGGCATTTAGGTTGATTCCACATCTTTGCAATTGTGAGTTGTGCAGCAATAAACATAATGAGTGCAGGTGTCTTTTTTGGAAAATAATCTCTGTTCCTTTGGATAGATGTCAAATAGTGGGATTGTTGGAGTGAATGGTAGCTCTTTATGCATTTTATACTATTGGTTTTTCATCTGTATATAAACTTTCATCTTAAACGCCTTTTTTGGATATATTCTCACTTCCTTTTTTATATATCTATAGGGATTGATCCATAAGCATAAATGCAATTGCTAATTTGCTGTTACCCTAAGTGCTTAATAGTTACCATTGTAGCTTATTATTACAGTAGCCACCACAAAAGCTTTCATTATAACTTATCATTTCAGTGATCGCTTTTACATTTTGGTGAGAGAAGTAGAAAAGGTGGCAGTATCAGTTGAAAAAAATTGAAGTAAAGTGGCATAGTCAACTTACCATGAAGGATATCAGGAATCAAAACATGAAGCAAGAATAAGAATTCTGAGTGAATATTTTTATTATTAGGCTCTGATTTCCACAGAACCAAATCTTTTCTTTATGTTAAGTGACACAGACTGATCCAGCCAATGATAAAAGAGCAACAATTACAAAGTCTTATGAGGGCAAATTTAGATCATCATCTATGAGCTGCATAACTAACACAGCAGGCCCAGCTGAAGTGTCTATTGTGGCTATAGCCACACAATTTTTATCCTTTCTAGTGGAATCTCGAAATCCTGATGTTTGTTTCTTTGTTGGTGGGTTGGTTTTACTTTTCAGTCATTATTACCAGTAAGAACTCCTGAGTGATTTTTAAGTCTTATCATCTGACATTGACATTAGTGAAGACAATACCTCATGGACAAGACAGCATGGTGGAAGGGAGACAAAGTACGACTGTGACTCAGGTTAGACAAGTGGGAAGAAGGAAGACGTGGGAACCAAGAGGGAGAACATGTTCAAAAAGAAAGTAGGGAATAGCCACCAACACACTTTGTGTGGTTCACAATTTTACCACTGATCAGTGCTACTTTGGCATTTACGTTAGTCACAGTCTCCATATTTTCAAATCCAAAATATGGGGCAAACCAATGTAAGTAATGTAGACAGTGTGTAAAATATCTGCCATGCTTAGTCCAGAAAATTGTCAGACTATGCATTGAGACCATGTAACTAACTTAATTCTGTAGGGCAAAATAAAGGCTGGATGGAAAAGAGTTAATTGCTGATTTGCATGTTGGTGGCAACTTTCTTCTTTCTTTTGTCTATCTTGATTCATAATTATGTGAGTTTCACAATGTTGCGTAAAGAAAAACTTTTCCATAACTTTTATTTGCTAATGGTGCACAGATGAATCTCTATATGAGATTCTCCTCTGGGTGCTATAGGTTTCATATGTACAAAAAATGTTTTGAGACCTTTGCTTCAACACAGGTAGAAGAAATATCTACCCTGGTACATAACATGGCAACTCCATACACCTAGAGTCAACTAATCAAACACTCAAGTAAAGGATATGATCAGTGTGGGGACATGGTGGGAGATGGTAGGGAGGGGGAGATAGCAATGAACCTTATTTTTTTCTCTCATACTTTTCTAAGAAGGGAAACTGAAGTTACACTTCTGCTTGAATTGCCTAATGGCAGTAGTTGTTTTGAACCTCACAACAATATTGAATGTCTATACTTTTTATAGATGTCTTTATTCCACCTCTCCCACTGAAATTCAAAATATGTTTGTCACTCTTATCACATTAGTTATCTGAACTGTCCTTTCATGAGTGTATAGGAAAAGATACTCTTGGATTGATCAGTTAGATATAGCAAGTAAGTTAGTAGTAGCTTTCTCACCATCTCGTGAAAATAAGGTGACCAACTATGCCTATTTGACAGGCACCAAAAGGATTTCTGGGACACAAAACTTTCAGTGGTATACCCACAAAAGTCCTGGGAAAATAGGAATGAGTTAGTCAGTTTACATGAAAAGTTTAACCAGAACATTAAATCAAAATGGTGGTTGGATACTTCCTGTCACTTAAATTGCATGAAATGATGAAAGGTGGTATTTGAAAATGACAGAATAAATGTGTGACTGTTCAAGAAAACAAAAGAAAAGGAAGAGGAAGTTACACTTGAAAGATAGCCAAGATCAGATATAAAGAAAAAAATAGTTTAGAATGCTTTAAAACAGTTTAGAAGGGAAAAAACATATCAGGTTAAGAGAGAATTGAGGCCAATCCTAACTCAAAATAAATGGAGTCAAAAAAGGATAGAGAAAATTACAAAGCAGTAATTAGGGTAAAGAGTTGATGATGTACACTCATACAAGCTAAGCCATTTTCCTCCTGTACACCTTTGCTAATTTACATCAGACACTGAGCAGCTGTCATTGATAGCAACAGGCTTTTTGGTATTTTAGCTCAGGAATAACAGATTTCTTCATGTTGAGATGTCCAAAATAAAACAAGGTGAGGGGATGGTCTTTTAAAGTTTTCTTTATAGAGATTTTGAACATTATTTACTAAGTTTATTTCTAAGATTTTTTTGTGGTTTATTTTTTGATGAGTTCATTTTGCTGCAATTGTAAATTGTTTTGCAGTAACTATGGGTACTCAGGCCAGAAAGAGGGTTGTGCCCTAAGAAGCAATTGAAGGAAAATTCACATCCTAAAGACAAAGTACTGAAATCAGTCTCAAAATAATTGTGTATATGACTAAACATACACACACACACACACACACACACACACACACATGTTTATATCTCTCTATCCATCCACAAGCACACATGTATACACAAATACATTCTAAAAGAAGGCTATTACTTAACAGAGAAAAACTAGAAGTATTCTCACCAAGGTCAGGGACAAGATACGGATACAAACTAAGTCCATGACTATTTAGCATCATATTAGAGCAATTAGTCGAGGCGGTTAGACAAGAAAAAACAATAAGAGTCATGAAAGGAAATAAATTATCTATATTTGCAGTTGACATAAAAATGTATCTGAAAAATACTAGATAATCAATGATAAAAATAATTATATACAAGCAAGATATAAAATAAACATGAAAAATCAATAGTATATAAATATACAAATTATATCTAAATAAAAGAGTTAATGGAAGCAAAACTCAATTTACAATAGCAACGAAATGAACTTAACAAAAAATAAACCCCAAAAATCTGAGAAACAAGCTTAGCAAATAATATTCACAATCTGTATAAAGAAAACTATAAAACACTACCTCTTCACCTTGTTTTATTTTGGATATCTCAACATCAAGAAATCAGTCCTCCCTGAGTTAAAATACCAAGAAAGTTTTTTTCTAGTGCTGAATAACTTGATAATTAAATCCATATTGAATAATAAATATACAAGAAAATAACTAGGAAATGCTGAAAAAGAAGAACTATGAAAGAGATCTAGCCCTACCAGATATTAAGATATCATGAAGTCATAATAATTAAACAGTATAATGGTACGTGGAGAGATAACCTGGCCAATGGAATAGAAAAGAAAGTCTAGAAGGAGAATCAACATTGTAAGGGAATCTAGCATATGATGAAAGTAATACTTCATAACACTGCAGCAGAGATAAACTTTTTAAAAATGGTGTTAGGACAGTTGGATAGTCAATTTAAAAAGAGAAAATTAAATCCATTCTTCACACCATATGCAAAAACAGGCTTCAAATTGATCAAAGAACTACATGTTAAAAAAAAAAAAACCTCTGTAAATAATAAAAGAAAACATAAGTGGATTTCTCTATAATTTTGATATAGGAAAACACTGTTTAAACAATGATTCAGAATGCAGATGCAACAAAGACGATTTAACAACATAATTTTTTTTTTTTTTTTGAGTTGGAGTCTCACACTGTCGCCCAGACTGGAGTGCAGTGGCCGCTCCCGGTCACTGCGGCCTCGACCTGCTGGGCTCCGGCGATCCTTCCGCCTCAGCCTTCCAAGTAGCTGGAACTACAGGTGTGCTACCATGCCCGTCTAATTTTTTGATTTATTGTAGAGATGAGGTCTCGCTGCCCAGGCGGGTCTCGAACCCGCGGGCTCAGGCAATCCACTCACCTCAGCCTTCCAAAGCGCGGGATTACAGACTGAGCCACCGAGCCCGGTTAACAACATAATTTTTAATGTGTTGCCAAAAAAAAAAAAACCTACTACAAGCAAAGTCAAAATGACAAATTTAAAGAAAATACTTGAGACATTTATCACAAAAAGATGATATTCTTAATATATAAAAATTAAGGAAAAAGAAATTTAAAATTCATATAAATATAGATAAAAGACATACATAGACAATAAAATGACTTTAAAACATATGGAAAGAGATTCAATTCCACTCATAACAGGAATTTGAATTCAAAATATACTTAGATGCCATTTCTCACCCAAGAGATTAGCAAAAATTAAAAATATTGACAATGTATTCTATTAGAGAGGCTATAGATAAATCAGAACTTTCATACATTAATTGTTAGTGGAAATAAAAAATGGCACAATTACTATGGAGTCAAATTGACAATATCTAGAAAACTATATATACCTTTATCTTTTGACCCAGAAAACCTGCTTCTTAGATTTACTTTTTTTACATATGAAGATACACTTCAGACAATATGAAAATACTTATACACATGATTATTCGTTGCAGCATTATTTGCAATTGCAAACGATTGGAAAGTACCTAATACCCAAACAGGAGATGGATTGAATAAACTGTGGCCTATATACATATGAATATACTATGCAGTTATAAAAAAGAACGAGACAAATCTACAAATTGATACAAATGGGACGTTTTCTAGGTTATACTGATATCTGGAAAAGCAATTTTTTTTTCTGAGTTGGAATCTCACTCTGTCATGTGGGCTTGAGTGCAATGGCACTCTCACAGCCACTGCAGCCTCGACCTGTTGGGTTTAGTTGATCCTTCCACCTCAGCCTTCCAAGTAGCTGGAACTACAGGCATGCGCCACCATGCCCGGCTTATTTTTTTATTTATTGCAAGAGATGAGGTCTCATCAAGTTTCCCAGGATTGCCTCAAACCCCCGAGCTCAGGCAATCCTCTTGCCTTGGCCTCCCAAAGTGCTGGGATTACAGGCTGAGCCACCACATTCGGCCGCCAGAAAAAGCAATTTTAACGGAGGAGAAATAGAAAAAAAAAAATTATAAATCCTCTTAGTTTTTGCCATAAGCAACACAGGAAGATTAAATAAAAATAAATGAAATTGGCTACCTATACAAATGGTTGTTAGGAGGTGAATTCATATGTTGAAGTCTTAATCCTCAGTAGCTCAGAGTGTGACCTTGTTTGGAGATAGGGTCTTTAAACAGATAATCAAGTTAAAATGAGAGGCTATTAGAATGGGCTCTTATTCAGTATGATTTGTATCCTCATAAAAAGGGGAATTTAGGACACAAAAGCATACACAGAGGAAAGATGATCTGAAGAGACAAGGAGAAGATAGCCATCTACAAGCCAAGGAGAGAGGCGTTGGAGCATATTCTCTCACAGCTCTCAGAAAGAAACAACCTACAGGCATCTTGAGTTTGGAAGTCTAGCCTACAGAACTGTAAGACAATAAATGTATATTTTTAATACACCTCATTTTTGGTACTTTGTTACAGCAGTACTAGCAAACTGATATTATGGCGATAGTGGCAGAATTCAGGAAAGGGTGTGTTCTGGGCTATCTATTACTGCTTAACAAACTCTCTCAAAATTGGGGAGTAATACAACAGCTATTTGATTTGATGGGTGAAGAATTTCAGCAAGGCACAGTCGACACTGGCCCGTCTCTGCTCCACAGTATCTAAGGCCTCAGCTGGATTGCTTGAATGGCTGCAGGACTGGAACAATTTAACTGAGGCAATGTGCCAGGGTGTTCTTCAAGTGGCATCTGCTGGAGCAGGTGTGTCTGAACTTCTTCACTCACATGTCTGGCACCTAGAAGTAGATAGCTAGAATAGCTGGAAACAGCCAGGCTCGGTGGCTCAGCCTGTAATCCTACGCTTTGGGAGGCTGAGGTGAGTGAATTGCCTGAGCCCATGGGTTCGAGACCCGCCTGGGCAACTTGGCGAGACCTCATCTCTACAATAAATCAAAAACTAGCCAGGCGTGGTAGCGCGCCAACTACTTGGAAGGTTGAGCGGAAGTATTGCCGGAGCCCAGCAGGTTGAGGCTGCAGTGGCTGGGAGTGGCCACTGCACTATAGTCTGGGCGACAAAGTGAGACTCCAACTCAAAATAATAATAATAATAATAGAATAGCTGGAAACCAACAGCATTGTTTTATTTTCACTTGTTGAACCTCCTCATGGAGTTCTCAAAGAAGTTGAGCTTATTACATGTGGCTGGCCACATTCCAAGAGGCAAGAAATGGAAGACCAAAACTGACACAATCTCACTTCCACCACATTGCATTGGTCAAAGCGGTCACAGAACCCACGTAGATTCCAGGGTGTAGAGACTCCACTTCTTGATGAGGGAATAGCAAAGCTGCATTGCAGAAGGGCATGAGGAATGGAAGACACTGATCATCTTTTGAAATTGCGATAAGCTACAAGGTGAAACATACAGGGCAAGAAGTTAACATTTCTCTGAAAATAACTTTTCAAAATAGTTTTGACTTGGAGAAGCATTTTAGTGTACCAGAACAGGAGTCAGCAAGCAACAGCCCACAGACATAATATAGTTATCTGCCTGGTTTTTTTTAATAAGGTTTTTTTGAAACTCAGCCATGTCTGTTTGTTCATATATTGCCTATAGATACTTTTGTGCTAAGCCAGCAGAGTCGAGCAGTAGCAACAAAGTCTGTGTGGTCCACAAAATCTAAAATATTTACTATCTGGCATTCTATAGGAGAAAAAAATGACTGGTCCCTGTTCTAGAAAGTAAAAAGTAATTAAATGCAAAGAATTAGGAAGAGAAAAAACAACAAACTAAAACTGAATGCAAACAGTGCAAATAAACCTGACTGCAATTAAAATGTGTAACATAACTACATTGAAAGAGAGTTAAAAAAAAAGAATTAATTAGACTGTGTATTGAACTTAATAATATGACTGCATACCTTCAGTATAAGAAGGAAAAAAAACACTGCAAACAGATCCAGATCTCTCCCGTATAGATTTGGGTTTTTGTAGTGATATTGATGTAACAAGTCTAAAACTAATTTATGTGTGTTGTGGAATTGAGCAAATGGACAAACGATTAAGTAAGTGTTGGTGATATTGGAAGGGCCAGGTCATCACTGTAGAAGAAGGTGGCCACAAAATGGAAAGATAGGAAGGCAAAAAAATAAATACATAGAGCCTTGTGGGTTGTAGGGTTGGGTTGAAGCTGTAGGTATCCATATATACCTATATCGATATCTACATATATATCTAATCTATATTTCCTAACTCTGTCTGCCAAAAAGCTTAGAATCGATGATACTCAGCACCTCAGTATCAATAAACCTATTTGGTGTTCATATGTTAGTTTTGAAATATCTTTCCCTATTAAAGAGAACAGGGCTTCTTGGAGAAATAGCAAATTCCAGAACTAAAGTAGGGAAGTAACAAAATAAGCCCAAAACGTCTAGTGTCAAAAAGTAAGAAGATTTTCAGAAAAATAAATTGGGCATGTCAAAAGGACACAGGATAGTACTCTTCAAAACTGCCAAGTTTATCAGAATCAAGGAAAGTCTGAGAAATTGTCACAGAGCAGAAGAGGCTAAGGAGACATGACAGCTAAACATAATGTGATCTTTTGAATGGGTTTCTGGAAGAGACAAAAGGACATTAGAAAAAAACTAGTGAAATTTGAAATTTGAATAAAGACTGAAGTTTAGTCAATGGCAATGCACAAATATTGTTTCCCTAGTTGTTATAAATGAGCCATAGTAATATAAGATATCAATAACAGGAGAATATGGGTGCAGGAACTCTCTGTGTTACCTTTGCAGCTTTTCTGTAAAATTATTCTAAAATTAAAAGCTTTAAAAATGCTCTGAATAACAACACAAGAGTTAGCATGAAGATGCTCCGATTAGCCAAATCTAAAACTATTAAACAGTAACAGGTTATGATTCAACAAATAAAGTATGAATCCTTGAGTTCTTACTGATCATAAGTATTCTCAGAGTCAAAAGATGGGTTCTTTCTTTCAGTAAAATGCCAACTGATAAGTGTGAGTTGGAAAATCACTATTTGCAACCATTAGGCAAGAGACATCATGGATGCTAAACTTATTGGTGTTGGAGTTTGATGAAGACCATGATATTTTCAGAGTCTTAAGTGTCTCGCCCAAGATTGATTATTATTTTCAAGAGTGGAAAAATGTCAATTTTACAGCGAAAAAAAGGAATATCTTAGTTGGGTGATCAAAATTTACATCTCTGAGGAGAGATGGACATATTGTGCATCCAGATACCTTGAAAGGACACAGGATCTTTTGTAGTATTACAACCAGGGAAACAGACTCAAATCTAAGCATGAGAAAATATCAAAACAAACAAACAGAAAAATCCAAAATGAAGAACACTCTAAAACAACTGGCATGTATTCTTAAAATACATCATGAAAGCCAAAACATGTCATGAAAATCAAAACAAAACCGAAGCTAGAGAATTATCCTTAATAAAGGAGATAACAGAGACTCAGCCATGAAGTGCAATGCTAGATCCTGGACCGAAAGAACAAGGTATTACAAAGATGTTATTGGAACAATTGCTAAAACTGGGTATCTGTACTGTAGATTAGATAAAACTATTGTACCAATACCAGGTTTTCCGAATATGATAATTATACTATGGATATATAAGAGAATGTTCTATTTTTAGGAAAAACACATTGAAGAACTATTGAAAGCTAAAAAAAGAGAGAGGCAGGGAAGCAGGATTGGCAGTAGTGGGAAACTGCCAGGGGAGGGGGGGGCACACCTCATCAACAAGGGTACCTGCATAATGAACATTTGTATACCTAACCCTGAATTGTACCCCACTTCTTTAAAATAAAATAAAATAAGAAGTAAGTTAGAGATGCTTTCACCACTGCAAAGGTAATTTTTTGCTAGCTAAATAAATAAAATAAGAAAATAACATTAAAAAAAGAAAGTTAAAAAGAATACTAGGCACAGGACCCACTTTCAAATGGTTCAGAAAATAATATGAGAGAGAGGGAAAGAGAAAAAATTGCAAAGCAAATTTGACATATTAAGTGAATCTGGATAAAGTGGTTTGAGGTGTTTTCTGTGCTATGCTTGTAATTTTATTCAGGTGTGAAATAACTTTTTTAAAAAATACTTTTTAAAAATATGCATATGATGATTTATAGGCTGCAGATAACTGAATACTTTTCTTAATGTTGATTTTTTTTAATGTGAAAATGTTGCTGCCAAAAGTCATGCAAATTCCACTGAATAAATGAACATTCTGTGCAAAAATAAATAAAATAAAAAGATGTATATGTACGTACCCAGCACAAAGTAGGAATTCAACAAATATTAGTTTTTTTTAAAATTTCATGTCCAATTAGTCTGATTAATAGAAAGTCATTGTAAAACATGACTGAATCAAAGAAAAAAATAACTGTCAAAATTTTCTGCCTTTAGAAGGTAAAGAAAGCAAACACTTGATAGCCCAGTTTCTCCCCCAAGAAAGGAATATAAATATTTGAGGATTTGGAGCACAAACCATGCTTATTTTGGCTTCCTTTACTTGGTAGCTACCAGCTTTAAAAATCTCTGGAAAAGATATAACAAGGAAGCTTGTGGTTTCTTAAATAAATGAACTGAATAAACGGATTACTCAAAAATGCATAGATTAATGGGTCAATGAAATTAAATGTAGTTTTAGAAGAACCTATGACATTAATCCAAAAGAATACTCAATCTGCATTAGTACTCAGGGTCCCTTTTATGTGCTGAGAAATACCAGGAGGAGACTGCTGCTAAACGAATTAAGGAGGCTTCCTTTCTCCGAAGAAATCTGGAGGAGTTTCATAATGTTATTCCCTTTAAGTACACCAGTTTATTTGAACTCGGATTAGAAGATAGAACACAAATCCACTTTCATTTGACAAGTGGGACAGAATTTGAGAGGTAAAATTAACTGGAGAAATATCTCAACTGAGACAAAAGTTTGTAACTGGGTTGATAGGAATCATATATTCTGGATGTGTGAGTCTTTAATAATCCGTCTATACCAGCGGTCCCCAATCTTTTTGGCATGAGGGACCAATGTTGCAAAAGACAATTTCCATAGACCAGGGTGGGGGAGGGAATAGTTTTGGGATGATTCAAGTGCATAACATTTATTGTGAACTTTCTATTATTATTACATCGCTATATACAATGAAATAAGTATACAACTCACCATAAAAATAAATAAAATAAAGGACGAGTCACGCATGGACTAAAATAAGTGTTGGAGTCTGACTTAAAGCCTGCCACCAGATGCAGCTGTACAACTGAAATACATCAAGTCACTTGCCATTCACTGACGGAGTTTGATGAGTCTGCATGCAATTGATTTATTATGGTCTCTGGGCAGCCCGGCCTCACTGCTAATGTTAATCTGTAGTAGCTGCTCCCCGGCACTAGCATCACTGCTTCAGCTCCACCTCAGATCATCAGACACTAGATTCTCATAAGGAGCGTGCAGCCTAAATCCCTCCCATGCACAGTTCACGGTAGGGTTTGCGCTTCTATGAGAATCTAATGCCACCACTGATCTGATAGAACACGGAGCTCAGGCAGTAATGCCAGCAATGGTGAGCAGCTGTTAATACAGATTAAGTTTAGGTCACTCATCAGCTGCTCATCTCCGGCTGTGCAGCCTGGTTCCTAGTGGTCCACAGACTGGTATTCGTCCATGGGGTTGGGAACTCCTGCTCTGTACCAAATGACTCTTCCAGAACATCCTTAAGCGCAAATCAGTTGAATTTTTTGCTGTTTTTTTTTTTTTTTGCTCCTGTACAAGTTAGTGGAAATTCTCCTTAGCTCTAACCAAGGCATTATAACTATCAAATCCATGATTGAAAAAAATGCACAAAAACTAGATTTTGTAATAAAATTAATTGTGCAAGAAAATGCTAGGTTGTCTCTCTTCCTTGTCACATGTATGATCCCTATTCCAAGGTTTAGAGTCTCCTTGAAAGCTACAGACCTGGAATTCTATTTCAATATTTTCACATTTTTCATATAGAGTGTGGTTACTAACTGTGATTCCTGGGTTAAGCATCATTTTTGTACAGTTTTATTTTATCAAAACCAAGTATACTCAAGTAGAATCCACATCTATGCTGATATGAAACTGCTCTACCATACCAACTTCTTGCACTTGGGCTAATATAATGGCCTCTGAACTGATCTTACTTCCATACTTCCCCATCTCCCACCCATGTCTAAGTCAGACAGGGTGATTGTTTTAAAATATAAGTCACCGGCCGGGCGTGGTGGCCCAAGCCTATCATCCCAGCACTTTGGGAGGCCAAGGAGAAAGGATTGCCTGAGCCCCCTGATTCGAGAACCGGCCAGGCAACTTGGCGAGACCTCATCTCTACAATAAATCAAACAAATTAGCCAGGCGTGGTGGTGCATGCTTGTAGTTCCAGCTACTTGGAAAGCTGAGATGGAAGGTTCGCAGGAGCCCAGCAGGTTGACATGGGGTGGCCGTGAGGGTGCCACTGCACTCCAGCCTGGGCGACAGAGTGAGACTCCAACTCAAAAAAAAAACCTAATTAATTAAAAATATATATATATAATATAAATAACTTTGCATAAAACCCTCCAGTGGCAGCGTCTTCTCCCGCTCTCTCTCCCTCTCCCACCACCCATCTTTCTCCCTATCTTTCTCTTCCTTCTCCCTCTCCCTTATCCTCACTTTCTCACTGGCCTTCTCCTCCTCCTTCACCTTTTCCTCCTCCTCCTCTTCTTCTTCCTCTTCCTCCTCCTCCAGCTGCTTCTTTTTTTGTAGTGTAAGTCCAATAAAGGAGCCAATGGCTTCTTATTCAAATAAAATCTAAACTTGTGATCTCCCTTTGAAGCCATAGTCCCTGCCTGCCTCTCCAACTTCTTCTCTTAAAACTCCTTTCCTCCTTCACGATTATCTAGCTATACTATCCTGTCTTCAGACAAGCCAAGCTTATTCTGACTCAGAGCCTCGGCAATAGCCGCTTCTTCCACCTGGAATGCTACTCTGCTCTGAATGGCCACCCCATAGTCATCCCTTGGCTCTCACATTGACCATTGTACCTTCAGAAAGATTTTCCCTGAAAAGACCATAGGAAGTAGACCCTCGTCTATTTAAGCTCCTTCCAAGGCTCCTAGTTTTGTATGCTTCAAAACTCATCACCACCTAAAATTATGTGTTTATCTATTTATTCATTTTCTTTCCCTCGTGCTGCAGAATGTCAGCTCCATGAGAGCAGGAATCTCATGTGAATGGTTACCATTGCATTCCTAGGATTTAGAATTGCAAACACTCAATAAATTCTTGCTGAAAGAACATGCAATTGAATGGGCAATCACAAGTAGAGCAATGCTTTACTAATAGTATCCATTGTAGGATTATTATTTACTCAAAAGTTTCTGGTTTTTAAGCCTTAAAGGATATACACACACAAACACACAAACTATTAAAAAACTAATAAATGAATTCAGCAAAGTTGCAGGGTACAAAATAAACATGCAAAAACCAGTTGCGTTTCTAAACACCAACAACTAGCAAACTAACAAAGAAAATAACAACCCATGAATAATAACATTAAAAAGAGTAAAATTTTAGTATAAATTTAACCAAGGAGGTTACAAAATTAAAGACACAGATAAATGGAAAAAACATCTCATAATAATGGATTGGAAAATTAGCATTGTCAAAATGTCCATACTACACAAAAATCTACAGATTGAATGCACTGTCTATCAAAACTCCAATGGTATTTTTGATTTTGCAGAGATAGAAAAAAATGTATCAAAAGATATCAAGGGAATCCAAATAGCCAAAGCAACTTTGATAAAGAAGAACAGGCCGGGCTCGGTGGCTCAGCCTGGAATCCCAGCACTCTGGGAGGCCGAGGCATGTGGATTGCCTGAAACCGTGGGTTCAAGAACCGCCCGGGCAACTTGGTGAGACCTCATCTCTACAATAAATCAAAAATTAGCCGGGCATGGTAGTGTGAGTCTGTAGTTCCGACTACTTGGAAGACTGAGGTGGAAGGATCGTCGGAGACCAGCAAGTTGAGGCTGTGGTGGCTGGTATTGTGCATTGCACTTCAACCTGGATGACAGAATGAGACTCTAGTTCAAAAAAAAAAAAAAAAAGAGAAGATATACAAATGGCCAAAAGCATATAAAAAGATGCTCATCATCAGTAATCATTAGAGAAATGTTTGTCAGAACCACAGTGAGATATTGTCTCACAGCTGTTAGAATGTCTATTACCAGAAAAACAAAGCACAATAAATGTTGGCAAGAATGCAAAAAAAAGGAAATCCTTGTACACCCTTGGTGAATGCAAAATGTAAAAGAGTGCAACTGCTATGGAAAATTATGGAGGTTCCTCAAAAAATTAAAAGTAGAATTAAACTTTTAATTTTTAAAAGGGTGTGTTAGCATGCGCCTGCAGTTCTGGTTACTTGGAAGGTTGAGATGGAAGGATCACCAGAGCCCAGCAGGTCAACGCTAGGATGGCCATGAGTGTGCCACTGCACTCCAGCCTGGGTGACAGAGTGAGACTCCAACTCAAAAAAAAAAAAGAGCCGGGCTTGGTGGCTCAGCCTGTAATCCCGCGCCTTTGGGAGACTGAGGTGAGTGGATTGCCGGAGCCCGCGGGTTCGAGACCCGCCTGGGCAGCGAGACCTCATCTCTACAATAAATCAAAAAATCAGCCGGGCGTGGTAGCGCATGCCTGTAATTCCAGCTACTTGGAAGGCTGAGGCGGAAGGATCGCCAGAGCACAGCAGGCGAGGCTGCGGTGGCCAGGAGCGGCCACTGCACTCCAGTCTGGGCAACCGAGTGAGACTCCAACTCAATAAAAAAAAAAAAAAAAAAAGGTAGAATTAACCATATGATCCACCAATCCCACTTATGGGTACATATCCAAAACAACACAGATCAGGGTTTCAGACAGAGATTTTCACATCCACGTTCATAGCAGCACTATTCTCAATAGCCAAGAGGTTGAAGCAACCCAAATGTTTATTAGGGGATAAATGAACAAACAAATTGTGGTCAATACATACAATGAAATAGTATTTAGCCTTTAAATAAAGGAGGAGACCTTGTTACATACTAAAATAGGTTGAACTTTGAGGACATGATGCAAGGTGAAATAAGCCACTAACAAAAAGACAAATATTGTATGAGTCCACTTACATAAAGTATCTGAAGTGGTCTAATTTATAGAAACAGACTTTATAGAACAGAAAGTAGAATGGCAGTGGTCAGAGATTGGGAAAAAAGCAAACGGAGACTTTTTTCCTCCAATGGGTATAGAGTTTCAATTTTTGCAAGATGAAAAATTCTAGAGATCTGTTGCACAACAATGTGAATATAGTTAACAGTACTGAGCAAACTTACTGAACTGAACACACACTTAAAATGGTTTCGATGTCAAATTTTATTTTATATTGCCTTTTTTTTTTACTGTAATTGAAATTTTTATTAATTCTGGTTTCTAGGTACTTGTGCTCATTGACCTAAGCTGGGTTCACTCGTGCCTAGATATTCCTCTACCACTTCTCAAAATTTTGTAATTGCTTTAAGGTCTGCCTGACTTCATCCCTTGAACTTAACAAAGCATCTTTCATCTTCCTTGTTCTCAGAAGGTAGGTGGATTGGTTGGGTCTCTAGGACCTACATATTGATTTACCTCAAAGGCTAAGCTTTAGGTCTTCTTTTAGTTTACATATTTTCTTGAATATTTAAGCTCTGCCTTGTTTTTTAATTTCCTTCAGTTTATTATTTGCTAATGAAAGGATGTAAGATGGAATCAATATACCCAATGAGCAGCCATTTTAACACTGCCTAGCTCTGCCATGTTTTTCTAGCAGTTCAATTTACCCTCTAATCACTAGCCAAGGACAGAACCGATTTCTCAGAAGTAGCTATTCATAATTGCTTTACAACCTCCTCTCCAGCTTGTTTTGTAAACTAGTTAACCTAATCAACCCTTCCTGACCTTCATGACACAAACCCCAGCAACATGGCAGCCATCATGTGATTAACCTACCCATCTGCCTGCTGTCCATCGGGTTACGTCAGTACCTGTGCTCACCTCCCCTTCGTGATGACGTGGAACAGACCACTACTCAATCACCTTAATAACCTGCATGTCCTTTCCCACCCCCTCCAAGCCCCCACCCCCAACAAAGGGAAGGTTTAAAACGCATTCAACCACAAACAAGAGTGGACATTACTTTGTTAAACTCTGGTGTGTCCACGTGACTCTTTGAGCTATGGATCCCATGTTTTCTAGCTTTGGCCCCCTCTACTACCTTGGGAAGATGAATCTCCTCTTTCTCTCCCTCTCTCTCCCTCCCTTTGGCAGATCTGACCTAACATTTTGAAGGTCCACTGGTATTTAAACTTAACATTTTATTTCAGCATTTTTTTCCTTTTCTTCACCCTCTTTATAAAAGTATGCCTTACTTTACATGTAATTACATAGTAGAGATGTTTATATTTAATTTTACCATACAGGAAATAATATTATATCACTTTGGGTGTGCTCATTGTATGTATTAAAGCTATGGCACTCATATCTCATAATATTTGAGACCCATACTGTACTATATTCCACCAGACAACTCTATTTCCATTGTATTCTGGAAAACTGTTCCCCCTGGAATTATTCAACAGTTTTTTTGTAGAATTCTCTAGATTGAATAGATCTGTTCATATTTTTATAACAAGTAATAAGAAGTTATAAAGGTTTTCTTGAGCTGAGGAGAAACTGGTAAAGGTGAGTTTAGTATATCAGAAAGGGTAACACTCCACTGCATGGAACAAAAAGAGTGAGGTAATGATGGCTTAGAGACATATGGGTTTATTTTTTCTCCCATCAAAAAAAACTGAGGTCATTGCCCTACTAGACACTAGTGTGGCCATATGCTCTTTGAGCTATGGCTGTTGCCATGTTTATTGGCTTTGGTCCCTTCCCGTACCTTGGGGAGGTGAATCTCCTCTCTCTCTCTAATTTGCTTTCTAAATAAACTATATTTTCTAATCTAAATTTTAAAAAAAACTGAAAGAGGTCACTCCAGGGATATCATCAGGGATCCAATTTCTATTTGTCCTTCTGCTCTTCCATCCTTTGCACTGATGTCTCATATTTTAAAATAATTGCTGGAACTTCAGCTATCACAACTACATTCCAGGAAGCTGAGAGGAAGAAAAGGGTAAGAGTACAAGGGCATCAACCCTTGAAGACGTTTTCCAGCTTATATTTCATTGGCCAAGATGAGGAAATAACATTGTTGTTTTTGTTTTCCCCAGCTGGAACATTGCCCAGAAAGAGGGGAAAATGGAAATTAGAAGAGCAATTACCTATCTTTGTTCAGTTACAAATGATAAATCTAACTGAATAAATGACAAAATACATACACTATGATAGCCTCATACAATTGATTTTGTAGGTAGAAATATATATTTAATATAAAATATAAGTATAAATTGATTCACCAGATAAAATTCAAGTAAGGTATTACACATTCTCTGAAATACATATAAATATGCTTTACTTTGCAGACAATTAGAAATTTGCATACAAAAAACTTTCTAAATTAATGACTAAAAATAAGTCTAGCAATTTGAACATTTCTTTAGATCTCTAAACAAGAATCCCTTCATAAGAATGTTATTAAAATAATTTAAAGATATCAAAGGGAACAATATTTTGTTTCTTTTCTATTTTACAAATGAAGAAAACAATTTGGGGGGTGTTTGTTTCAAATCTATGAATTCTTGGCTGTACAACTGTCATGCTACAAAAATCAATGATGACGGAGACACTTGTCCAAAGGTCCAAGGCCACCCTCCTTTAATTAGTGACCCTAATTAAAGTAAGCAAAAAATAAGCTTACACCTTGGAACTTATACATTCAAATGAGAATCATTGTTCAAAATAAACCTAAAAATTTGGATATTTTCTTCTAATGTTATTTTAAAGGTTTTGCAACTGTCTTCTTCCAGAAATGGGGACTGGAGCAGGGAGAGGAGACAGGGCAGGGAGTTGTCTCAGTAGCTGGCTTATGAGCTTCATGAAATTGTTTGATTTGAGAAAAATATTTCAACTTGTTCAATGATATATCCATCAGAACTAGCTGCAGATAACTTCTCATTGTCCAATAAAAATTTGCTACCATTGAGGTCACTGGCATAGACAAGTCAAAGCAAATTGATTCACCTTATCTGGTCTCTTTTCTTTATCTGAAAAATGATGAGGAGGGATTAGATAGACCGATAATCTCTAGGTTTCCTTTCAGAAAGACATTCAGCAATTCTATAATCCCTTTTGCTAACTCTACGCTTTAAGCTCTACACCTAGAAAATTCATAATTTAATGTTTAAAATCCTAATTTTTAAAATTCTAATTAAAAATATAGATTATCATTAGCAGTAGTAGAAAACTGACAGGGGAGGTGAGGGTTGGGATTGGCAAAGGTGGGAAACTGCCAAGGGAGGCGGTGGGGGGGGACACATTTTATCAACAAGGGTACCTGCATAACGAACATTTGTATACCTAACCCTGAATTGTACCCCATGTCTTTAAAATTAAAAATTTTTGCAGGGCTCTGTGTCTCAGCCTGTAATCCCAGCACTTTGGGAGGCCAAGGCGAGTGGACTGCCTGAAACTACTAGTTCGAGACCAGCCCAGGAAACTTGGCAAGACCTCGTCTCCACAATAAATCAAAACAGTCAGGTGTGGTAGCACGCGCCTGTAGTTCCAACTACTTGGAAGGCTGAGGCAGAAGGATAGCCAGAGCCCAGCAGGTCAAGGCTGTGATGGCTGGGAGCGTGCTACTGCACTCAAGTCTGGGCCACAGAGTGAGACTCCAATTCAAAAAAAAAGAGCCACTTTAAAACACTGCCTAGCTATGACCAACCTGATGCACACTCTGTTCCAGCTGACATTCCCTCCTACTGCTTATTCTTAGTCTCAAGAGCTAGCTAGCTATTCTCAGTGTTTCGTGGGTATCAAGTGCCAGGAAAAACAGCTTTCACTCTGCTATGTGATCCTCAACTTGACTTCACTGAAGAGATATAAGTGATACATGTGTTCTTTGTAAGTTCTAAATTGTGCATTCCGAATATTCTTTGTTCATTTCCACTGAATTACAAACTTCAGAAGCACAGATATTTCAGCTAACCAAGTTTGTAGTCAAGTGTGCCGCCCTGTTACTGTAACCCAGAGCTCTATAGTTTGAACACAGAATTCTTTGATACTTGGGATAAGTATTAAATTTATCTGAGAGGTTTCAATTTTGAACCAAATCAGGGTTTCATTTCTCACTTGCTGGATTTTTCAAACTGCTTACCAATGAAAAGGATGCTGTGTGCATTGAACCATTCAATCCATTTTGGTAGGATGTATGATATTTTCCTTTCGAACAAAAGTGCCTGTAAATCCCAAGGCAGCTCCATGCTGCTTTTTCTTTCATGTAAATGACCCCCATAGACTGCTACTTTAAAAGTTCAGCCAATAGATAATTTCCCTATATCCCCTCCAGTCCTTCTGAGGATAATTTCCGCAATCTAGCAAAACCGGCTAGCTGTAATCAGATTTCTATGTTTAAAACAAAACAAAAGATATAAACAAGCTGATTTACACTGAAAACCATGAACTTCCCAGGGAATTAACGGTAGCCGAGTGGATGGCTCCAGGGAGAAACTGTTGTTGGCACAAAGTTGCACATATCCAGTTTCTCATATTTCTGAATTCCTGTTGGTGATGGTGGAGAAACAAAGGGGAAAAAAGAGTAATATTGGGTTGCTATATAGCTAACACTGCAGATGAGAAGAAAGGAAAGATGTCAATGAGTCTAATAAGTGAACTCATATCATTTGAGTCTTGAGAATGTGCAAAACATACACACAGAATCATCACAGGTTTATATAATGCCGGCGGAAGTGAACACCGGCTGTCTGTGTGTCAAGAATCCTTTTGCCTTCTCTGTGTCTCAGAAATGGTTAGGACAGTGCACTTGTGATAAAACTGAGAATGTTTAGAAGCAGTGTGGTGTTTTCTCAAAGACTAAAAATGGATCTACCATACAATCCAGTAAACCCACTTCTAGGAATATACCCAGAAGAACATAAATCACTCTACCAAAAAGACACTTGCACATGTATGTTCACTGCAGCATTATTTACAATAGTAAAAACATGGAATCAACCCAAATCCCCATTGAAAGTGGACTGGATCAAGAAAGTGTGGTACATGAACATGATGGAATATTATGCAGCCATAAAGAATAGACATGTGTCCCTTGCAGCAACATGAATGCAGCTGGAGACCATCATACTAAGTGCACTATCACAGAAAACTGAATATCTCATGTTCTGCCTCATAACTAGGCTGTGATCACCGATCACCTGAGCACAAAGGTAAGAAAAACAGATGCTGCACACTGTTAAAAGGAGAAAGACAGCAAGGAAGAATTACAACACACTGGGTACCAGGTCCACCATCGGGGACAAGAAGGCTCACTAGAAGCCCAAACCTCACCTGCACACAATTTACTTATGTAGTAAATCCCCACAAGTACCCCACAACTCTAAAATTAATTTAAATTAAATTTAACTTAATTTAAAAAAAGAAATGTGCTTGGCTCATCGCTGTCAATAGTGATGCTTTAGAAGATACTATCATTTTTTTTCTAATGTTCCTGTACTTCTTCCCAGAAATCTATTTCAGCAACAGATTTCAGATTAATTCAGATTCTCTTAATAAAGTTAATGAGAGCAAAACAAAAGGAATTGACATTTATTAACAGCCAAATAAAAGTTGCACATTTTGTTAGTAATTCTTATTTATAAGTCACATCATCTACAAGAGCTCTTTAGTCTAAAGAGTCATTGTCTCTCCCCCAATAAAAGGAAGAATTTTTTAAAAGATGCCTTTTGAGGCTGGGCGCAGTGACTCACGTCTATAATCCCAGTACTCTGGGAGGCCGAGGTGAGAGGATTGCCTGAGCTCATAGGTTCAAGACCAGCCTGGGCATCTTGGCAAGACCTCTTCTCTACAATAAATGAAAAAATTAGCCAGGCATGGTAGCATGTGCTTGTAGTTCCAGCTACTTGGAAAGCTGAGGTGTAAGGATCACCTGAGCCTAGCAGGTCGACGCTGAGGTAGCTGTGATAGTGCCACTGCATTCCAGCCTGGGCGACACAGTGAGACTCCAACTCAAAGATAAATACATAACTAAATAGATAAAAGGCACCTTCTGAACATTCCCTAAGAACTACATGCTGTCCCACAGTTCCAGTTAACTTTCCTTCCTACTGCATGGCATTAATCTGAAGAGATCAACTGGCTCTGAGGAAATTTGTAAATCTACCTCAAAAGAGTTTAGGATTCTTATGGTCCAAGAAATGCTCAACTGCTACCCTTGATACCAATAAATCAAAGGGACAGGGAACTGGTAGAAAGAAGTTTGTTTCTGAGTTCGAATCCAGGGAGCAGAGCCAGACTCAAGGTCTCTCTAAAATGGTCTGTTCATCCTTCAGGCTTTTACAGTTCACTTTTTTAAGTCCAGAGTTGTTAGTACCTATACATTAGCCATGTGACCAGCAGAGCATTGAATAGAATTTGAGTTTCAGCTGCATTTATCGATAGTGACATTTTTCGGCCCAGACTTCCTGCTCCCAGGTATCAAAGGTATCTCATAGCTTTTATCAGTAGGGTCCAGCAGAAGCGTTAATCACGCTTGCCATAGAGTAAGGGAGTTTACAAGGCCTAAGACATCATGCATTACGCAAAAGTTATACAAATCACAAAATTTATGATTTCATTGATACGAAAGTTATACAAATCACAAGGCTTATGATTACGTTGATACTACATTATTCAAACATATAACCACTCAGAAAAAGGGAGTAAGTGGGGATTTGCACCATTCAGTTGATTGGGCATAGACTACAGGGAAGTCAAGGGTCCCCTGAAGCTACTTACTGGGAGTGCATAAGAGATAAGGGGAAGCGTACCTTTTTTCAGCTCTCAGGAATATTGTTCAGGAATATACAGGAATGCTTGTCATGCCTTTCTCTGGGGCTATGACAATATGGACGGACATTAGCGGGTCTCTGTATCAGGATCAGCAGAAACAACAATTAATACATGTAGTAGCACAGGACCCAGAAAAAGAAAGAAAACTAGACACAGGTGGTGCTATGAATTGAAAAGTGTGCCCCCAGAATTCATGTGCCAAATCCCTAAACCGTAGAACCTCAGAATGTGATGTACTTGCATAAGGAGGTAATTAAGGTTAGATGAAGTCATAAGGGTGGGACTCTAATCCAGTAGAAACTGGTGTCTTTATAAGAAGAAAGAGGCCAGGCTCGGTGGCTCAGCCTGTAATCCCAGCACTTTGGGAGGCTGAGGCAAGAGGATTGCCTGAGCCCACGCGTTCGAGACCCACCCACAGAGCTTAGTGAGACCTCATCTTTATAATAAATAAAAAATTCACCGGGCATGGTAGCGCATGTCTATAGTTCCAGCTACTTGGAAGGCTGAGGAGGAAGAATCACCGGAGCCCAGCAGGTTGAGGTTGCGGTGACCGGGAGCGGCCACTGCCCGCCAGCCTGGATGACAGAGTGAGACTCCAACTCAAAAAAAAGAAGAAGAAGAAGAAAGAGATACTAGAGACACCTGTGCACAGAGGTAAGTTCAGGTGGGGATACAACAAAAAGGTGGCCCTATGCAAGCCAGGGAGAGAGGCCTCAGGAAAAATCAACCCTGCTAACACCTTGCTGTTGGCCTTGCAAACCTCCAGAACTGTGAGAAAATACATTTATGTTGTTTAAGCCACCCAGTCTGTGGTATTTTGTTATGGCAGCCTGAGCTAATGTATACAGATGGCAAAAAAATGATGAAAAAGAACAAGAAGGAGTTTAAAAAAGAGAGTATTTTTTTAAAATGACTGGATGTGCTATAATAAACAGAAATGGATATAAACTAAAGAAGAATCTTGACCCTGCTCTGAGGAAATTGAAGCATCTTATGAAAGGTTAATCAGAAAGCCAAGGGATAGGAAGACTTTTCTTGTTTCTGTGCCTATAGTTGAAAAAAGAAAGTAACTTTCTATTTCTAAACACATCCTGAGACACAAGAACAGAATGTTCAGGTGGGGACAAATCTCCTTTCCCTGTCTTTTTCCTCTGTTGAAACTCCTGCTGCAATTTTTTAAGGCTTGGTGATTGGTACTCTTAGAAATGGCCTGAAGCTTGTCAATTCATTTTCTTTTAAATCACCGAACACCTATTGGGAGGTAATAGGACCTGACAAATTGATAGACTCTCATAAAGCTCCACTCTAGAAATAAAACTGATTTAATTATCAGCCAAGTGTATAAGGTTAAGATGAGATATGTTCAAGTCTGTGTTCCTATCGGCTTTTAGCAGAATGTCAGACTTCATCCTCTCAAAGAAAAAAAATATTACCTACTTGGATTATAATAATTATTATAATTGTCCTGTTCTTATTTATAACTTTATATACATTTTCTATGCTGTGTGGGACTGTTATATTTATCCCTGTCTTCTCGTCCCAAAGCCCAGTACATTGCTTAAGAGTCCTTCACTTGGAGTTTGTGAAATGAGAGAGCCACTCAATCTTTCATCAATTAATCACATTTAATGAGAAGACCTCTGATAGTAGGTATACCTGACCCTTCTCTTTCCTTTTTTTTTTTTTTTTTTTTTGAGTTGGAGTTTCACTCTGTCGCCCAGACTGGAGTGCAGTGGCCGCTCCCGGCCACCGCAGCCTCCACCTGCTGGGCTCCGGCAATCCTTCCACCTCAGCCTTCCAAGTAGCCGGAACTACAGGCGTGTACCACCACTCCCGGCTATTTTTTTTTTTTTATTGTAGAGATGAGGTCTTGCCAAGTTGCCCGGGTGGGTCTTGAACCCACGGGCACAGGCAATCCACTCGCCTCGGCCTCCCAAAGTGCTGGGATTACAGGTTGAGCCACCGAGCCCAGCCGACCCTTCTCTTTCTTCCAGCCAAAGGTGAACAGTTTGTTTGCTGTGGGACCATCTGTTCAGCAAGCAGGGCTATAAAGATTCATATGCATACTTTTTAGTGCACCATTAAATTTCATGTTTCTTCCCTTCCATTTATTCATAAAGTTTGTTCAAGTTTTTCCTTTTCTTTCATTTACTTTTAGTATGCAGATACAAATTTCCATGTCAAGTATTTTACCTTCAGATTATCTAGAAGCTTCTGATAATATGTGGATTCCTGAAACCAGAGCTCCTAGAGATGGATGTGTGAACTGTGCACGGCACAACTCTAAGGATTCATTCACAACATAGTCCGTATGACTTTTATGTAAAACAACCCATTTCTAAAATGATAGCTGCTGTTTCTTGTTGTAACTGATCACCTTTTGGGACTGGTTTATATTTAGGACAGTCTTGTCTAAGGGAATGTATTGATCTCGATTCAAAAAATGATTCTTTGAGGGGGAATAGTCCATGTTTTTCAAATTGCTTTTTCTTTCTCACAATTAAAAATCACTTTCCAGCCGGGCTCGGTGGCTCAGCCTGTAATCCCGTGCCTTTGGGAGGCTGAGGTGAGTGGAATGCCTGAGCCCGCGGGTTCGAGACCCGCCTGGGCAGCGATACCTCATCTCCATAATAAATCAAAAAAAAAATCAGCTGGGCATGGTAGCGCATGCCTGTAATTCTGGCTACTTGGAAGGCTGAGGCGGAAGGATCGCCGGAGCCCAGCAGGTCGAGGTTGTGGTGGCCGGGAGCGGCCACTGTACTCCAGTCTGGGCGACAGAGTGAGACTCCAACTCAAAAAAAAAAAAAAAAAAATCACTTTCCTTTTTTCAGATTACATGCATACACTGAGGGGAAAAACTCAAATGGTACAAAAAGTAAAAATTCTCTTAAATGCGATCATGATTAATTTCTCACTCTCGGACACATCGCCCAGTTTCCTACCAACAAAATCAAAATTCTGTCTTCTTCCATTCTGTTCTCATGGTTCATAGAGTCATTAAATAAAGCAATGATGATAAGGTGTGGCTTTTTTTGTTTCATGAAAATGGGGTCACATTTTAGATAGGCCCCTTCTTTTATTTTCCTTGCTTAATAATACATCCTGAAAATCCTTTTAAGTTGACTGTTAAAGATTTTTGTCATTTCTTTTAGTGGTTGCATACTATTCCCTTGTATGAATTACCAAATTGTACTTATTTTTTATATTGATGGATGTTAATTTTGCTTCCAATTTTGTTGACCACTGCACTCAATGCAACACTAAATAACTTGTACACAGATGCTTACATCTGTTGGTACTTTTTTTTTTTTTTTTTGAGTTGTTGTCTACTCTGTCACCCAGACTGGAGTACAGTGGCACACTCCTGGTCACCGCAGCCTTGACCTGCTGGGCTCCAGTGATTCTCCCGCCTCAACCTTCCTAGTAGCCTGAACTAAAGGCACGTGCTCTCACACCTGGCTAATTTTTTGATTTATTGTAGCAATGAGGTCTCGCCAAGTTGCCCCAGTGGATCTCGAACCTGCGGGCTCAGGCAATCTACTCACCTCGGCCTCCCAAAGTACAGGGATTACAGGCTGAGCCACTGAGCCCAGCCTGTTGGTACTTTTCTTCCCAAGATTGAAGTTGTTGAATATATTTTTAATTTCAGTGGATACTATTATGGATCCAACTCCCAGGCATACTAGGACTGATATATAGGTTCCATATTATATTTCAATTATTTATTTGTCTGTGTCTATGCTATTGCCATGGTATCTTGAGCACATGATTTATAGTATATTTGAATATTTGATAGTCAAATATTTAAACATTTAATAAGGTAATATTACTTCACCATAATTTTTCCTATTTTCATTGGCTATTCTGACACTCTCCCAAATGATTTTCAAGATTCTGTTATCTAAATCCTTAAACTACAAATCTATGAGTATTCTAATTAAATTTTATTTACTTCATTTAGTTTATAAAAATTTTTATTTTGAACTATTAAATCATCATATGCAAAAGCATATAATTTCTTTCTAAATGACCAGATCTTGGTTATGTCCCTCGGTAAGACTTTATAGCTTTCTACATTTCAGTCTCATACTTTTCTTGCTAAGAATTGCATAGTTTTTGACAAATTTCTTGAATTAGATATTATATATGTTTTCTATAAGGTTACAGCACCATCATTATAAACTTTCAAGAATTTTCAGTTAAGATTTTCAAAAGCACAAGTAAAATTTCCCCCAAAAACAAAATTGCCAACTATTCTGGTCTTTAATTACTGTGTAATAAATGATTCCAAAATGTAGCTGCTTAAAACAAGTACTGAAGTCGGGCTCGGTGGCTCAGCCTGTAATCCTGCGCTTTGGGAGGCTGAGGTGAGTGGATTGCCTGAGCCCACGGGTTTGAGACCCGCCTGGGCAACTTGGCGAGACCTCATCTCTACAATAAATCAAAAAATCAGCCGGGCATGGTAGCACGTGCCTGTAGTTCTAGCTACTCTGAAGGCTGAGGCAGAAGGATCTCCAGAACCCAGCAGGTCGAGGCTGCGGTGGCCAGGAGCAGCCACTGCACTCCAGCCTGGGTGACAGAGTGAGACTCCAACTCAAAAAAAAAACAAACAAAAAAAAACAAGTACTGAAAGAAGGTACCTATAGAAGCCTAGGTAAACTTAGTTTAGGATAGTCTTTTTGCCTCAGCATAACTATCTTTGCTTAGACTTACCCCTGACACGCTTTGAATTTCACACAGGCTAGACATAGAAAGATAAATTTCCAATAGGTAGGTTTTAGGATGCGATCATTCTACTGCAGGCCAAGCTGGTAGCCTACCCGCCCCCACCCCACCCCACCCCACCCCACTCCCACTCCCCGGGCAAATCTGCATAATGATCTCTAGGAAATTTTTCAGGTTACTTGTCAATGTGGAAGATCAAAGATCACCCCTTGGCTGGCCAAAGCCTTAGAAATGATAACAAGACTACCTTTGGGTCAAGGGGTTTGTGGATTGCAAATGTCTGACAAGTCTCTTGCAGGAAAACCTCCTCACCTTGTCTCCTCCCATCTAGCCCATCACCTGAGGGCATGAGTTGCTCATGTCTGGGACCTCAAGATTTAAGACTCAAGTGGCTGCAATCAATGTCAAAGACCCACAGTCCTGGACACTCCTCCAGACCTAAACCTCCTTACTCCAAAGGCCCTTATAAATCCATTTCTTGCCCTTTGGAGGCCATGCTTGCCTCTGAGTGTCGGCCCGCTTTCCAGTCTGTAAAAGGTGAATAATAAACTTCATTTATTTCTACTTTCTTCCTTGTTGCAATCTTGCATTATTCCCATGACATCAGCATCAGCACCGGCCCACCTCCCCTCATTGGACCCTTTCAAGTACCATTTTATTTTGTCTCATAATTTTCTTTTTGTTTTTATTTGTATTATAAAGACGTGCATACATTTCAGGGTTAGGTGTACAAACATTGATCATGCAGGTACCCTTATTGATGAGGTATGCCCCTCCCTCCCCTAGTAATTTCCCTCAACTGCCAATCCCACTCCCTCCTT
This sequence comes from Cephalopachus bancanus, assembly GCA_027257055.1. NCBI lineage: Eukaryota > Metazoa > Chordata > Mammalia > Primates > Tarsiidae > Cephalopachus > Cephalopachus bancanus. The sequence continues at coordinate 901,355 of JAPVLO010000614.1, forward strand.
CCCTGACAGTCTCCCACTACTGCCAATCACCTTCTCATAGCGTTATAATTGTTCAAGGTCTGTTTGAGTGGAAACATACGGAACTCTGTTCTTTGTTTCTGTGATAAATCACTGACTATCGACTCCAAATCCATCCAAATTGCTGCAAAGTTCATATATTTGTCCTTCTTTATGGCTGCATAATATTCCATTGTGTACATGTACCATATTTTTTTTATCCAGTCCTGCTTCGATGGGTAACATGGTTGGTTCCATGTTTTAGCTATTGTGACTAGAGCTGCAACAAACATACGTGTGCAGGTATCTTTTTTGTAGAGTGATTTGAGTTCCTCCAGGTATATTCCCAATAGGGGAATTGCTGAGTCATATGGAAGGTCAATTTCTATTTCTTTCAGGAATTGCCACACTGTCTTCCAAAGAAGTTGTACTAGTTTGCATTCCTACAAGCAGTGTAGAAATGATCCTTTTTCTCCACATCCTCGTCAGCATCTGTTGTTGTTTGTTTTATTAATGATGGCCATAATTTTAGGAGTAGCTCAACTGTCCAGTTCTTTTGTTGACATAGTATTAACTGCATCATGCAATGGCATTCACCTGAAAACTGGGCTGACTTGGAGGATCCATGAAGGCTTCGCTTACATGCTTGTCACATTGACAAAAAAGACTGGAAGGTTGGTCTCAGCTGAGCTCTCTCTCTTTATCCCTGCATTCTTGAGGCCTCTTCACATGATCCATCAAGCAGTACAGTGGTATTTTTACAGGATAATTTAAGCTTCCAAGAAAACAGGATGAAAGCTACCAGTCCTGCTAGACCAACAACTGGCATAGCATCAATTCTGCTATATTTGACTGGTCAAGAATTTGAATTTTCCAGGGAAGGTAAATAAACCTTACTTTTCAACGACAAGAGTGTCAAGGAATTTCTGACCATCTTCAGTCCACCACACCAACCCTTTATTTATCCAAATAAATTAAAGTCAAAAGCAAAATCTTATCTCTCATTTATTGTTATCAATAATTCCTAAAAGATAATATATTTTAATATACATACACACACAAAAGAAAAAAGAGGTAGATTCAGAAAAAATATAATATTTTAAATGGAAGAAGTTAGAGTTAGGAAAAGCAAATTGTTTTGTACTTATGGTTTACATGTTTCATGGGTTGGTGAAATCTGCCCCACTTGGGATGATTGGTGAAATCTGCCCCACTGGGAGAATTGGAAGCCTTAATCTTGCTTTGCAAGTGTTTTAGTCAAGTGAATAAGATATGTTCACATTTCAGGTTCCAATTTTCATTTCTTGTTTCTCATCTTGAATTTTTTCTGCTCAAACCTGATAAAGCTCTCTCTAAGCCATAAAGAAATGAAAATAAAATTAAGGTATCCAACAGAGCCCTCTTCTGTGGTAACTACCTCTGTGATTCTTGTGATAATCTCATTCTGTCCAGGCCTCCAATACCATGAGTTAGTCCAGTGCAAAGTAAGAATTCAGCACAGGATAAAAGTCTACTTCTAGACCATCTTAATGGTCATGACTAGAAGAAGGCATTTGTAGAATCCGCCACTACTGTCTCCCATTTTGACCTACTGAACACAGCTACTGGGCTTGTTACAACAGCACAAACACAATTTATACAGAAATAAACCTCAACCACTGGAGTGTCACCAGGTTAATTAATATTATTAATATCATATTAATATGACAGTTGTGGCTAGATGAACATATATAAAAACAATCACTAAAAATATGGATACACAATCCTATCATTAAAGCACAATATGGAGAAATAGATACATCTTTTTTAAAAATCTGGGAGCTGTTATGGTTTTAGTGAGGAACATTTGGGTAAGAGCTTCAGCTGCCTAGTTGATGCAATTAAGCCACAAGTAAAAGAAAACACAGTTTAAACTGGTTTATATAGTAAAAAGAATTTATTGGATTGCCTACTTGATAATTTGGGAGATAAGTTTGGGTACCAGTTGCGGGTGCTTTTGGCTACATGTAATGAAATCTCTAATTCAACTGTCTTAAAGAAAAGGTATCACTTTTTTTCTTTTTTTGAGTTGGAGCCTCACTCTGTCGCCCAGGCTGGAGTGCAGTGGCATGCTCACGGCCACCCCAACGTTGACCTGCTGGGCTCTGGCAATCCGTCCGCCTCAGCCTTCCAAGTAGCTGGAACTGCAGGTGCGCGCTATCATGCCTGGGTAATTTTTTTGATTTATTGTAGAGACGAGGTCTCGCCAAGTTGCTCGGGTGGGTCTCAAACCTGCAGACTCAAACAATCCACTTGCCTCAGCCTCCTAAAGTGCTGAGATTACAGGCTGAGCCATTGAGCCTGGCCAAAAGGTATCACTTTATATAACCAGCAATCTCAAGATAGGTTCTCTGTAGGGTTGGTTAATTTAGTGGTTCAATTCTGTCATCAAAATGGTGGTTTCTTTTATCTTTCCACCATGTCATCCTCATCATGTCAACCTTCTTCTTAGGTAGCTCCCTTGGGGTCCAACATGGCAAGCACAATATACTACAGTTACATAGAGACACAAGGTCCAGTTGATGAAGGGAACTTCAGCCACCGTTTGTGCTCTTTGAAAGAGTGAAGAAACCTTTCTCAGAATCCCCCAGGAAGCCTCCCCTTTTCTCTCATGGCCACCAATGGGAAACATGCCCTGCAAGGGGAATGAGAGGACAAGATCAGCACTGAATATTCAGGACTCCTTCCTTAGCCACAAATAGGTTTATTTCACTAGCAGAGTGTGCACCTAAGGAAAGTAGGATTATTTATTTGTTTGTTTATTCGTTTGTTTTTTGAGTTGGAGTCTCACTCTGTAGCCCAGACTGGAGTGCAGTGGCCACTCCAGGTCACCACAGCCTCGACCTGCTGGGGCTCTGGCGATCCTTCCGCCTCAGCCTTCCAAGTAGCTGGAACTAAAGGCACGCGCTCACACACCCGGCTAATTTTTTGATTTATTGTAGAGATGAGGTTTCGCCAAGTTGCCCAGGCGGGTATCGAACCCGCGGGCTCAGACAATCCACTCACCTCAGCCTCCCAAAGCGCGGGATTACAGGCTGAGCCACCGAGCCCAGTGAAAGTAGGGTTATTTTAGCAAGAAATAAGAGAAAGATTGGTGTTTAGTGAGCCATTAATGTTGCCAATTTCTTTGTGTCTTTCTGCACTATTTCCAAGGTATAAGTTTATTTTCTAACGTGTATTTTTTGTTCCTAAAATAGTGCCGGATATCCTAAGACTATAATCTTCTTCATACCTAATGATAAGAAAGACTATCTCTCCCTATAGCTCTTTTGGAAGAATTAATTTATCTATTCATTTAATAAATATGCATTGATCTCTTTTTATACCCCAACTCTTTGTATGTCAATTGCACCTCAATAAAATGAATTTTTAAAAAAATTATGTAGGTTCAAAGGGAGTTTGGCATGAAACTCATGGTTCAAATTTCACAGGGATAAATTGTTTCTCAGTAGGTACTATGAGGAATTCTTGTAGGTACTATCTTTAAGAATTTTGAAGGGAGAGGTACTTGTGTTCCATATTTTGGGCGATGTTAAACCCTCCTTAGATATTTGTTAGATTACAACTATTTTCCATAGGTTAGCTTTTCATCCTGTTCTTTCTTTCTGTACAGAAACTTTTTAGCTTGGTGTAGAACTACCATATAATGCAGCGATATCACTTCTGAACATTTATCTGAAAGAATTGAAAACAACATGTTGAAGAGATATTTACATTCCATGTTCATTGCAGCATTATTCACGATAGCCAAGGGGTACAAACAACCTAAATGTCCACTGACAGTTAAATGGATTAACAAAATATTATATATACATATATATAATAATAACCAATATTATTCAAACTTTTAAAACAGGAAATCCTGTAATATGCTTCAACATGAATGAACTTTAGGACACTATGCTAAGTGAAACAGTCATCCTTACAAATACTGCATGATTCCACCTCTATGTAATATCCAAAGTAGTCAACACGCATTGAAACAGAAAGTAAAATGGTAGTTGGCAGAGGAGGCTAGAGGTAGAGGGCAATTGGTTGTTCAATGGGTATAAAGTTTCAGTCATTAAAGGCGAAAAATTTCTAGAGATCTGTCATGCATCATACATATAGTTAAGAATGCTGTCTTGGGCATCTCCTTCTTGCCTTGGGCACCTTACCCATTGCGTGTACACTTAAAATTTTGTTGAGAGTAGATCTCATGTTATGTGTTTCTTACCAAAATAATAATAATAATAATAATAAAGGAAATGGAGATGGATTCTGGATAGCAAACAACAGGTATAAACAACAGTCACTAGCACAAATACCTAGGATACTGCATCTTGCTTCACCAATGTTTTATTCTCTTAGATTTTTTAACTGATGAGAGGATGTATGTGTATAATGATATGCTGTGATTAAAAAGCCCCCAAACAAATCCAATTGTTATACTATCTCAATATTCCCTACTTTGAACAAATTGACCAGAGAAGATGGCAAACTCTTTATTTTAAAATTTGCATCCTAGCTAGCTAATCTTAGCATTGTAGTCTCTGACGGCCAAAGTGGTTTGAATGTTTGATAGCTGAGCGTTGATTTCTATAGTATCACTGGGTTTAACATCTCCATCTTTCTTCCTACAACAATCCACCATTACTCCAAGCAAATGTTACTCCTGTCTACTTCCATCCCACTCTTTTATGCAACCCTCAAAAAATAAAGTCATTGAAATGTAAAATTGCTTCCCTCACTTGTGTGTTTTACATTTCCTGGGCTTTCCTGCAGTTAGCCTGCATATGTGATGAAATTCCCACTTCTGAGACATGGGTAGAGAGATAAGGTTAGCTGCTTCTGGGTTTGGTTTTTAAAGTTTCCCTCATGTCAGTAAGCACTCTCTTTCCCCATCCATGAAACGGGAATCAAAGCTTTCCCAATGGTATATATACGCAATAGAAGAAGCCCAGATACCTTAGTCACCGGTTGGCAAAACAGCTGCCTAGAAAAGCCATCCAGCCTGACACAGATGATGACATGAGCAAGAAGTATTTTATTATTGTACAAAGCCACAGACATTTAAGGGATTGTTGTTACTATAGACTGTTTAGCCTACTTTGACTCATAAAGAAAAGCCCAAGTAATGCTAGGCACTAAGTGACAATCGTTAACATATTTTCCCTAAGGAGAAGTCTAGAAGCTCATGTTAAGAGTGTATGAAAAGTCCAAGCTCACTGAGGTCTCCTTCCTCAAACTTCTACGCAGCCAGGTTAAGAAAAGATCATCAATGTTGCTCTGAACATTAGAGTTGTTTTAACCAAGGAGACAAGCAGCATTATCTAATAAGATTTGACATTGATTTCATAGTTATTAAGCTTAAGACAGAAACTTTTCCTGACATAGAGAAAATCTGAAGCCAAGTAGGTTATTTTTCCACTTTTCTAAAGTTACAGACTTTTAAAAAAGTACAAGTCTAAGCATATGATATCCAGATGTTTACGATTGATTCTATATGAATCTTCAACTGCCTGCCAGTCCCAAGGTGATATACTCTAGTTAATTCTTACTGGGAGCTCTTTTTTTCTTTGTTACTTTTAAAGAAAGAACTCCCCTTCTAACATTAGATTTAAAATGGATGTACCATTAATTGCTTGCCTTGGGCACCTTACCCATTGCGTGTAAAAATGTAGGTCTGTTAAGCACAGTCATCAAATAACGTGAAGTAAAGCCACAAGCCATAATGGATGGATCATCACTTCTAGGTGGTACACTCAATATATGGTCTTTGCCCTTCAAACTTCTTAAAAAAAAAAAAATATATATATATATAGCAATGGAGGCTGCTTTTCTGCAAGGTCCCACCAGGACATTATCTGTTTCACAAAGAATATCTGTGCCACAAGCCTACAGATCATCTGCCCAACCGATTATTTTGGAGTTTTCTAGTGTTGACATATTTTGAGCCTGACATTAACACCTTCAAAAATAAGTGGCCAATTTGAAAATGTCTCAGTGATAACCAGCTGTGATTAATAATGATAATAATTCCTGAAGTAATTTTAAGTCAAAATTTCCACACTTTTTTCTAGAAGTTTGACTTTGTTTTTTCTCCAAATAGTGTGTCTTCTCACTTCATGTTCTATTTCTGACCAGTATCTGACATTCAACATCATTTAGAAGTCTGCTCGGATGCAAGCACACTGCTGTGACTAGAGATAGATAATGTCTACTTCTGAGTTGCATTGTGAACTTACAAATGATTTAGCTTCCAGGTTTTAGTATCCCCCACCAGAGAATGGCAATAACGCCCTCTAACAACTTGGAGTGAAGAGGCTTTGGCTTTGTGTCTTACAAAAGTAGATTCTAATTTCAACTCTGCCATCTACTGGCTGGGTGATCTTGAGCGAGATACTTAACCTCTCTGCCTCTGTGAAATGTAAATGTTAAGGAGGTGAAATACGAGGCAGGGGGGAGCACTAAAAACCCGGAATTTATTTTTTTTTAAATGTGTATTTAATCTTACATGTTTAAACTTCAATCTCCTTCAAAGTACTCTCCATTTGATGCAATACACCTATTGAGATGCTTTTTCCACTGTTCAGAACAGTTTTTGAGCATGTCAATTTTAATGTCTTCTAGTGCTTCTGCTGTTTGTTTCACCTTTTCCACATGGGCAAAATGTTTCCTTTAAGGACTTTTTTCATCTGGGGAAATGAAAAAAGTCACTCAGGGCAAGATTGGGTAAATAGGGGGGGTGAGGCACAGAGGTCATGCTATTTGGGGTCCAAAACTGCTGAACACTCAGCACAGTGTGGGCAGCTATGTTGCCGTGACAGAAGAACCAGTTTCCTGTTTGCCTGTTACCAAAAAACGCACTGAAGTCAAATGCAGCCTCTCACAACAACGTTAGCTGGTAAAATGATGCCAATGAGTTCCTAGAACACTTATCTCACAGTGGAAGCCTGTACTACAAGGGGCCTGCCCTCCGAAAGAAAAATCTCAGAGTTTTGGGGATTCCCCCTCATATAAGGTCCATAACTCAGGACCTGACATATTGTAGACACTCAGCAAGCTTTAGCTTCTAATAGGCTACTTGGAACTCATTGACCTCGAAGTTCTTTTTTGTTTTAATTTCTATTTTTTCATTTTATTTTTTAAAACAGAACACCTTGCTCCAGATTTTTATTTATTTTTAAAAATAGGACAGGCCTACGAGTACTATTACAAAACTACACAGAAGCGTTACTGAGATTTCTCAGCAGGCTGCTTTTATCCAAAATATTCATAGAGGAAGCTGGGGTTACTTATGACCATGTCAGTTCTACACTAGAAAAGGAAAGAAAAGGTATACAAAAAACATAATTATCCTTGGTTTTACAACTGGTAAGGTATTTCCAGGGATCAGACTTGCTGTGCATCAAAATGGCTGTGTACATCTGTCAGGTAGGTGAGACACTGTGCTGAGATGAAAGGGTTCGCCAGTCCTTGCTTTCAAAGAGCCTGAGAAGGACCCACCTGGGCAGGCGAGACCTCATGTCTACAATAAAATCAAAAAAATTATCCGGGCATGGTAGCGCGCACCTGTAATTCCGGCTACTTGGAAGGCTGAGGCAGAAGGATCGCTGGAGCCCAGCAGGTCGAGGCTGCGGTGGCTGGGAGCGGCCACTGCACTCCAGTCTGGGCGACGGAGTGAGACTCCAACTCAAAAAAAAAAAAAGAGCCTGGGAAGAGGAAACAAGGTCTCCAGCCACATGGATGGCCTAATAGCAACTCAATACGGCCATTATCAGTCACGTAAACATCATCAATCTGGGAAGCACATGTTTCCGGCAAGCTCACTAACTTCTGGACTTACTTAATCAAAACCACTCTACTTTCTTGTCCTCAGTGCCTCCAAAATGAAATCCTTTCTGCTGTGAATCTTTAGAATTACAGGTTAATTCCTTACACTATGAAGAATCATTAGGAAGGCAAGCATGAATGCAAGGAAAGAGCTAACACCACAAGTTATACTTGAGTTGATGCTATCTTCTCCCATTTTTATCTCTGGACAGTCACCGTTGTGAGTGTCCTTAAAGTGTCGAGGGAGTCTGTAAGCTTGTGTTTTCTGCCCCACACATCCAATAGCTACCCTCAAAGGCCCACATAAATACCACCTCCTCCATCAAACTACCCTGGATTCTTCCAAATGAACGTCATCCCTGTGTTCTCCAAACTTATCTTTTTTAAAATTTATTTTTATCTTAAAGATGTGGAGTACAATTCAGAATTTAGTGGATAAGTGGTCATCGTACAGGTAAGGGTACCTGATCCCAAACCAGGCGAAGTGGAGACCAAACTTATCTTTAAGTCATACTCTTTTAACATATTAAAGATAGGATACATATAAAAGAGCAATGACCAAGAAGCCCAAGTAAGAATTCAAATCCTGCCTCCATCCCTAATTTGCTGTATGACTCCAGTTTGCTGAGTCTTGTTACATCATCTTTCAAAATGTGAGAGATGACATTACACGATAGAGTTATTATGAGCACAAAATAAAATAATGCATTCCCAGCCCAGGCAGCCTAGCAAGACCTCATCTCTATAAAAAGTGCAAAAATTAACCAGGCATGATGGTGTGTGCTTGTAGCCCCAGCTACTCGGGAGGCTGAGGTGGGAGGATGGCCTGAGCTCAAGTGGTTGAGGCTACGTTGAACTGGGATTAAACCACTGCGTTCCAGCCTAGGTGACAGAGTAAGACTCTGTCTCAATCCTACATTTAAAAGACTTAGCAGATTGCCTGGCCAATATAGAGTGTACAAAACATTGTGGTGGCTGTGTTGTCAAAGTTGTTGTTGTCATGGTTGTTATCATTCTTATCTCTCCCACTTTATCATAAACTCACAGAGAATGGGAGCAAGGCTTCATGGGAGCAAGGCTTCATGCTGCATTGCTTCCCTTGGAAAATTTGGCTCAAAGTAACTACTCAGAAAGTGTTGAACAAATTAAAATTGAATATGTATAGCCATTTGCTTTAGTTAGGATGCTTTTGATTGTGACTGTTGGAGACCATAATCAAACTAGCTTAGGCATGTGAGAAAGTCTTAAGAACAATGCCGAGTATATCTTATACAGTTGAAGGATATCTGAACAACCATAACTTGAAAAAGGTAGAAATGTACCTGGGTTTCTGGAACACTTACAGCCAAGGATTGAATGTGACAAGCGCCCCTCTGACTCTCATTTTTGCCTCTCAGTGTCCACATTAGCATCTCCCTCCAAAATCAGGTTTCCTTCATATGGGAAGGAAAGTGGCCGTCAAGGGAACCTGAGTTTTACAAATTGCAGTTTTTGTGTCTAGAGAGAAACGGACTCTTCTTCCCTTTCCTCCCCTTCAAAAAAGTCCCAGGGAAGGATTCCTATTAGCTGAGCTCTGGCCATGTTTCTGCTTCTAGACCAATTGCTTGTGGTCCCAATATAATTGCTCCCAACTTCACAGAAGAACAGGGTGGCTCTTGAGTAATTAAGGTTGGATCTAGGAAAGAAGCAATTTCCGAAAGAGAGAGATGCTGTTCTTGGAGGCAGGGGAGAAAATACCACCTAGTTGTGTACCAAACTATGATCATCGCGTGCCACAATATTCTTAAATTCCAATATACTCTATTTTAATAATTGCATGTATATAGTATCTGGAGGAGTGGACCAGTGTCAAAGTTCCAGGACTGATGCATCTCCAAAAATATGGGGGTGCACAATATTAATACTTTAAAAATATATAACAATATGTGCCAAAATTTTAAGATGGGATGCTATCTCACAAGAAATCAAATAGGCCAATGGATCATTTGACTAGAACAATATGCCAATGTGTAGTTGACCCACATTACCCTGCCACCAAAAGATTTTTTTTTTTTTTGAGTTGGAATCTCACTCGGTCGCCCAGACTGGAGTGCAGTGGCATGCTCCCAGCCACCGCAGCCTCAACCTGCTGGGCTCCGGTGATCTTTCAAGTAGACGGGACTACAGGTGCGTGCTACCATGCCTAGCTAATTTTTTTATTTATCGTAGAAACAAGGTCTCCCCAAGTTGCCCTGGCGGGTCTCAAACCTGCGGACACAGGCAATCCACTCACTTCAACCTCCCAAAGCGATGGGATTACAGGCTGAGCCACCAAGCCCACCAAAGATTTTAATACTGGTAAACGTTGAAAAGTGGTAAGATTTCTCTCTTCCTTCTTATTTTTTTCAGAATATCAGTATTGACCTAAATCTGGTGCTCTGAATAACAGACACCTACTCTAAGTTTGAACAATAGAAAACTAATAAAGAAAGGAATGTACAAATAATGGAGAGTAAAAATAAAATTTTTATTTTTTCATAACAAAAGTAGTACCTCATTTTTTACCCCATCCAAAATGAATATATCAAATAAACCATTTTTGAGATTAAGCAATAGTACTCATGGCCCCCTTTTAATAAATGGCTTGGACCTCATCACGAAATCCGACATTTCTAAGACAACGTTTTACAAACAGAACTAAGAGAAACCAGCGCTTATCTGGAAAGTAACAGAAGCAGAGGGCCCCTGTTGTCATTGCAGTTGAATGGCGTTCTACCCAACAGCTCTTTGGCACCTGAAGTTTATTTTAGGTTTGCCCCCATTTGTGGGCCAGTGGCGATCCAGCCTGCCTCCTGTGTCAGAGTCTTGGCAGGAAAAAGTTGGCAGTCTCAAATTGGGATACGTGAAGAGAATTTAATAAAGGGAGCAGTTCCTATTTATGAGCTGGGAGTAGGGAAGTTGCCAAGAAAAGTGAGTAACCCAGGGCTAGTGACAACAGTGCACACCACATCCCTGCGCCTGAAATGGTTGAGGGAACATTGGAACCAGAGTCAGAGAAGGGTGCAAGAAAGGGGCACTTAAAAAAAGAGCTGTGTCTTCCCATGGGCCACCCTGCAGGGAAATGGTCATGGAAACACTTGGTATTAACTCTCTTCCCTGTGCTGATCTGCTGTTGGCACTCCCCATTAATCCCTCCGACCAGAGGCCAAAGGGCAAGGGAGCCAGTCTGATGCAGTCCTTCTAGGTCAGTGCCCAGGGCCCAGAGCAGGGTGGAGAAGGGTGAACATTGGACCCAGCGCACCAGGAAATGGTCCCCATATACACAGGGCCTTCTGACTAGATCACCACTTCGGTTCTCACCCATCGGATCACCCCAACCACACAGTGAGAGATCTACAGGAAAATCAAAATCTCACATCATTTAATATCTCACGAGAGCTAGGAGAGAGGCAAGGACACAGTTCGCTTTAGCCCATCAATTTAGCGAAGGCTGTTTTCCTCTCCTCTTCCCTGGAGATCTGAGAGGTCCTAGGAGTGTCATTAGTATAACATCAGCAGCCAGGCATTGGGCAACTGGCTGCTTCCAACAGACCTTCAGGACATTGGCTTTAAAGGCATCATGCTCAGATCCTATCAAGTACAAGCATCCTATCTCAGTGTTACAAGGCAAGTTTAACTGCATGGCTTCCAGGGATCAAGTTCTAACCCCTGCCCCTGTGGGTGTGTGGTGTTGACAGAATTATGGCCTCTGTGCTCAGGGTTTGTGAAAATCCCCACAAGGGAACCAACGGAACTGAATATCAGGGAGCACAGATGGGCTGCCTTATGAGTCTCAGCATCTCCTTCTACAGACTCCAGAGTACCCTACTAGAATATGAAATTGAAGCAGCAAGTGTGTCCAACATAAATTTTTCTGTGTCACGGGGGAAGCATTTAAATCGTTATTGCAAAACTAACACATGTATACCAAACTATAACTTGCCTTAACTTTTAGGATTCGTTTCATTCTATGAGTCAAGACATCAGTTTTGCTTCCTCCCTTCAAGGAACTTTCTCAACTGAATTCACACTAAATGTAAAAGATCAAAATATCCATTGTCAAATGAAGCTTATGGATAGCTCAGTAAAAAGCTCAGTTCACCGCGGTGGTCTCAATTCAGATAAAAGTTCTCAGAAACATGTATTTCTGTGTTTCTCTTTTTGGGTAGAGTTTTATCTGAATTGACACCTCAATGGTGAACTCTGAATATGATTTACAAAGTGTGCACATTGGATTATCTGATCTTATTTATTTAGTTATTTAGAGTCAGAGTTTCACTCTGCCACCTAGGTTGGAGTGCAGTGGCACAAACACAGCTCACCATAGTCTCAACCTCCTAGGCTCAGGCAATCCTTCTGCCTTAGCCTCCCAAGTAGCTGGAACTATAGGAGCATGTCACCACACCTGGCTACTTTTCAAAATTGTTTTGTAGAGGTGGGAGTCTCATTATATTGCCTAGGTTGGTCTTGAACTCCTGGATTCAAGCAATCCTCCCACCTCAGCTTCCTAAAGGGCTGGGATTACAGGCATGAACCACTATGCCCAGGCCGGATTCTTTGATCTTCACAATGATCAACTGAAGCAGCAGACAGATGTTATTATTGTTCCTGTTTTAAATTGAGATTAATTGACACTTGTCAGTATCGCAGAGTTTTCAAGGAGCAACGTCTTACTGGGATCCCAGGTGTTTGACTATTGTTGTCATGATCTTTCCACTGTTCTATGCTGGTTTTTATGAAATAAAACTATGGTTATACCTGAAAACAGTAACTCCTTGGGAAGAAAATGTCACCAAAGACAATTCATAAATAAATAAATGCAGCAAATTTCTGCCTTCATCATGTAGATTTGTTTGTATAATGTTACCAAAACAACCCAAAAATTCTTTTTTTTTTTTTGAGTTGGAGTCTCACTCTGTTGCCCAGACTGGAGTGCAGTGGCATTCTCTTGGCCACCGCAGCCTCGACCTGCTGGGCTCTGGCGATCCTTCCGCCTCAGTCTTCCAGGTAGCTGGAACTACATGCGTGCGCTACCACGCCTGGCTAATTTTTTTATTTATTGTAGAGATGAGGTCTCACCAAGTTGCCGAGGCGGGTCTCGAACCCGCAGGCTAAGGCAATTCATTCACCTCGGCCTCTCACAGTGCTGGCATTACAGGCTGAGCCACCGAGCCCGGCTCAAAATTTCTTTATACTACCTTAATGTTTTGCTTCTATTGCACCAAATATTCTGATATCTGAGAAAAGTTTGCCAGACATCTATGATTATTATCCCATGAGGAAAATACATTTGAATGGTGTAATGGAGGTTTGTTTGTTTGTTTTTTCCCTTCATCTTTGTTACAGAATGACTTTGTAAGAAAAGAAATTCAGTCTGATTGTGGTTGTTTGGCTTCCCTCTATGATGTGGGCATTGACCTTTTTTAGCATAGTCAGAACTTTCAGTCCTTGAAAACCCTAATCAAGGGTTCCAGAGAAACCTGAGGGTTTGCTTAGACTTTGAAATAACATTGATGTGTATGACTGGATGGGACAATATATATGGGAACACCTGCCCAGAATCTGCAATCAAGTAAGCCCTGAGATGGAAATGAATCAGAATAGTTTTATTCAGATTTTTTTTTTCGCCTGGTCAACAGACCATTTTGCATGATCTCTGGAGAAGAAAAAAAATAGTGATTTATTCTTTATCTGTTTAAAATGCTATCATCTTTACTAAGATATAATGTGTGATTTAATTCACACATGATTGAGAATGAAGAAAATGTAGTCTTACAAACTTTCCTTTGCTTCTTTGCTAGTGAGGGATCAACAGAGGAATTGACTCATTTTGTTACATGATTCTATTTCTATCATGACACAAACCATGCCTCTATGGTCAGTGCTAACTTCTCTTTCTTGGTCCTCTGTTTCCCTGTGGTGCAAGACACATGCTATAACCCAGTGTGTATATAAATATATATATAATGCTGTAAGGTTATGTGACTTCGGAGCATCAGATCTAAGAACCAGTGATTCTGTTTTACTCTGTGAGAGATTTAGAGCTCTGACAGTCCTAGTTTTTATAACCCTCTCCTTTCTCCTTGTTTAATATGTCAGCACCTTTTTCCCCCTTCCAGCAGGCTTTTTGGCATTCTGTTTTGTAGAGGCGAAATATCCCTACATGTCCTTCAAAAAAATTTTTTTTTCCATAATTTCCTATTGAAATTGGCTAATTCATTAAGTAAGCTTGTTGCATTTTTTTCTCCCTTGGGTTTTTCCATTCAAGCTCTGTATCCTTTCACATTCTGTTTTCTATCTTGATATTTTTTGATTAGCTCCAATCAATTTGAATTTGTTTGCCAAATGAGTCTATCTTTTCTGCTTGGAAGGAAAGAATATGAGAAAAAAATTCGATGTGAAATGGTATCCCTGAGAATAAACAGGAGTTTATTAGAGTAGATTAGTAGATTAGAGATACATTCGTTTATTAGAATAAACTAATCAAAGTAATCTTCCTTTATGGTGTCCAGTATTCCCCATCTCAGTAAATGGCACCACTGTCCACTTGTCAGTGTACGGTGTCAACCTTGACTCTCTTACCTCTCCAACCATCACCATCCAATCACCAAGCCCTATGTATGCTGCTTCTTTATCATTTTTGAACATGTCTAGTTTTTCTCCATCCTTACTACTTCTACCTAAATCCATGTGGGCACCATCATCTTGTGACTGGACCATGTAGTAACTGCATCCATAGCTGCCTCCTCTTTTTCCACTCTACAATAGTGATGATTTAAAGCATAGACCCTGACATACTGTTCCCATGCTCACCATCCTTCAACAGCCCTTTTATTCTCTTTTTCTGTTGTTATTTACTGCCTAAAATTCAAAAGCAGAAAAGGAAGACTTCTGCTTACTTCAAGAATTTGAGTTTGACGAAGTGATTATAAATTGGTATAGTATGGGCTAGGAGATGATACCCTCTTCAGAAGGAGAAGGGTTAGGTAGCATAAAAATGGAATCAGGAAGCCCAATGTTGAGAGGAAAGAAGAACGACATCACTGAAAGTCGACACTGATATATAAGGATGGAAGGCTGCAAAGTACATCACAAAGAAAAAAAAAAACAGAATAGATGGCTTATTCAACACATATGACCATGTGGAAAATTCAAGGAAGAAATTGTGATAGATTTTTTTTAAAGAAAACAGTGAAAGGAAGCAGTTGTTTATACTGGAAAGAACATCATACCAAAACAGTTGATGCAATTATACAACATTGTGATGTCTCAGGTGGAAACAATATTAAATACTCCTGTGATATAAATCCTAAATAATAATAGTACCAAGAATTGTTTCTATCCATAGTAGGAGGATTGGGGAGCAGGCATGAATGAATAGATCTTTACTTACCATATTTGGAAATCAATAGATAATACCCCAAACAGAAAAAGAATAAAAATCATATGCAAAATTATGGTATTTAAAAATATGAATGGAATAGAGAACTAAAAATAATTTTAAATGTTTGCCTCAAGAGGACTGTGTAGCACAATTCAACTTTTAAAAGTTATGGTCATAGCCACATACAGTGGCTCAAGCCTGTAATCCCAGCATTTTGGGAGGCCCAGGTGTGGGGATTGCCTGAGCCCATGGGTTCGAGAACAGCCTAGGCAACTTGGCGAGACCTCATCTCTACAATAAATCCAAAAATTAGTCGGGATTTTCCTGTAGTTCCGGCTACTTGGAAGGCTGAGGCGGAGCGATCACCTGAGTCCAGCAGGTCGATTCTGGGGTGGCCATGTGCGTGCCACTGCACTCTAGCCTGGGTGACGGAGTGAGACGACAACTCAAAAAAAAAAAAAGGTTATGGTCATATATTATTTTAAGAACATTTAAATAAGTGTTTAAAATGACAGGAATGGTAAAATATATTGCAAAAGTATTAACAAAAAAAATCAATATCCAGCAAAATAAAGTTTTAGGCAAAGATATTATTAGAAATATGAAAGTTTTATTCAATGATAAAAGTAGCAATGCTCCAGGAGTTTATTTAAATTCTGTACCTGTATCCTACTAACAGCATTGATTCAGAATGTAGACAGAGAAAACTGATAGAATAAAATAAAAATCCACAGACAGTTTGGAAGAAGAAAGAGCAGAAAAATGCATAAACTTGGCTTATGACCTAGTAATTTTACTCCTGGGTATTTATCCACTAGATATGGTTTGCACATAATTATTCATAGCATCTTTATTCATAGTAGCCAAAACTGGGGGGGAAAACCAATATTCATTCATCAACAGGTAATGGCATAGACAAATTATGGCATAATCATAAATGAAAAGCTACTGAGCAACAAAAAGGAGATAACGACTGATCCTTCTATGTTAATATACTAAAACCTCATTCTAACAACAAAAAAAGAAGCTAAACACAAACAACCACATACTGCATGATGACCTTATTTGAACCAACCTATAGTGACAGCCAATCTTTGGTTTCTTGGAAATATGGTACAGGACGGGTAAGAAAGCCTTGAAAACAAAGGCACACAAGAGAATTTTGGGAAAGACAGAAATGTTCGATAGCTTTATTGGGATGATTATACAGGTGTAAAAATGTGTCACCATTTATTGAACTATAATGTGATAGTTAATTTTATGTTAGTTTGATGTGTCAATTTGACTGGATCATGGGATGCCCAGATAGCTGGTTAGACATTATTTCTGGATGTGTCTGTGAGGGTGTTTCTGCAAGAGATTAGCCTTTGAATGGATAAGCTGAGTAAAGTGATTGTCCTCCCCAGTTTTGGTGGGCCTCATCCAATCCTTCAAAGGTCTGAATAGAGCCAGGCCCAGTGGCTCAGCCTGTAATCCCGCGCTTTGGGAGGCTGAGCTGAGTGAATTGCTTGAGCCCGTGGGTTCGAGACCCACCTGGGCAACTTGGCAAGACCTCATCTCTACAATAAATCAAAAATTAGCCGGGCATGGTAGCGCGCGCCTTTAGTTCCAGCTACTTGGAAGGCTGAGGCGGAAGGATCGCTGGAGCCCAGCAGGTCGAGGCTGCAGTGGCCGGGAGCAGCCACTGCACTCCAGTCTGGGTGAAAAAGTGAGACTCCAACTCAAAAATAAAAAAAGGTCTGAATAGAACAAAAAGAAAAAAGGAGGATTTGTTCTCTTTGCCTGACTGATCGGGGACATCCATGTTCTCCTGCCCTCAGTGATCTTTTCTCTCAAATTCTACTGGAGTCTGTGTAATTGGCTCTAAGGCCTTGAAACTACCTCATTGATTCTTGGGTTTTCAGCTTACAGAGGGCAGATTGTAGTACTTCTCAGTCTCCATAATTGCATTGGTCAGTATTTTGTAATGAACCAGTTTCTATCTCTCTCTCTCCCCTCTTCCCCCTCCCTTCCTCCCTCCCTCTTTCTCTACACACACACACACACACACACACACACACACACACACACACACACACATAATTAATATATAGCCTCTATAAACATCTTCAAAAGCGAATTAAATTTTGGCCTTACTGCAAGTGCTAAAATATATCCAACTACATTATATATAATATATATAATAATATAAGATCATATTATAGATACATAATTTCTCTTTCTCTGGAGAACCCTGACTAATACATATACCTAAATGCCTTATATATAAACTGTGATTCAATAAAAATGGTGGAGTTTTCAAGAGAGTATATAGGGTCTTTCAAAGGGCCTCCAGCCAAGATCCAGAGAACCTGTACAACCTGTATCACATTTATTGGCAGTGGGGACTATAACCTTACAGAGCCTGGCTATTTTTAGAAATCCATTGAAATAGATGTAAGTGCCTACAGAAGGGGCAAGAATACGTTACTCCAGTGGCAGTGTCCATAAGAGAGTGTTAATGGCATAAAACCCACCTCAGTGGCCCTGCTGAAGTAGGAAAAGCAGCATGAACCAGTAGAGATCACCAAACAGTGCATTTTGGCCACAGCAGTAAAAGCAAAATTTAATTAGCTTCTGAAAATGATGCCAGAAGCTTCATTAAATTAGTTATATTTTGCTACTAATATGATACAAACTTTTAATATTCTCTCTCCTATCCTGAAACTGATGCATTCTGATGAAAATTAAATGTATATCTACTTATGGTGTTGTAACAGGACTCGAGAAAACACACATGAATAAGACTGTAGAGGCTTAACTACTCTTAACCTGAGTTCTTCATTTTAACAAATAAAAATATTCATCTAGGTGATTCCTAGGTCTCTTTTAATTTTATATTTTAGGGCTTAGTCTTTTTCTTCAAACACTGTGGGAAGGAATAACAGTCAAGTTGATAAAGCATCAGTACTTACATACATGGAGAACTCTAGATAATCAATTATAACTATTAAAATATCACATTAATTACTTATATTATCATACAAATAATATCAGACATTTTAGTAAAGTGAATGAGAACAAGACAATTATACAAATATAGGAAATCAGCATAATTCCCACATAGTAGCAAAAACTGGTTAGTGACTATAAAGAAATAAGAATACAAAAGATTACATTTAAAATAAAAAGGAGAAAAGCATCAGTTAAATAGGAACAACCATAACAGGAAATTTGCAAAATTCACACAGACAGCTAAAAACTGTCTCAAGAACTATAAAAATTTGAATAAGTAAAAGGAGAGTTATAAAATATTCCTGATTGGAAAATCTAGTTAATTTGATTTCACAACTTCTTTCAGCTATTATCACTCTCTTCTGTTCTTTCTTTCACACTCAAAACTTTGAGTTGTCAACACAACCTGTTTCCATTTTCTTACTTCCTGTTTGCTCTCCAGTTGTCTGCAGTCTGTATCATGTCATCTCTAGGCCTTCAAACTCTTGTCTTCAAGGTCACTAACAACACACTTGTTAGTGAAAATGAAAACTTTGCAGTTATTATATTGTCTGATGGCTCAGGAGCATCTGACAATGTAATATCAGTCACATATTCTTAAAAACTATCTTTCTTCTACTGTCAAGATACCATGCTCTCTTATTTTCCTGCTCTCCCTTTCGTTGCTTGCTCTGTCTCATTTTGTCTCCCCATCCTCTGCTCGCACATTAAATATTGGGTGTTTTTAATATCTTCTGCCATGTTCATTCCTCAGAATCTGTATGGGAGGTTGCATTCACTCTTATAGCTTTAAATACCGAAGACACACAAATTTGAGGTCTGAAAATTAAGTTCGTGAACTTGCCACCATGCTCTTACATTGGCGGTATGTATAAACAAGTCAGAAAGGCTTCATAGCCTTGGTATATTAGTGTCTTACAGCTGTGTTTGTGTCAACTTGTGGCAGTGTCTTGCTGAGTGGCATTCATTATTGTTGCATGTTTTTGTATGTTGTCACAAGAAAGTCGGAGCTTGAATTACAACAACAAACAAACATTAAATGTCTTGTTAAACTTGGCAAGAGTGGAAATGAAATCAGAAACATGTTAGTCCAAGTTTATAGGGATGATGCCATGAAGAAAACAGCAGTGCACAATGGGATTAAATGTTTTTCTGAGGGGAGAGAAAGCATCACTGATGAAGAGAGATCAGGATGGCCAGTAATGAGCAGAACTGATGAAAACATTGCAAAAATTTGTTGAATCATGCGTCAAAATTGCCAGCAGACTGTGAAAAACAAAGCAGACCAAATAAACATCAATAGAGAAACAGGAAAATCTGAACTGAAAATCTTGGCATGAGAAAGGTGTGTGCAAAAATGGCCCTGAAGGAGCTTTTGCATCACAACACTGCACCAGCTCACACAGTGAGGGAATTTATAGTCAGAAACAAATAACTGTATTAGAACACCCTCCCTGATTTGACCCCCAATGACTTTTTCTTTACCTGAAGATAAAGGAAATATTGAAAGGAAGACATCTTGATGACATTCAGGATTTCAAGGGTAATATGATGACACCTCTGATAACCATTCCAGAAAAAGAGTTTCAAAATTGCTTTGACAGTAGACTAGGTGCTGGCATCGGTGCATAACTTCCCAAGGGGAGTACTTTGAATGTGAGAGTAGGTGATATTCAGCAATGAGGTATGTTACACTTTTTCTAGGATGAGTTCGCAAACTTGTCAGTCATCATATGTATCTCCAGCTCATATTACCCTCATCCAGCCTCTAGTTGTCTCAACCACAGCAAATTGTCTATTAGATATCAAACTTTGGATGTACCACACACATCTCAAACTCTACATATACCAAAATTTGCATCTTCCCACCTCATACCCACCTTTTCTGCATTTCTTCTCAATGAATAGAACCAACATGTATCCAATTGCCCTGCAGTGTCATCTCTGACTTCTTCCTCTCCTTTATTTTACATGTCCAATCATTCAAAAATTTCTGTCAATTTTGTGTCCTAAATAATTTCCAAATATACCACATTTGTGAAATCCATCTGTATCTCTCTATTCCTGATGCCGCTACCAAAGCTCAAATTAGCATCACTTTTTTTCCTTCTGATTTATTAGATCAAGTGATTTTCCTACTACAATTTTTTGCCTCTACTCCAACTGATCCACATTCCAGTCAGATATCTTTCTTGACTGTAAATCTGGTTGCATCACTTTCTTACTTAAACCCTTTCAAAATTTTCTAGGGTCCCCAGGGTAAAATACACTCTCCTTAGAGTAATTTGTGTTTCTCTTATTCTGGCCCTTGTTCAGAACCAACTCTCCACACTTTGCTCCAGTCACACAGAATTATTTTCAATTTCTCCAATGCATCAGACTCTTTACTGTCTCTTGGATTTTACAGATGCAACCCCATCTACCTTCAGTATCTTTCTCCCTCATCTGTATGCTTGTCTACCTTAAACCTCAGGACTAAACTTACATGTCACTTGTTTAGGCAGCCTCATTCACTCCAAGCCTTGGATAAACCCTTACCTTATGCTCCCCAGTAACTTGTGCCTCTCTTCTTGTCAGTCCTATTTCACTGGGATGTTTCACATGCCAATCATTCTCCCATTTCCTGCATTAGAAACTGTGAGGGTGAGGGCAGGAATATGTCTATCTGTTACAGGGCTGTATCTCCTTGCCAACCACAGTTTCTAAACACGGTAGGTGTTCACTAATTGTGGAATTAAACTATTAATTGTAGAGCTATAATAGCAGTACAAAAATAGACAAATCAATCAAACAGAACAAAAGCCCAAAACAGATCCTTTGGAGACAGAATTTAATGAAAGTATCACTGTAAACAAGTGAAGGAAAGTGAGACTTTCTTCGTTACTATTAGCTAGCTTTTGAGGTGGGGTTAGGAAAAAAGTTTCTAAAGTTAAAATGTATGAAAAATGCCACAGAAATTCACTTGATTTCATAATTATTTGCATGGCTGTTAATCACTATTATTATGAGCCAAATTAAAAAGCAAATTGAAAACTGGGAACAAATATGTTCACTAAATATGACAGGCAAAGGGTTAAAACACTTTCTTTACAGAGTTTCCTTACATTTTTAAGAAAACTTGATGATAAATGGGTCAAGGACATAGACGTAAAAGAAGAAGCATAAATTAATAATAATCAAAAAATGTATTTAACTTTCATTGTAATCAAAAATGCAAATTTTTAAATGAGACAAGTTTTTTATTTAATGCTCACATTAGAAAAGATTTTTAATGATAAAAATTCTAGGCATGCAAGAAGTAGTGGGAGATTACTAGGGGAGTGAGCAATTGACAAAACTTTCTTTTAAGCAATTTTCAATATGTATCAAAAGTCTTAATACAAGATTCTTAGGAATCTAAAATTATGTGACCTTCAAAGAATCAAAACTAAGGAAATAATCTGAAAGGGAAAATATATGGCCACATAAATGTCAATCACATAAATATCAAAATCATGTTATTTATAATCAGTTAAAATTGAGGGAAAAATGAATACCAAACAGTAAGAAACTGGTTAAGTCAATTCTAGCACACCCACAGCATTGAGTGTTTAGCAGCCCTAGATGGATAGATAGATAGATGCAAGTATGATATTACCAATGTAAAAATTAAATATGCACAAATACACACACAAAGAAGCTATACGTAAATAAATATATTAGATATGCTTTCCTCTAGGTTGAAAGATTATGAGAGACTGTTATTTTCTTCTTTAGATGTTTCAATATTTCTATATTTCCTATAGTAGTATTACTTTTATAATCCAGTGAAACAAAAATAATAAAAATTAACTGTAACAAACTCTGATAAAGCCAGCTTGACTGTCTAAAAAGCATCAAGAATGATGGAGCCAGTTACTGCCTGTCATGGTGGCTCATGTCTATAATCCCAGCACTTTGGGAGGCCAAGGCAGAAGGATTGCTTGAACTTGGAGTGGATGACCAGGCTGAGCAACATAGTGAGACCTCGTCTCTACAAACAAAGACCGATGAAGTCAGGTGTTAAACTTGCATTGTAAAGGCCTTTGGGGTATGAATATGGACAAATCCTGTACCCCAGGAGCATGTCTGAAGGCTGTCTTACACGGGTTGTTGGCACAGCAAGAGTCCAAGACTACTGGAGAGACATTGAGGGGTGTGCCTGAGGTCCTGGCATGGACTGGAGACAACAGGGAGTGGGAAACAGCACAAGGGAGCATCAAAGGGGCCACAAGGGTCGTTGGGCCAGGGAACCTGGAATTACAGATGAGGATATTGGTTCTGGGCCCATACACTTAGCATGAATTTACAACATCCAACAGAGTTTCTGGAATATTGAAGGCAAGTGAGGACTAAATCTGACCTTTTTTCTCTTATCCAAATTCCTGACTAAGAGTTTTGGAGAGTCACTGCCTGATAAGACTCACCAGAAAGGGTTTTATTATCTTATTATCCTATATACTAAAGTTTTTTGTCCAACCTGACTCTGGTATAACATCACATAACAAATAGAGAAGGAAATCAATGTATTTTATGACCCTACAAAGCCATCTCTTGTGGACTCCCAGACCCCAGGAACCTTGTAAGACACTTATCACTTATCTCTCTGAAGTCTGCCACATATAAGATTTCATCTACCTATCAACAAACCTGGATTTTTTTTCCATCCTCTTGTCTCAACAAAACATCTCCTCTACTGATTTTCAAAATTCCTAAGATAGGAACTGCAAATTACCAGTTAAGAAACTTTTGAATCCACCTGTGATCTGCAAGCTCCCAACTTGGAAATTCCCTTCTTCCTGGGCCAAACCAATGGAAATCTCACATATATTAACGTACGGTTTCTTGTAACTTTTGCCTTCCTAAAATGTACATAACCAAACTGTCATTTAACCACAGTGGGCACACGTTCTCAGATCCTCCTGAGGATGGGTGTTTCCAGGCCTAGGTCTTCAAGTTGGGTTCAGAACAAACCATCTTAAAATATTTTACATATCTTAATATATAAAATATGTAAAAATATTTTACATATTTTGGCATAGTTTTATCAACACAAAAATGAGCCTGAGATGGAACCTCTGGGCAGCCATATTACATGCCTGTTTCAAAGGAAAAACATGGTATTCCAGAAAATCCCTTAAAAGCAATGATGCCCAGCTATGAACATAAGAATACTAACTGGAAGGATGCCTGTGATGAAAAAAGCCAGGACCAAAATGACCATCATGTGTTAGGGAGAATTGAAGCAATCAATGGGTTTCACTCAGAGCTTTGTATCCCTGCATGTGACGCTGGTATTAAAGTGAGCTTTAACGCATAAGACAGTGGATTTCTTAGAATTAAGTTCACTGTGAGTGACAAGAACCCCAACAAAACAATGATTTTAAAGAATTTCAAAGTTTGTTTTTCTCTACAATACGAATCAAGGGGCAGACAGTCCAGCACTCAGCTGGCTCCATGCCCCCTCAGGCTCTGGGGTAGCTTTTCCAGCTGCAGCCATCTTGTTTCCATGTTGGTCAGCAGTGCAGGAGGGAAAAAACAAAGAAAGGCAAAGGAGATTTCCGGTTGCTGCTAGCTGACATTTCTACTTACAGTCCATTGGCCAGAACTTAGTCACAGGG
This sequence comes from Cephalopachus bancanus, assembly GCA_027257055.1. Taxonomy (NCBI): domain Eukaryota; kingdom Metazoa; phylum Chordata; class Mammalia; order Primates; family Tarsiidae; genus Cephalopachus; species Cephalopachus bancanus. The sequence goes on from JAPVLO010000614.1 coordinate 925,241, forward strand.
CCATACTTAGCTGCAGGAGAAGCTGGGAAATGTAGTGTTTATTCTGAGGAGCCATATGTCCAGCCCAACGTTCTACCACTGCGGAAGATGAGGAAAAGGAGACTGAAGGATAAGGAAGAGTCTTCCAAAGAAGGATTCCAAGAAATGGAGTAAGAGAGAACTTGATGAAGAGAGAACACTTTGTGAGAATCAAGGAGGGGTGAAGAACATCATGTGTTCAGGAAATGGTGAATACCATTCATCAGTTGGGAACTGCCTGATTCAGTCATGCTTATGTTTTAGGTTTCACACAAAATACATATTTGTCTCATGGAGGGTGGGTGAAGAGCCAATGATACCATGACATATTACTTTTCTAGTCTCTTTACTTTCTGAATTTGGCACAATTTGTATCAGTGAACATTCTCATGGTGTGTCATTTTTTTTTAAGTACTTACTGTTCTAAGTTTGTTCTCATCTCCAGAGAATATTAAAACAACTCAAATATCTACAAGGATTCAAACTTCAGACTGATGGGTATATATTATTTAATAAGCCAATGTTAGCTACCCATAACCAGAGAAATCCAAGCTAATGCACTTTGCCCAGTTGGTAGTTTTTGTCCTCTTTCTGCAGGACTGCATCTGGGAATACAAATAAAATGGGCACATGACATTCAAAGGTGAGACAATTTGAGAGTCACTGGAGCATGCCAGATCATGATGTCACATAGAGAGAGAAAAACAGCATTTTATGTGAAGTCTGATTGCTTCATTTCCAGTAAACTTTATTTGAAACAGGGAAAATCTTTTGCTTAACCCTGTTCCTTAACCCTGATTCCAGAAAATAAGCATGACGACATTTATCTGGCCCTTGGGTGGGCCTCAAATATTTGGCACAAAATACCTTTGTATTTTGCTACACTTGGATGTCTTGAGGATAATATAGTCAGGGAAGGAGTTGGGTAGACAAAGTCAAGTGTTCTTAACCATGAAGTTCGGCAGCAAGGTAAATTTGTACTCCCTGTGGAAGAGAGCCTGTGGTCAGAGTGCATTGCTTCTGAAGAATCTACTAGACAGACTGCATAATGGCTGTCTTTTGCAGTACTCAGTGTAGAGTTCTTGGAACAAATACTACCTTTGGGGAAAGCCTTTGGCAGAGACGGACACAGCTAAACAGCTGGAATTCGTTTCCTGATACATAAAAACTGACCCTAGTATTGTTCACACTGCAGACATCTTTATGCCCCCAGTATAAGAGACATTATCTATTAAGAATATAATGATCATGTTTCACTGTTCTGCTCTGGCATTTTCTTATAGCACATAAGCTTGCTGCATTATCTTTGCTATGGAAACAACTGATTTAGCTCCAACAGTCTGAACACAAATGAAACCTCTGCATACCCCTTTACAAGTTTCATGTTTGAACACCAAATCATGGAATAAAACTCTCAACAGCTCTAGAACTACTTTGGGACAAAGTGTTATCTTACAATAATCTTTAAGTATGGTGCAGAAGAAATTAAGAATTATCTTCTTTTAAACAATTTCAGCAGATGCGACTTATATGACCTTCAGTCATGCATGCACCAGCTGTAACTTTTTTGCAATATCTAGACGCCCCCCCATAGGGGTTTAATTGGCAAATGCAATAAGCAGAACAACAAACCAATGTTCCATCATTTGTATTTTGTTTTCTTAAATAAATAAAACATATACTATGATTTACATACAACTGCACCCCACCTACATTTTCACATTAGGTTATAATAGTAAAAAACAAAGTTGCTAGTGACTGACTTTGGGCTAGCAGACAGGTGATTTAAGAAGCATTGGTTGTTCATCTGCATAAGGGTGAGGCTACTGGCTCAAGATTTGGAATCAAAGAACCCTGGTTTGAGTTAGTATTCGCCCTTCAATTTTATGAATGTTGTCAAACTTCTCAACCTTTCTGAGCCATAGCTTCCTAGCCTATAAAAAGGAGGTACTAAAGGGAATAATAGTCAATATTTTTATTATTATACCATGCTCTCAGGAGAGTTGTTGGAATTTGCATAGCATTTTGTAACTTTTATTTTATTTTATTTATTTTTGAGTTGGAGTCTCACTCTGTCACCCAGACTGGAGTGCAGTGGCCGCTTCCGGCCACCGCAGCTTCAACTTGCTGGGCTCCGGCGATCCTTCCGTCTCAGCCTTCCAAGTAGCTGGAACTACAGGTGAGCACTACCATGCCCGGCTAATTTTTTTATTTATTATAGAGATGAGGTCTCGCCAAGTTGCCCAGGCGGGTCTCGAACCAGCGGGCTCAGGCAATCCACTCACCTCAGCCTCCCAAAGCCAGGCTGAGCCACCGAGCCCGGCTGCTTTTTGTAACTTTTAGAGGGAGACGCTTAACAAATTAGTTAATCACATATGCTTTTGTTGGTTGGATTCTTCCTCCCAATGGTGGGGAGGAGTCTGTTCTCGACTACCTGTCACTGGCCTTGGGCAAAACCTCCTGCATGCCACAGGAGACAGCAGAAATCCATGGCATCATCTGGGGCAAGTGAGCAGCTTTTCCTCTGACCCATATGAAGATTTAACTTCTAACCTCGGCCACATCCATTCAAGAATTGAGGCAATCAGCTCGGACCACAGCTAATTTGATGTTTTTGACCCTGTGAAAACTTACCCATTTGAGTTGAATATGCTCAAGCTCATAGAAATTGGCATCTGAGTTGTTTTTTTTAAAGTTATGTTCTGCCCAATATGTTTTTTATTAAAACCTAGCTAAGGAAAAAAAATCCTGCCTATTAGAGTGGGATGCAAGCCGTGAGTCCAAAGGTTGTGTCAGGTTGACTGCTTACTGCTCGGATGGAACAGTTTTCTCGAGTAGCTGCAATTTGTGAACTAGTTTTCACAGATCTCAGCAAATCAGACTATTGACATCTTTTTGTTAAATCTACCTTAGCTTTCCAGAGAGAAAGCCATTAGGAAAAACCATTTTCCCCTTTTGTTAGTTTGATTCATGCTCCAGGCGCCTCTAAACCATTAGGGGATGAAAATGTTCGCTAACAGATTCCCTCCTTGCAGATCTTTCTGCTGGGTAAGGAAAAGTCTATTCCTTCCTCTGTTTCAAGAAGAGGGTAGGAAAAAAGACAACACAAAGAGCAATAGGAAAAAATGTAAAGGCAAAATGCATATGCTTGAACCTCAATTAATCATTCAAGTTTATTTTTGCAGCAAAATTTTCAGCAACATTTTTTTGTGTTCATTTATAGGCAATAGGAGAGACCACATGGTATAAACAGATGACGAGTCTTCCACAAACCAGCTTCAAAATTTTTGCCATATCTGGGCCCCCAGATGCATATTAGAAAAAAGAACGACGTTCAGAACAGCATGACTAATTTGCTACCATTTAGGTTAAAATAAAATCTCTATATAAATACACACCTAAGCACACACATATACACATGTATTACCGTGAATATAATATAACTCTGGAAATACCAGTAAGAAACTATTGACCATAGTTGTCTCTGTAGAAAATTTGAGTGGCTAAAAGGCAAGGGTATGCCTTTTTGTACTTTTGGAATTATTTGTATATATTATCTAGTCAATAAGATAAATACAATTTTTTCAGTAAAAAGAAAACTTTATATTGCCACAAATAGAAGGCAACTGTAAAACGAATCTAGTACCCTCTTATCTGCGTCCTGCTCTGCATTTGTTGAAAGGGGAACTGCACCAGTGTTAGAGAGACATCAGAGACTAGAACCAAACAGAGACTTTGTCCTTTATGTATTACAAAGTGTTAAAAAATAAACTGAAACTTTTCTAATAGTCTCATCTTATGACTCAGTAGCATTTATTGTCATGTCTCTATACCCTTGCCAAAATCTGCACCCTTTGGAAAACTCTAGTATTATAGAAAAGCATTCAGTTTGAGAGTCATAGCTTCTATTCTTGGTTTCTCATTATTTCCTAAAGCTCTCTAATCTATTTATCTAGTGTTAATTCCTCTCACCTGGGTATCTCTCAAAAATTGAGTTGGACTCAAGAGAATGCATGTGAAAATAATTAGAAAAGGATACAGGCATATCTCAGAGATATTACAGGTTTGGTTTTTGAGTATCACAATAAAGGGAATATTGCAGTAAAGCAAGTCTCACAAATGTGTTGGTTTCCCAGTGTGTATAAAAATTATGTGTATACTATACCGTAGTCTATTAGGTGTGCAACAGCATTATGCCTTTTAAAAATTTGCATAACTTAATTTAAAAATATTGCTAAAAAATGCTGATACAGAGACACCAAGTGAGAACATGTTGTTGGGAAAAATGACTCCCTTAGACTTGCTCAAAGCAGGGTTGCCATAAACCTTAAATTTGTTAAAAGCACAATATCTGTTAAGCACAATAAAGAAAAGTTCAATAACGAACTATGCCTGGATACAGATCAAAGGAATTATTCTATTAATATAATATAATAAATATTATATTAAATACGACAAACAGTTCAAACATACAAATATACATGGGTTTCTGCAGAGTTGTGTTTCCTGTCTCATATCGTGAAACCTCTCTAAGAGTAGGCTGAAATGGGGAGAAGCCTGAGATGAGAAAAGTTGTCCAAATCCCACAATGAACCCTCTTAGAGAACGAAATGAGTGGACACATTCCATATCCTTATTACGGCTCCTGCAGAAGCAGAGTGAAGAAGTGAGAAAAGAGAATGCCCCCGTGGTTTATGTGACACCGGGATACCCTTGAATCTGAAAGGGAAGGGAAGGAGGAAGTGAGTGTGTTACTCAAACAGACTTGAGGTCCAGGCTGCCCTTCCATCCTGAGGCAGGGTGCTGGTCAAGGGTGCTCCCCGTGGTCCAGCTGTTAGCACAACAGTGGAGAAACACTGACTTAGAAGACGTATCATTTTATTACAAATAGATCACATTTTGAGAATCATTGCCCTGTGAGAGACTGTGTCTATTTGACACTGCAAGATATCAGTCAACCACCTTAGACAATGGCAACTAGTATGGCTTTCTTCATTTTATGCTCCATTTGATGTATAGATATTCACCGAAAAGAAAGAGGACATCCATGGTTCTATAAGAACTAAAACCTCTAGGCTAAATAAAGGTAAACACTTATTTTACAGAAAAATATCTCAGAACCTTTAACTAATGACTACATGATTCCTAGACAGGTATAAGTAAGCGGTGTTTTCCTAACACCTGACCATAGGTCCCTTTTATACCACCCTCTCTCTCCCTTATTTTTTGTATAACATCTTTTAACAACTATAATTTTGAAACTTTGAACTAAGAACATTGAGTAAAGCAGGCAGAGACCGCCTTAGGCTCAACGGCTCTGAATTTCCCATGATATGTTCAATAAATGGTGGAGGGATAAATGAATAATTTAGTCAAGCCAGAATTAGCTGTTCTACTATGACTGTTGTCTTAAAGAGTGTAATCTTCCCTTTCAAAAGGCTACACAAACATAGATCTATTTTTCATAAACACCTTAAAGCAATGCTTACGCAAACACTGCCCCTCCTCCAAGTAGTTTCATTTTTTTCCAAAGGGGAATGTGCAACCAGAGAATGTCCCTCATGATTTTTTTATGCCAGTGCTAAGAAATCTATCACAGGAGCAAGTTAACCCAGCGAGCACTCCCCTGGGATCTTTAGACCTCATTATTTCTCAGCATAATTAAATCTTTATTAGATTAAATTGCACATTTTCTGGACCTCTCAATAAATTTAGCACCCAGCCAACTTTTAACGTGCCATTAGATAAAACCCAAAAAGAAATTTAAGTAAAAATATCTTTTACCAACGCATTCAAAATTCTCAATTTTATAGAAAAGTCTCCTCTGACACATGCTATCCACATTTTAGGTAATGAATTTCAAGGTGGTTTTTTTTTTTCTCCAAATAAGAAAAGGAAGGAATCAATAGAATTAGCACAAGAAGGGCTTTGGCTGGTAAGGAAGTGAAAGGTAAAAGTGGAAAGATTTAAAATAAAGAGGATGTGGTTTTTGACAGCCCAGACATATTGGCCCAAATTACAAAGCCAAGCAAAACAGAGAAAAATTCAACTCTGAAACTACAACACTCTCTTTATGATGCTGGTGCAGAAGGTGGGGGTAGGGAATTACAATGGCCTGTGGCCTCAAGGCTTCAGTCTCCTTTCATCAACCACCCTGTATCTACACGCCCACCCAACCCATCTCTCCTCCAAATGGTTCCAACAAACACAACCACATCTCTCCCTCTTATTTCTGTTATACTTTGGTCTGAGGATTTTAGTACTTGAAGAAACAACTTAAGATTTACCTAGAATTAATGAGCAAAGAAGACTGGAGTCTGATGAACACTCAAAGCAAACTCTAGCTTCAACCTACCAGGGTATCATCAGGAAAATGGCCTTGCAACTTTGTTGGCAAGAAAGAGTAGTTTTCATTACACCTGGATGCGGATATAAAAGCTGTAATTGTCTCATCAAACATGTTTTCTTAAACAACAAAGTTGAACTGGCCAAAAATATTGCTGACAACTTTAAAATATGAAAATCAAAAAATCAGCAGCAGTCTCCATTTATGATGTAGTACACTGAATCTCCATCTTTCATCTGTCACTGAGACTAAGTTTATCTAAATCTACCTAAGGTGATGCTGATGCAACTAGTTCTAAAGCCAAAATATTTAGTTAGTCAAACAACTGTGTGTGTGTGTGTGTGTGTGTGTGTAAGACAGTGAAAATAACGTTTTCCATAGTATTCTATGAATATAGCATTGCATCAAAATTTGAGTTCTTTCATACCACAAATGTCTTGAGGGAAAAGATCACATTTTAGTATTCCCTTATGTCCCCCAAGTATACAGAACAATGCTGGGCACTTAACAGGAACTTGGACAGTATTTGTTGAGCTGACCCAAGTTGACCTGAATTTGTTCTTGCAACAAGTAAATGCAGACCACCACTGATACATACACCCAGAGGTGCCTTCTAGAAAAAGGTGGCTCCCTGTGTGATTTAGTGCAAGTGATACAACATCACAGCTTAGCCTGTCTCATGGAACAACTTGTGACTTTCAAATTGTAATGCACATTGAGATCTGGGGATTCACCCAGTTGGGGTCCTTCACTGAGAGCCCTCTTTCAAAAAAAGTGGTAGTCACCCCCACCACCCTACACAAACCTACCTCACCCTCATTGCCTCCGACAGTGCTTGGCTTTTCTCTAGAAGCAAAAGAGGCTGGAGCAACATGAACTACTCCTGCCACCAGTGGAACTCAACTCACTGAGCTCAGACTCATGTTCACATCTGTTCCAAGAGTTTGGCAGAATGAACTCACACACTGGTGAGTTGAAAATAAGAGCAGTCATGCTTGCAAAACATTTAGTACCCCTTGGAAGAGAGAAACTCCTTTTTAAGGCCTGGAATTTTAGAGGTGGATTTTTATATAGTTTGGTATAATTCAGTAATGTTCCAGACAGGAGGATGTTTATCCAATCCCATAGTCTGTCTTTTAAACATAAATGCACCTTTTACCATTTATAGCAAAGCTTCTAAAACTTAAGAAGTGAACAGATTCCCTATAAAGAAAAAACACATTTCTTCTTGATCCTGTGGCATTAACTTAATTTTATTTTAATGTCATTCAAATCTGTACAACCTTAAATTTATAGCTATAAAAGCCCTTATGCTTACAGTTCTTGAGCAACTACAAAAGTTTTAAATTAAATACAAACAAAACTTCAAGCCAATAAGTTTTTAATTAGCAGCCTTAATGTGATAGATGGTGGTTGGTTACTGAAAATTAATCACTGTTTACAATCTGACCTGGCACCCATACCTATGATATGGGTCCTTTCAGGTTCTACAGACTTCAAAAAGTAGATGTCATTTGATGACTCCCTTCTCTCTATTGGATTACTGTAAAAGCTTCATTTATAAAATGGCACCATTTACATGGAAAATCGACCTCTATTATTTTCTAATTAGCTCAAGATAACTAAGGTAGAACTACTTGGCATGAAAGATACAGGAAACATAAACATAAGCACAAACATGGGCACTAAATTCATCCAAATAATCTATGTACCTGTCAAGATTTCTTTTAATTGCAAATAAAAGAAAACCTGACTCAAACTAGATCATAACTGAACAAATCCTGAGCAAAAATGCCACAGCAGCTTTGACCAGGTAATATGCTTATCCCTTCTCAGGTCAACAGAAGGTGACGCACTACTCACGACCAGAGCTGAAGCGAGAAGCCATGGACGGGATTAAACTCTTGTATCTGACAAAAAGAAAGAAGCAGTTTCCAAAGGAAATTAGTGGTACTGTTGTCAATGAAAGACTGGGAATAGATGTGCTAAACAACAAACAATAAATGCTCACAACACACATTAATTTTTCTAATTATTATTAAAGCATAAACAAAATTTTTAAATTATTGTAGAGAATTCTCAGACCCTGAGCCGGGTGTCATGGCTCAAGCCTGTAATCCCAGCACTTTGGGAAGCCGAGACAAGAGGATTGACTGAGCTCAGGAGTTCAAGACCAGTCTGGGCAACTTGGCAAGATCTCATCTCCACAAAAAAATAAAAAAATTAGTCAGGCATGGTAGTGCACACCAGCAGTTCCAGCTACATGGAAGGCTGAGGCAGAAGGATTGCCTGAGCCCAACAGGTCAAGGCTGTGGTGGCCATGAGCAAGCCACTGTACTCCAGCCTAGGAAACAGAGTGAGACTCCAACTAAAAAAAAAAAAAAAAGAATTCTCAGACCCTGAAAAAAAGGTTCTTAAACACCCCAGCATTTCTCGTACTCCAATTTGAGAAAAATTGATTTAGGGGAACTTGTCTAAGCAAGGTGTGAAAAGCAAGCTGAAAAAAAAGTTTTACCTTTGGGAGGCTGAGGTGGGTGGATTGCCTGAGCCCGAGGGTTCAAGACCCGCATGGGCAACTTGGCGAGACCTCATCTCTACAATAAATCAAAAAATTAGCCGAGCGTGGTAGAGCGCGCCTGTAGTTCCAGCTACTCGGAAGGCTGAGGCGGAAGGATCGCCGGAGCCCAGCAGGTCGAGGCTGCAGTGACCGGGAGCGGCCACTGCCCTCCAGTCTGGGCGACAGAGTGAGACTCGAACTCAAAAAAAAAAAAAAAAGTTTTAAGGTGATCTTAAAATTTATGTAAATTTAAAGACTTCCATCTCTCTTACCACCTCACATGAAACAGATTGTTCACCAAACTTAAATTTCAAATTGGGATGGTCTGACTTGAACTATAGGCCACATGGCATTGATGAAACCCACTTCAGAAGGCTCTGGAAGGCACGTTAGAGAGAGTGATCTATCCATAGAAACAGATGATCAGAGGTCACGTGACTGCCAATCAAAAGGGAGATGTCATGAACCAAGAAAACAATTTCAAAAATATGAGCCTTAAATCGAAAGTTAAAAGAGCAGATCATCTGTCAACAGGTGTCAATTTGCCCCTAACTGTTTCTCCCACAGGTAACATCACAAAGTCATAGGGACAACAGGGATTTATCTATTCAACGGTGGTTAATGATTCTCCCGAAGAATACAAGGAAGCCAACTGGACTGTAACATAAAATAATATGACCTCAGTGAGAGCACTCAAAGCTGTTCCCCAGGTGAGTGAGTTGATGTCGGCAGGTGTGTTCACACTAGGACAGAGATGGGGTAAAAGTCGTGTTCTTCTCTCTCTTTGTCTCTTGGTACTGATACTCATTCTTGGCCTCCTGGAGTTTGATCTCATGGGGCCCTAAGGTCACTAAGCATCCTTTAATTGTTAATATTTTGGCACAGTCATCACGACATGGAATAACATAGGACTTTGATTTTTTAATACATGGGCCATCCAGGTCATGTTTCCATCCTTTGGCACCCAGGCAGCAATGTCCCTGGACCAGCCCAGGTAGAAATGTGCTATTTAAAAGATTTTGTTCCTTTTGTATGTGCAACATTCAACAACATCCATTGCCAGCTGAGAATATGGATACAAATCAGGGTTATCTTTCTGATTATGCCAATAAACTATCTAGTTAATCTGGAACAAATCACTGTTATTATGGTCTAATTCTTCTGTGAAGACACTGACCTTCACTATTCTCCACTCACAAGGCTGGTGGGAGAATAAATAAAGGAGATCTCATATAAGCAAATCATGTAAAAATTTAACAGCAACAAACTAAAGTGGATCTCTATTCGGTTCTGCATATATTTCTTGACTACTCTTTCTTTCTTTTCCTAGGACTTATTAATTCCTCATTTTTGTCGTATGTTGAAGAACATGTAAATTCAAGTTCACAAAATTGTGTCTGGAAAAGGTGGCCAAAACTAAAGCTTTGTGGTGATGTATAGATGATGACACACATTTCCCGCAAGAAGCCTCATAAAAACGCATTTGTATGTACAGCAAGCCAGGGGAATTGAACTCAATCTCTATTGTTACAATTACTGCTGCAGTATTATTATTTTATTATGATACCTTAATTAAATTTCTCCTATTGGTACTTAAAAATCATGGAAACTGACAGATTAAATGTATCAGACCATTAAGCCACCATCCCTTTATTCATAGGATTCTGTTTTAGGGCACAAAAGGGACAATATTATAATGTAATTACTGCTCTTAGTAGAAGTGAGTAATACTAACCCATCACCCAAACACCAGAAATTGACAACATTTTGTTTTGCTCTGTGGCTGCAGGCTACTTTTTCTTCCCCACCCAAGACTAAAAATCCAATAATGTTTTTCATAATGGGAGTGATGTGGCTTGAGAAATATCTGTGTATGATTCATGCTAAGGAGTGAGTATCGTCTGCTAAACACAGGCAAGCTACTCTGCCTCAGAGAAAACAGATTCCGTGTTGCATTAACTCAGTTCTGAGGCAAAATATCACAGCCACATCATCAAATTAGTAGAGCTGGAGGGCACAGTATGATCATCAACTGGTCTTGCTATCCCTTTCACATCAGAGACCTCAAAATGAGCCTCCAAGTGGCTGAATGAAAGGCATCATTGATTCCATCTCACAGCTTTACAGCTGAAGTAAAGCAATACAAGGTGCCTGCCAACGTGGTCATAGACTTGCATCTTATGTGACAAACAATGGAATTCTAGGAAACTAAAGTCTGATTATAAAATTAAATAGCCAACAAAACCACTGGCAACGGTTCTGTTTTGCGGGGGGTGAGGTTCTCCCTCCAGTTAAGCCCAGCTTCTGAGGAATTCATGAGGTACTTTTCATATCTCGGGATCGTCCACTATCCCCTTACTCTGTGTCCTGTTTTTCTAGTTGCCTACTGAGGATCGTATCTCCTAATTGGCTTGCTCTCAGCAAGCTGCCCAAACAAAAAGCAATCTGATGAATGTATTTACCATTCGTTCATTTGTTCACTCGTAAGAGCATTTATTGGGCTATGTTCTAGTCACTGTAATAGAGTCTCAGGGTTCAAAGGCTCATATGGTAATATCCTGCCTTTATTTTATTTTATTTTAAAGATATGGGGTACAATTCAGGGTTAGGTATACAAATGGTCATTGTACAGGAAAAGTTTGGGCCTCACTTTGGTCCCCACTTCACTTGATTTGAGATCGCATACCCTTATATTTTTTTTAATTTTTAATTTTGAAGATGTGGGGTACAATTCAGGGTTAGGCATGCAAATGTTCATTATGCAGGTACCCTTGTTGATGAGGTGTGCTCCCCACCCCCTGGCAGTTTCCCACTACTGCCAATTCCTTTCTTATAGTATTATGATAACTGTTCAGGGTTCCCTTATGAGTAAGATCATGTTGTACTCAGTCCTTTGTTTCTGTGATAGATCACTGAGTATTACAGATTCTAAGTTCATCCAAGTTGCTGCAAAGTTCATAATTTTGTCCTTCTTTATGGCCATGTAATAGTCCATCATGTATATGTACCACTTTTTTTCCCCAGTCTACTTTTGGTGGGCAGCACAATTGGTTCCATGTTTTTGCTACTGCGAATAATGCTACAATAAACATGAGTATGCAGGTGTCTTTTTCATAGAGTGATAAGAGTTCCTCTGGGGTGTATTCCCAAAAGGAAGATTGCTGGATCATTTAGAAGGTGGATTTTTAGATCTTTTACGAATCGCCACACTGTTTTCCACAGAGGTTGTACTAGTTTACACTCCCTCCAACAGTGTAGAAGTGTTCCCCTTTCCCTGCATTCTTTCCAGCATCTGTTGTTTTTTGAGTTATTGATGATGGCCATCCTGACTGGAGGTAGGTGGTATCTCAGTAGGGCTTCAATTTGTATTTCTTTGATGATTAGTGAGACTGAGCACTTTTTCATGTATCTGTTGGCTGCTTGTATGCCTTCTTTTGAGAAGTGTCTATTCATATCTTTGCCCGCTTTGTAATGGGGCTGTTTGCTTTTTACTTTTTAGCACGTTTGAGATCCTTGTAGATCCTAGATGTTAGGCCTTTGTCAGATATACAGTTGGCAAATATTTTTTCCCATTCTGTGGGCTGTTTCCCCACTCGGTTGACAGTTTCTTTTGCTTTGCAAAAGCTTGTCAGTTTGATGAGGTCCCACTTGTCTATCTTATATTTTATGGCATAGGCACTAGGGGTTTTAATCAGGAATTGGTTGCCTATTCCAATTTCCATAAGGGTGTGTCCTGCATTTTCTAAGGCTCTTATAGTTTTAGATTTTCTGTTTAGATCTTTGATCCATTTGGAGTTGATTTTTTGTATTGTGATAGGTAGGAGTCTTGTTTTAATCTTCTGCATACGATCAACCAGTTTTCCCAGCACCGTTTACGAATAGGTTCTCCTCTCCCCAGTGGTTGTTAGTGGAGGCTTTGTCGAAGATGAGTTGGTTGAGAAACTGAGGTTTTGCTTCTGGAATCTCTATCCTAATCCATTGGTCTATATTCCTGTTCTTGTACCAGTATCAGACTGTTTTGATTATTGTAGCCTTATAGCAAAGTTTGAAGTCTGGAAGTGTGATGCCTCGTGCTTTGTTTCTTTTGCTAAGGATTGTTTTGGCTATTGGTGATCATTTATGCTTCCATATGAATTTCTGTATTATCATTCTAGGTCTGAGAAGAATGATGCTGGGAATTTAATGGGTATTACTTATATCCTGCCTTTATAACCTCAGAGTCTAATGTAGTATTTAATCAGATATAGCTCGGTGGGGGGGAGATTAGATTTGAAGTGTCAGTTGGGAAAAGGAATATAGTAAGTGGTACAGAAAAGTAGAAAGAGCATTTAAGAAGTTGGTAAGGGGCCGGGCTTGGTGGCTCAGCCCGTAATCCCAAGTTTTGGGAGGCTGAGGTGAGTGAATTGCCTGAGCCCACGGGTTGGAGACCTGCCTGGGCCACTTGGCGAGACCTCATCTCTACAATAAATCAAAAATTAGCTGGGTGTGGTAGCGCGCATCTGTAGTTCCAGCTACTTGGTAGGCTGAGGCGAAAGGATGACCGGAGCCCAGCAGGTCGAAGCTGCGGTGGCCGGGAATGGCCACTGCACTCCAGTCTGGGCGACAGAGTGAGACTCCAACTCAAAAAAAAACAAAAAAAAAAAGAAGTTGGTAAGGAATGATAATGACCAAGTTTGTCAGAGCCTGCTTCCTACTTGTTCATTCCTCCCATTATTTGCCAAACCACCAAATCAATTCTTTTTTTTTTGAGTTGGAGTCTCACTCTGTCACCCAGACTGGAGTGCAGTGGCCGCTCCCGACCACTGCAGCCTCGACCTGCTGGGCTCCAGCGATCCTTCCACCTCAGCCTTCCAAGTAGCTGGAATTACAGGCATGTGCTACCACACCCAGCTGATTTTTTGATTTATTGTAGAGATGAGGTCTCGCTGCCCAGGCGGGTCTCGAACCCGCGGGCTCAGGCAATCCACTCACCTCAGCCTCCCAAAGGCGCGGGATTACAGGCTGAGCCACCAAGCCTGACTACACCAAACCAATTCTAAGAACCTAAGAGCTTTCCACCCAGATCCCACTTGCATAGCCGTCTTTCAACCATTCAGTATCATGTGGCATCTACTCGGGGCCAGGCCCTGTGCTTTGTGAATACCTCCTGGAGCCTGCCGTTGAGCAACTCACTGGATAGCTAGAGAGACAGTCGCTAAACATGCAATGACTGTGTTACTAGGAAGGTCAATCAACATTGCAGGTTTACACAAATGTGCTATGTGTTTGAGAGTGGGTATGGAGAAATTCGTTCTCACCACATGAGTTAAGAAATGTTTCCCAGAGCAGATTATATTTTTTAAATTTAATTTTAGTTTTAATTTTAATTTTTTTATTTCAATGGTTTTAGGGGTTACAAACAGTTTTTGGTTACATGGTTGCATTGTATGGTAGTGAAGAAGTCTGGGCTTTAAGTGTACTCACCACCGCCACCTGTGCACATTGTACCTAGCAGGTGATTTTTTGTTCCTCCACCCCTTCCCTCCTCCTATTTCTGAGTCTCCAAAGACCATTATCATTTCCTATGCCTTCTCAGATTCTTAGTTTATCTCCCACTTGTGAGAACACGAGGTGTTTGGTTTTCTGTTCCTGAGTTAGTTCACTTAAGATGATGTTCTCCAATTCCATCCAAGGTGCTACAAAAGATATTATTTCATTCTTTTTGATAGCTGAATAGTATTCCATAGTGTATATATACCACGTTTTCATTATCCACTGATGGGTTGATGGGCATTTAAGTTGATCTTCGCAATTGTGAATTAAGCTGCAATGGACATGTGGGTGCAGGTGTCATTTTTATATAACAACCTCTGCTCCTTAGGGTGGATACCTAGTGGTGGGATTGCTGGGTCAAATGATAGATCTACTTTTAGTTCTTTGAGAAATCTCCATACCAATTTCCATAGAGGTTGTACTAATTTACACTCCCACCAACCGTGTATAAGCATTCCCTTTTCTCCACATCTGTGCCAGCATTTTTAAACATTTTTTAATAATAAAAGCCATCCTGACTAGTATAAGGTTATCTCTCATTGTGGTTTTAATCTGCATTAAATGAGTAATGTTGAGCATTTTTTCACATTTGTTGGCCATTTGTATATCTTCATGTCGTTTGCCCATTCTTTAATGGAGTTATATGCTTTTCCCTGCTGATTTGTTTGAAATCTCTGTAGATCCTGGGTATTAGTCCTTTGTCAGATGTATAGCTTGTGAGTATCTCCTCTCATTTGGGAAGCTGCTTATTTGCTTGCTAGAGTAGATAATATTTAAACAAAGTTTTAAAGGATGAATAGAAATCATGCAATATGAATTAGTGAGTGGGAATAATTACATGTAGGACATCGGCAGTCCCTTTGAAAAATCAGATTTGGCCACGCTAGGTTCGAATGCCTACGTATGACCATAGTTACCAGAACTGAGTGGGGTGTCCTTTTGGACGGGTCATTAGTTGAGTTCCATCTACTTCCACTATTTACATGCTTAACACTTTTAGCCATTGGGTTTGAGATCCCTGGATTGTTGGTTCCGGCCTGGGTGCATATGACCACAAAACAATCATTGGAGGTAGTCAACGCTATCACTTACGTTTGTTTTTTATTTGTTTAGCAGAATTGCTTATTTGATATTTAATAAGTGAAAACACTTAAATAGGTATATCTTCACTACATATAGCCATGATCCAAAATGAGAATTAAATGTTGATGATTAAAGCAGCAAAGAATTATTCTGTCAATTTAAGAACAAATCAGTCCTGCAGAGAGAAAGCCCCAAAGTTCATGTGTCCCACCTACCCCTGATCATGCCAAACACTACCTTCTCCCATGATAGCCCATAGATCTCTTCTTTAAATACATATGTATATAGTGGTAGTACTAAATCAACTCCAACTCTCAGACCGCTCCCATTCTGATGTGATGTAGTCCTCAGAGGGGTGCTGGCTGTGGCAGAGTAGAGACGGCTCTTAGCAGCCCAGAGTGATACACCAGGCATCTACCAACTATGATCCCAATTCTGCATCAGAATGATTCCCAAATCCCAGGGCAGACTGACCAGACTGCAGTGGGAGTCTGAGTTCTAGTTTGATGTCATTGCCTAAAGTTAAATCTAAAGTTGAATGCATCTGAAAACCTCTGAGCAGCTGTCCACAGCAAAAATACATGTGTATGTGTGTGTGTGATATATAATTTAGAATTCATACCATTTCCTTATTTTAAAAAATCAGATTGATGTGCTGAAAGCACTCCCACAGAACAACATTCCTATGAACACCTTATAAAAAGTTACAATATCTGAAGAGAGCAGCAGAATTTAGCAGCCTGCTAAATGTGGTTTTAGTAGGCTCTGTTTCCTGATTAGGTCTGGCTGTACAAACAGTCTGATTGACATGGTTGACTTCAATGCATCCTCAGAGTTGAATAACAAGCACTAAATCCACTGTCACACTCTCATTCCAAAATCAACACAACGAGTCTCCTTATTCCTTGTTGCTTTATTTACTTTTTCAAAACCACTTCTTTCATGGAGGGAAGGGATTGGAGGGTGGTTTTCTGGTGTTTTCTTTTTAGAAGGAGGTGGAAAGCAAAGTCAAACAAGTAGTAGATTTGACAGTGAGTTGAATCCAAGTAGTGTCTGAGAAGAAGAGTATGTGTGTATGTATATGTTGTGTGTTTACCAGCCCTAGGAATGGATATATGAAGTGGATTTTTTAAAAATAGATTGTTAAGACTCTAGAAGATGAATTGTAAATAATGAGTTTCTTAAGGAAGAGTTTTTAAATTTGGGAGAAGGTGAGAGTATGTCTGAAAAATTCTAGAGATTTCAGCCATTCTGCCTGATTCATTCTGCCTTGAGTATACTTGTTCACTGTAATATTAATCCTAACTATATGGTTAGAGCTGCCAATTTGGATAACTTTATATAGAATCTCAAACTCTACAGCTGCCAAATTCAACTGAAGACCCAAGTCGCATCTGCATGACCAGGTAAAGGTAGAAAAAAATCAGTTGGTGCATTTTTCCAAGGTCTGTCTAGGTTATGCAAAGCAGGACCCTAAAAGGGATGTCCCCACTGTTCAAGGAGCTATTCTAGCAAATCAGTGAACTGGACCAACTCTAGACATCACCCTAAGAGAGTCAAAGAATGATTGGCATTCATTGGAACCAGAAAAAAGTCATATCCTGAAGTACAGTGCGGTTATATGTAATAATCACAATGATAATATAATTTTCAGCTTTCCTAAAATATGAATGACTGCTAATAATAATTTTTTAATGTTATTTAAAATACAGATAGCTGTGGCATTTCTAAGTTTTTTTTCTTTCACATAAGAATGATTTAAATTCATATTTTTACGTTTATCAGCACAGACTCATGTTTATATTTTGCCCTGGCTTATTTGTTTATTTTTAATGTTACTTCTAATCTCCACAGTAGTTTGCATTGAGCAACATAAGAAAGAACTGTGTTCATCTACAGAGCAGAATGCACCAACCAACAACTCACATTATTTGTTCAACTTTGTTTGAACTTGAGAATTATCGCATCTATACTTGAAGAATTTCTCTTGATAATATAGCTCCTTATCAAAAAACATGACTAAGCTGGAAACAAGAGACAGAGATACAAGCTGGAAACTTTTAACTCAAATGGTGATCCTCACCCCTGACTCACCAAATACAAGGGTAAGAAAAAAATATATATGCCTAGAACATTTTTTAAAAGCTCACAATCTCTTTTTTCCTTGTATTAATATAATATGCATCTTACCCATAAGCCTTAGATTTATTTACAAAACCACTATGTGTAATAAATTCTCATCTACTAGGAATCTGCAAAGACCATCTGGAAGTAAGAGTGTGCATGAGTCAGTAGATCCCAACAGCTGGCATCGATGTGCAAACCTTCTGCCGTACTCCTGTGGAGTTTCGCTGCTAAGTTGTTGTATTTCTAAATACACTATTGCTTCTTTAAATACGCTTCCAAATTCTGGCTTTCCAAATCATCTTTGGATTTGTCATATGCCACCCTAAACAAAAAACATCCAAACCCCAAAAGGAGTGCTAATTAAGTGTAGGAGTTGCAATGTTAAATGATTTTTTAATAAGCATCGAATTTTTATATTCTGGAAAAAAAGGTATCCTAGTCCTCTGGAAAAAGCAGGGGCTCTGAAGTGAGAAAGATGATGTATTGAAACTTGTATCTGCTAGCCTTGGTGTTTGTTTCTGTAAAATTGGGATAATTGTGCCTGGTTGAGGGGTCGTCAGGAGGATTAAATACTATGGGAGATGTAAACTGTTAGGGCATCTCTGAAGGCTTGAGTTAGAGTGGATTGAGCCTTCTTTGAAAACACAGTTTAAGACAATTCAAGAGAGTATCTATCTTCGTCCAGTTGACTGGCAACTTCCACAGCAGCTATTCTGGGAACCATGATTTAGGTGATCTAGAAGGCCATGACATCATGCTTTCAAAGGGGAGTTGAACTTCAGAACCCAGAGAGTCTCATTCAGGCTCTGTGGGAAGATCTGAATGCCAACGCATCTGGATTGGCACAATAGTTCTCTGCATGCACAGCTACTCCAGGGAGCAGGAGCCGGGGTTCTTACATTTTTTCCTGAGGAAAAGGGCCAACCTTTCACCCAATAAATATCCGGAACTCATGTGGATTCAAAAGGCTTTCAAGTTTCCTTCAGGGGGGTGTATTCCCACACACCTGTTGAGAGATCACTCTCAGGTATCAGCTCCAATTGCCCAGGACATGTTTGTTTGTTTTTTGGGGTTTTTTTTATTTGGAATCTCACTCTGTCACCCAGGCTGGAGTGCAATGGCACGCTCACGACCACCCCAGCGACAACCTGCTAGGCTCCAGATCCTTCCCCCTCAGCCTTCTAAGTAGCCAGAACTACAGGCATGCGCTACCACACCCGGTTTATTTTTTGATTTATTGTAGAGATGAGGTCTTGCCAAATTGCTCAGGCTATTCTTGAACCTGTGGGCTCAGGCAATCCTCTCACCTCGGCCTCCCAAAGTGCTGGGATTACAGGCTTGAGCCACTGCGCTTGGCCAGGATTTGGATTAGACAAAGCCACTTGCCATCTTTTTCTTCCTGTTGAACTAAGGTCAGTGGAGTCCAACAAGGGACACAACAAAGTGGTTGCGAGTACTCACCATTCTCTGGAAATGACAGAGAAAGTCATGGAAACTCATTACCATTGGAAGAGTTAGCCCAGGGACCAAGTCAGGCAAGTAGAACATGCTCTTCGTCACTGAGGTCAAGAGGAAGGAGAAACTGACAGAGAAGACAAATATTCCTGAAATAATGGAAGCAAACGTGAACCTAAGTCTCAATCACAAGAAGAATCAAACTAATAAAGGCTTATCTAATGCCAGCTTTATGACCAGCACTTTACAGGAAAGAACAAGAATAAAAAAATATAAGATGCACTCCTGTCTTTGAAAAGTTGATAGTCTCATGGAACAAAAATGTCCAAACCATGGAAAATGAAATAATAATGATGATTTATGAGATAGGAGAAATGGAGTCAGATACATCAGATACATGGATAGATGAATGAAGAAATAGATATTAACTATTGTGTCATGTATTCTAATGAATATATATATATATAATATATATATAATTTAAATCTTTACAATAACCCAGTTATGTATTTCTACCCATTTTAAAGATTTATAAAGACCTAATTTTGGAGCTGTTTAAAAACTAATTAGTGACACAGGACTAGTAAGTGGTAGAGCTAGGATCTGAATCCAGATGTAGCTCTATAAATACTTTTTCAGTGTTCAGTGGTAGGGGCTGGGACTTACCACCTCTTTGGAGCTGGTGTTTCCTCTTCTTAGGTGTTGAGCTCTTTCTAACTTGTCATGTTTCTCTTTCCACAGTGCTGACAGACGGCTCAGTGCCAAGTTTTCAGCTCTATTTATCCTGATGATTGACATATTTCTGCTATGTGGCTAATTTTATTGCAACTGTTCCTTTTGATGGTTTTGTAATTCCTATTTGAGAAAAAGCAGGGTCTACATAAATAAACTGGATGGAATTGACTTGAAAGCTCATGCTCTATTGTATCAGGCCCTGCATTAAAATAACAGGTCTCAGCAACAATCAAAATCCAAAGGCTGAATAAGAATTGTTGCCAAAAACATTGTTCAGCCAAAAACAAGAAAAGAAAAAAGTCATAAACAGTCACAGAGGAGAGAGCCTTTCACTATCACTTGAATGAATTCAGGGACATAGAGAGGATTCCCATCAGGCCATGAAAGGTTAAGAGAAGCAGGAAGGAAGCAGGAGTGAACTGCCCACATAGATAGGAAAAGCAGCAGAAAGGAGAGAGAAATTAAAAACCAGCAAATAAAAACAATCCAGGCTTCCTGTATGGTCTTCAAAGTCTTTAAGTTTCATTTTGTTTTTGCTTTAAGGAGTCTTGAGGAATTCTATTGTATATTTATTGAATTCAAAATCAATATTCACTTTCTTTTTTGGAGGTTTTCCTTTTTCTTCCTCTGACAGCCTGCCCTCCAGGCAGAAACTGGGACCCTAAAAGAGAAGTGGAAAGTGGTCTGGCCATTCTCTAGGCAAAGGAATCACAGCAACGTTCAGACATTCCACTGATGGTTAGAGCCATAGAGACACGGTTCAAGAGAGTCCTTCCTTTCCCCTCCATAAGCTATTCTGAGAATGATCAAGTTTCCTTTGGAATGTAGGATAAAGCTCTCCTTCACTCTCCTTGCTGCTCTGATGAGAATTTTTTTTTTTTTTTTTGAATCGGAGTCTCACTCTGTGGCCCAGACTGGAGTGCAGTGGCGGCTCCCGGCCACCGCAGCCTCGACCTGCTGGGCTCCGGCGATCCTTCCGCCTCAGCCTTCCAAGTAGCTGGAACTACAAGTGCGCACTACCACGCCTGGCTAGTTTTTGATTTATTGTAGAGATGAAGTCTCGCCAAGTTGCCCAGGGGGTCTCGAACCCGCGGGCTCAGGCAATCCGCTCACCTTGGCCTCCCAAAGCGCAGGATTACCGGCTGAGCCACCAAGCCCGGCCAATGAGAATTCTTTAAGGCCAGGGCAGGGCAAAACAATGCTGATTGCCTCCACTCCACCACTTCCTAATTCCCAGCTAGACTCTGGGACCTACAAGTTGAGAAAGGAAGGCAATTGGCCCTACACAGGTGTTCCCATAATTCCCAGAGCAAAACAGCCCCAGGATGCCTGTCCTTTAGGATGAAACTCCTGGCTTAGCCTCCAGGAGCAATTTCAACTGAGGAAAATCAAGGAAACCTATAGCTCACGCTTTGTAAGTGCTTATTTATTTGGCATTTTATCCATGTGTCAAAAAGTTTATCATGTGTAAGTTTCACGACTCTGCCAGCGTTAACTAATACCTTCTCTCAAAGGAATACTTTTCCTCATCATTGCTATCTATCATCAAAAGGCATTTATGAAACACCCATCTGTGTGTGGCATTGAGTACAACACAGCGCAAAGACCATTTTATGCTTGAATTATAATTCTGCTGACACAACTCATTTACCTTTCTTCACTTTATTCAAGAAGCAGTGAATCAGTTTCTACCATCTACAGAGCAGAGGCCAGAGTCAGGAACCCGCACAAAGAGATTTCACCAGGGGCTAGGAGAATGGGCTCTTTTCCACCTAGCACCCTAAAATAGATATGGCACTGGAAGACGTTTTCCATGGCTTCAAAGGACCCACTCTCCAAGATGGGATTGGAGATGCAAGGAAGCAGAGTAAAGGCTGAATCCAGTCTCTTTCTTTCCTTTCTCCACTGACGTTTTGAAACAATGATGTAATATATAATACATATTAAAGAATATTCGTAGCAAATACATGAATTATGAAATGCAATAGCAAAACGAATATGATGAACCCACCAACAAACTTAAAACTAGAGCTTTATTCATAGTGTTGAATCCTGCAAATTGGGATCTTCCTCTTTGATCCTAAACCTTTTCTTCCAGAGGTGAATACTACGTGCTCATCTTTGATTGTTTTATAATTTTAGCATATATATTTATAAATAAGCAATATACTACTTGTCTTTGCTTGGTTTTGAGTTTTATAAAAGGAGACTTAATTTGCATTTCCCTGTTTATAAGTGAAGTCAAACATCTTTTGTTATATATATTTGCCATTCTTGTTGACTCTTCAGTAACATGACTTTTCCCTCTTTCTTCTATTGAATTGTTTCTTTTTAAATTAATTTGTAGGATTTTTGCATATTCTAGAAATCAATTTTATTTGTTATGTGTCAGACAAATGCCATCACTTTATGTTTTCATTTACCTTATGATGTCTTTGAACATAAATTCTTAATTTAATGTAGGTAATTTTTAAAAATTAGGTTAGTGCTTTCTGTGTCTTATTTGAATATATATTCCTTTCCTCAAGGATGCAAATCATCTCATGCTTTCTTGGAAAAGTTTTGCCTTTTATATTCATGCATTAATTCAACTAGAATTAATTTTTCTTTACAGTGTGAAAATAAAACTCAAGCTTCATTTTTTTTCCATATAGATAATTAACTTTCTCAACACCATCTATTAAATACAACCTCCTTTCTTAGTCATTTGCAATGCCATCTCTGCCACATAAAGTTCCATATCTAGATCAGTTTCTGGGCTGGCTACTCTCCTTATTTAGTGTGATTTGTAACTCCCTGTGAAAATGCCACATTATATGAATTATAATAGTTTTATGTCTGGCTACCTGGTAATTCCAGTCCTTCAATGTATTCTTCTTGAGCAGGGTCTTGTTTCTCCTTGAGACTTTGCTCTTGCCTTTAAATGTTAGAATTAGCTTATCAAGTTCCTCAAAACCCACTGTTGAGATTTTAATGAAGTTTGCCCTGAATTCATAATTCAATTTAGGAAGAATTTACAAGTTCACAATATTGAGACATTCTACACATGAAATGGTATATTTTTGTATTTATATAGGTCTTCTTAGTGACTTTCAAGAAAATTCTGTTGATATACAGTCAACAATGTTCTTTACACAGTTCTTATACATCCTTTGCTAAATGTATTCTTGAACTCTCTTACAATTAGTGTCCCTTTCTGTATGCTATTTTCTATTTGCTGCTGGTTTTAGAAATTCCATCCTTATCCTTTATCTTCATATCTTTATACCAGACCTCCAATGGCGGGTGGATATGTAGGAGCTGTCATCCTCATCTCATTCTGATTTTAAAGTGAATACCACTAACATCTCGCGTTTAGGAATCAGGTTTGTTATATTTGAGATTGATACCATTTATCAAGCGAAGATATTTTGATGTATTTCTAATTCGCTGAGAATTCTTTTTTTGTCACTTATAGGCATCACTGAGGAGTGGCATTGCTCCAAGATCTACAACTGAGCAGTAGCACCAAAGAGACCACAGATAACTGTAGTGGCTTCACAAATGTGAGGAACCTACTTATGTAGATAATTGTTTGGTGACTTCATTTGATACTTTATGAATATGCTCTCATTCCATTTAGGAAAACCCTTCCAAATCTCTCAGAAATAGCATCCATAAGATTATAACAGACCATTGGTCTTTAGAGACTTTCCAAAAACAGCATGGACCTGGCTCCCTCCTCCAATGCAGCAATGTAAAAATCCATCCATCCTGAGTGGGTGCCCAAAGGGTTTGGTGCCAAGTAATAGACACGGTGAGCTGATCCATTCCCCCATCCTAGTTTTACTCTTCCTTTGAATCAAAGCATAATAAATCATTTTCCAAGTCAAAGGATGGATCAAACTATTTTTTTTAAAGAAATCGCTGCAATTTCATAGTTACAATAACTTTCTGAATGTTTTTGTTTCTAGGACATAACAGTGAAAATGAAAAGGGTAAATAGATTCTCGGGTCATTAAAGTCAGTCCCAGAGTCTATCAAATGCCCACGAGACGCATGTAATCGCATTGGGTAATATGCACCTTGTCATGATTTGTCACCAAAGCTATTAGTGACTTGTCCCTGTTTCATAACAGTCTCCCACTTACTACAGCACACTGAGCTTGTTCCACCCCTGACATTTGCAACAACATTATTAGGTGCTGAAGTCAAGACATCAAGACAGGCAGCAGGCCCTGAACACTTCAGAAAAGCCACATTTACAGGCCAAGCAGAAGAAAAGAGGACATTACTTACCACAAGTCCTGGTCATTAGCTTCTCATCTTTATTACTGAAAAGCCCATGTTGGTGAATTGGCCTCAAGTTACAACACCCCCTTTTCACTTGTTCTTACAGACTTGTCCCCATACACACACCACAAAAGGCTTACAGATGTCCAAAAGCCCAGTCTTTCAAACAGATGAGCTGCTTGTCAAGTGCATTTTGTGTTATCAGCGAATCTCACAGGCACCGAACTGAACAAGGTGCGAGCAAGCCCCATGTCAGGGAGGCAAATCTTTCCAGAAGGCTCTCAGAAGACATATCTTCTGGTCCCATTGGCCAGGATTAAGTTGCACATGCATGCCCTTTCTGTAATGGAGGCTAGGAAAGCAGTGTTGGCCATTTCCAGCCCTTCTATTGGGCTATAAATACAAGTGCCAAGGAAGAAATATGGGGCAGGCAACCATTTTGCATATTTTTCATTCTCTTTCTTTCTCCAAAAAAGTGAAAAATCACCTGCTGAAAAAAGTTAATACATTCTTCCCTGGACCGGTTCTAGTTTGCATAGTCTCAGACAGCTTTGTTTATTGTTCTCTTCTCCCCACTTTTGTGTGTTTATGTCACTTCCAGGAAATATCTTTCTTTCTTTTTCTCTTTTTGCTTTTTTATATTTATTTATTTATTTTTGAGTTGGAGTCTCACTCTGTCACCCAGACTGGAGTGCAGTGGCACACTCCCAGCCACCACAGCATCAACCTGCTGGGCTCCGGCGATCCTTCCGCCTCAGGCTTCCAAGTAGTTGGGACTACAGGTGCGTGCTACCACGCCCGGCTACTTTTTTGTTTTATTGTAGAGATGAGGTCTCACCAAGTTGCCCAGCCGGGTCTTGAACCCGCGGGCTCAGGCAATTCACTCACCTCGGCCTCCCAAAGTGCGGGATTACAAGCTGAGCCACCAAGCCCAGCCTTTAAAAAAAAAAAACAAAAACAGGACCTTACTTTGTTGCCCAGGCTATAGTGTAGTGGCACGATCATGGCTCATGGCATCCTCGATTTCCAGGGCTCAGGTAATCCTTCCACCTCAGCCTCCCAAGCAGGTAGGACCGCAGGTATGTGCCACCATGCCAGGGTAATTTTTAAATTTTTTGTAGAGACGAGGTCTCACTATGTTGCCCAGGTTGGTCTCAAACTCTTGGGCTCAAGTGATACTCCCACCTCAGCTTCCCAAAGTGCAAGGATTATAGGTATGAGCCACCCCATCTAGCCTGACACTCCTATCTTTTTCATTTTGTTGGTGGTGGTGGGTGTTATCTGGGATGCTTTGAGGCTAGCAGAGATACCCTGAAACTTGGCAAATGACATTCTGGGTTCAAGAATCTGCCCTGCCCTTCATTATCCATGTGGAGACAGACCGGGAGATGGTATAGCAGCTTCATATACTTATGGGAGCTGACTGATGACGGTGGCTGGTTGCTCTCTGTAAAGTGGGAAATTATTATCACTATTCTTCCCATATCCATAAGCAATTTTGGGGTCAATGAAGAAACACGTGTGAAGCTGTTTTGTAAACTGTCAAGTACTATGCATGTTAAATCAGCTACTGAGACTTCCCAGGATCCTCGTTTGCACCCAGAAACACCTACCTCCTCATTGGCTTTTCTCATCCACTACACTGAGGTCATTTTGCAAAGTAGCATTCTTAGATGAGTCAGAGATTTCCGGGCATTGGCAGGAAAGAAGCCAATACGTTCACAAGTAAAAAGCATTTAAGCAGCCACACTTCAGAACCAAAAATGTAGGGCTTAATGGCCTGTCTCTCCTTTGACTTCATTGCCCAGGACAGGACATTACAGCTCCTTAGTTGAATAGAATCTGTCTGCAACAGAGTATGCTACAGATTTGGAGAAGAGGCTGCCGGCCAACTATCTGGACCTGGGTGCCCTCTTTTCAGAGGTTTTCTCCTTCACCCAACCCTTCTCCATGGTCCAAGTAGTTCACTCAGGACACTTAGCTTCTCTCTTAAGGTTCAGGGGCTTTTCATGATCTCATAAATAGGCTTCCCATGAAGCAGCGCTGACTCTAAGCAACATCGTAAGTTCTATCAAAAAACTCAGGATGGTGCCTGTGTGCTCAGCACTTACCTACGATATTTTTAAGTATCTCTATCCCTATCTCTATCCATCTCTATCTACTATACAACTGATACAAGAACACCGCTCAGTGCTAGTTCAAGGCATGACACAGCATGTGCCAAGAAGCCTCCAAAATGCTTAGATCTTTTGTCTCAAACTCAAAACCACAAGGGAAAGAATACAGGCAAGAGCTTCAAAAAAAGGTTTGAGATGGTTTGGTAAATATGGTGTCATATTTACAGGTAGGGATGCCGGAAGAAGCAGCATGAGCCCAGGTTGAAGATGAAGAAGCAGAATCATGTCTGAGGAAGGGGAGTGAATGTCAAATATATGAGAGGACCAAAAAAAGAAAAAAACCCAGAATTATCTTTTTAAAGGACCCTCCTTATAGTATAGTCTTCTCCCACTAGGAAAATATTCTAGAAACCCATCAGCATTGTGTACCAGTTAGTATTTTTGTGTGTCATAATTCACTGAAGAAATGCCCTGAGTTGTGGCAAATAGGTGACTGGTTCTTCCACTATGACAATGCAGCTGCCCACACTGCACTGAGTGTTCAGCAATTTTTGACCAAAAAGCAGCATGACCTCCCATGCCCCACCCTCCCTATCCACCTGATCTCACCCTGAACACTTTTTTTTGTTTGTTTTCCCAGATGAAAAAAGTCCTCAAAGGGAAATGTTTTGCCAATGTGGAAGAGGAGAAACAAAAAAACAGCAGAAGCACTAAAAGACATCAAAATTGAAGTTCAAAAACTGTTTTGACAGTGGAAAAAATGTCTTGGTAGATGTATTGCATCAAATGGAGAGTATTTTGAAGGAGATTGAAGTTTAAACATGTACGAATACATACACTTTTTTAATAATAAATTCCAGGTTTGGAGAGGCTTCCCCCCATATGTGAACATATGTACAGAGAACAGATGGATTACAGGGAGGTTAGGGCCATAGGTGAGGTGCTGGATGTTAGCTTGTTATTTTTTTGCATCCACTGTAGCAGAAAAGGGCATTTTTCCTTCTCTTTCTCCTCACATTCCTGCAGAATCTTATGCCCAGTACTCCCTCCCACAATACACCTCAGTCTCCAAAAATTGCTATCGGGGAAAGATCTAATATAGGTGACTTATGGTTTGGCAAGAATTGAAAGAAGACTTATACTTCATTTTAAACCATGACCCAATTATAGAGTAAAAGGTATTGTTTCCTATCAAAGGAATTCTAGGAACCAAGATGAGGAAACATCACACTCCTCACAGACTGAAAGCCAGTGGAACTAAAAGTATACCTGAATTTTAGCCTCAGTTTTTAAAGCTTATTTGTCATGTGGGCAAGTTGTCTAACCTCTCTGTATTCTTGTCTCTTGTAAAGAAAAGACTATCTGTCATACCTGTATCACAGAGCCATTTTAATAAGGCTCATAAAACAACCCACAGAAAGAGAAAGCACCCTGGTGGCAAGGGCGGGCACCTTACTCCCAGAACATCTGGCTGCTCACAGATATCTACCATAACATGCTCACCAGGAAGCTGGGTAACCTTTAGGACATTCCTCCCCTGCCTTAACCCTTTTCCCTATCCAGGGGTTCCCAAACATACAGGACTCTGGCCTGGGCTGGACACACTAAGCCTCTAAGCTACACTGTACTTTTCCCTGGAGCACTTAGAAAGGGAGTGCACAGCCATCAGAGTCCATAACGCTTGTGGGCCTTGTCTTCTTGCAGACTCTGAGTGTGCAGGTCACCAACCAAGCTGACATCAAGGAATTCCAGATTTGGATTCTGACCTATTTTTTTTAATTCCAACTCTTCTTTTGCCTACCCATGGGATCTTGGGTAAATCACTGCCTCTTTGAACGTTTTTGTTGTTGCTGTTGTTGTTGTCATAGTAAATTGGAAGAGATGCCATCTGTCTACCTCACAAACCTAAGATGCGTTTTGCAGAAGTATGGTATTATCACTGTTTGTGATTCTACCTGACAGAAGAGCCTTTTGGACACTTTGGACACTCTTGGAAGCATGGAACTGCCTTTGAGTTGTACCCCAAGTGTTGTGTTTTCAACGGCGGCTGCCAGGCAGAATTCTTCATCTTGTGCATCTCTAAACACTTCATTAGTTCCTCTGATATACATTACCCCATATTCTAATTGCATGTGTGTGTCCCTAACTAAGGTTTCAAAGCCCAGGAGTCCTACATTTGTCACATCTGAATCCTCAGGGCCGGCCCCTGGCTCTGTACACCGTGTTTGCGCAGGAAATATTTGAATGAAAGAGTCTCAGACAGTGGTTTTATTCTGGACTTCCTTTTTGCCTCTAGGCCATCCCTGGCTTGGAGACAGAATACTTTTTAGAAACTTTTAAAAGGCTGGATCTGGAGTGCCAGAAGGTAAATACAAGAATATTATGATAGGATGGGGACCCACAACTGCAGTGTGGCCCACTTTATATTCCATCTCTCTTTGTCCTCAGGGCTCTAAGGCTAAGGTGTCCTTACACTTTCTTTTCCTTCAGTCTTAGAAGCTGTGTCCTGAAGACACTTCTAATTGAAACTCTGGAATTAAAAACTAGGCCACACAATCATATCGATGGGTCCTCTGCAGAAGGCCTGCCAATATATTACTCAATAGTACCACACCGTTGTCACTCAAAGCTCCACTAAATACACAATATTTGACTACCAGATGCCAAGAGGCATAAACTAGATACTTTCATTGTAAAATAGAGGAATGTGAAACAGCTAAACCAGAAATTTTGCTCAAGTTGTTTTTTTTCCCCTCCCGCAGTGTGATCTCAAGATGAAATGCAATGCAGCAGTTTAAAATGGAACAGTCGAAGAGTGTTTGGTTCCAAAGCATGAAACATGCAAAAATGTAGTCTGAAGAATGTTGAGCCGTGCTGGCAATCAGATTCGCCAGCCGTTCTTGGGTATGCCTTTC
The DNA here is from genome assembly GCA_027257055.1 of Cephalopachus bancanus. NCBI lineage: Eukaryota > Metazoa > Chordata > Mammalia > Primates > Tarsiidae > Cephalopachus > Cephalopachus bancanus. Next base: position 954,398 of record JAPVLO010000614.1, read on the forward strand.
CAAAGGGAAGGATTATTGGGATTCAGCTGAGCCAGGCAAAGTCCCAATAATATTCACATCACTTGCTTCATTGCTTTTCATAGTAAGAAGAACGTCCCGTAATGGTTTGTAATCATATTGCATAATGTTGTGTCTAAAGACATGGTTTATTAAGGAAAGATTGTCACTGATGTGTTTCTCTATGTGATAAAACACTTTTTGCTAAAAGCAACCAGGGCAAGTGGAAGATTACAAATGATTCTGAATGCTCTAGAGAGTTAAAACAAACTGATGTCTGTGCTTCCAGTTGGGTTGCCATTCTTTATAATAAAATTGTCTCCTGAGAGGAATGTATGCTGTTTGAGATTTAGAAGACATGTCTGTAAGCTTCTGCCCAGTAAATCATGTGCAATTGCTATATTTCAATAAATAATTAATGGCACCACGGCAGGCAGGCAGGGCTTTCCCTACTGAACATTTAGACCACACTAATATATACCTTATGTCCATTTTATTAATGAGTAAAACTGAGGCTTAAAAAGGTTATGTCACTGCTCCCGTGTCACACACTACTACATAACAACTCAGTTTTCTAACTCGGGTCCTACTAATTCCAAAGCCCACAATTCCCATTTTATGGATGAAGATACCAAGGCTGAGAGAGGTTAAGAACTAGACCACACTTGGTTACACTGTGGAGCCGTGATGCAAAACCAGGTGTGTCTGACTCCAAGTCAAGCTCTTTTCCCATAATATGACCATGTTGCCTCTTGCATTTACCTTTTTTTAAAAGTTTCCGAGTGGGGAGATCGTAGCAGGCACTTTTCTGCTTTCACCAAGTTCCAGCCTGTGAGGGTATTTAGTGCCCTGTAAGCAGTTCAGCAGAATTCTGACTGCCGAGAGAAGGGAGGTCCTGCCATTCCCACAGAGCCACCCAGTTGCACCTGTGCTGGGGTCAAATGCCTTGTTACCCTCACATATGAGAGAGGCAACTGGCATTAGTCTGGACATTTGCAAAGCCACAGGAATCTTGCCAAGACATCAATGTTCCCAAGGCCATGACTCAGCCTTTATATGGAGTTCTTGAGCAACTCACATGTATTTAATAAATATGTTTGGGAGTTTTCTCTGCAACCAGCACTAAGGCAGACTCTAGGAACAGATATGGGTCCTGCCTTCAAGTACAAAAATAATAGCTGACATTTGCTGAGCACTTAGCATGTGCCAGGCATTCTCCTGGTGCTGTATATATTAATATACGAACTCAGCTGATCCTCACACACTCTGTGATTGGTAGACCTAATGGTACCATTTTACAGATGAGAACACTGAGGCACAGATGACTTAAATATAAGTTTACCGTAGTCTAGTGGGACACAGGCAGGAAGACAAGCCTTACCAATCTTGTGGGTTAAGCACTGGACCTGAGAGATGTTAGGTTTTTTAACATTAGAAGCTTCTTAGGGAAAAACAAGAAGTTTGCTGCATTGGAGATTTCTCCTGTGGTGACTTCCATTCCCAGGTATTATTCCCTCCGTCACACCACCCACACACCCACATCCCCACATCCCCACATCCCCACCACCCCAGTCCCTGGCATTTTGATTTTCTCAGTTTCAAACTTACTAAAAGTTGTTTCTTCAAACTTCTTCACATAAGGTTTGAAAACAGTTGGCTTCAGGAGTCTCCCTCATGATTGAATAATGCCTATGCTTATGGTCTCCTAAGAATTTTACTTCAAACTGTTCTAAGAATGTCCTAGTGGGACCATTTCCTCACAAATAACTGCCTTTACAAAACATAACCCATGATTCTCTATCATTTTCTATGCACATAAGCAAGATCTTTGGAGGCTTGCAGTTCCTCTGGGCCTCCAATCTTCTATTTTTTCTTACCTGGTCGGTATTTCTGATAATAATTTTTTTAAAACTATGCTTCCTCTGGCCTAAGAGTTTTTGTTAAACCACAAAGACAACCTCAGCTGCAAATTCATACCTTTTGCTTCTATGAACACTTCAAAAATGCTGAGGCTGGCAAAGTTCTTCAGAATCTGGGCCCCCTTGAATCTTGGAGGTGGTAAGAGGGACAGGAATTTCTTTCTCTCTTCATAACCTCAAGACAACAGAAAGCTGCCAGTGGAATTCTTGCTAGCTATTCCCAGAGTCTGACCTCAGGTTGTTACAGAAACAATGTTTTCCATGAGGAGCTCTTGCTTAAGAAATTCCCCTCAACTGAGAGTCCAACAAAGCAATGGTTTATAAATCCTCAACCTCAATTCAAATAGTCAAGGTTGGGCCGTCCAAGTTGGTGAGAACTCTAATTTCCTGGTAGTTCTGCATGCTGTGTGCTCAGTTGTCATTTTATAGCTGGAAGATTTTTTTTTTTTTAATAAAAAATTGTGCTTGGGTGAGAAGATGGCCAAAATCCTTTTTGGAGCATACATACAAGTTGTAAGGAAGAGGGAAGATATTTGTAAGGGGGTTATTTTTTTGTAAGAGAGGAAGAGGGTTTGCCTGCTTTTCAATGACAAACTTCAAAATAGGCCCCTGGTGATTTTCATGTTTATTCTCCTCTGTGTCATTTTCTTCTGATAAGCTGAATTGTTGCCTGAAAATGACTTCTTCATCCCTAAGAAAGAACCGAGGGAGTTATCTAATGCTGGGCTGTTTTCAGTAGCAGTTGGGAAGAGAGAGCAGGAAGGAGAGAGAAAGGGACAAGGCAAGAGGAAAGGAGGAAGGGAGAGAAAGGGGAAAGAAAAGAGAAATCAGAGCAGGTACCTGGACACAGATGTACACATATAAATAACACTTTCTGGTTCTGTCCCTAAAGACAAAAATCATTTACTAAATCTATATTCACAGAAGAACCATGTGTTAAATTATAAAATAAGAGGGCATCCATCTACTCACAAGGATTTTAATTAAGAAGCATTCTGTAACCACACAATGTAATTTCCTGATGAATCCGCAGTAAATAAATAACATGTACCATTTCTAGAAGTAATTACTGTGTCTCTTCCTTCCTTTCTGGTTTAGTGTGCAGTGAAACCGAGTACCCATGGTGTTCTTCCCCGTTCGTGGCCAACTGCAACTCAGACAGGCTTCCTTACCTTCGGTTTAAACACTTTTACCTTTCTTTTGAACTACGTGACCAACTCATCACCACTTCAGACCTGTTTTTACAGGATGCCCAGGACACCAAGCCTTCGGTGCTGACCTGCCATGCACAAAGCCATGCACAGCGTGATGCACTCAAGTATTGGCATCTATGGCACCTCAGGTGCTTATTACACCATGTAAGGGGTACCCAACTAGCTAAGTCATCCTGGCCATTCTCCAGGCTCCAGCCCTGATGGTTTTGAGCTCACTCAGGGCCAGATTTTAACAGATGCTATTTTTCCCCCCTCTGATTTTGCCATATTGGATCACCCATTTAAAAAAAACCTTACTCCTGGGAAAACCAATCCTCATCCACAACTTACAGTTTATTTCATTTTCAGTGGCCACCATTTCCCCAGAGGGTGTCCACTCAGGCAAAAGTTAGGGCCACAGGATGGGGGATACACTTTACCAGGTCCCTTCTATGTCAGGGAAAGAAAAGCTTCTTTCCCAACAAAATTAAAATACAAAACTGAAGTAGGAGAAATGGGTTGGGAGGAGAAAACTGGGCTGATCTCGTCTTTAGATTTTGTGTGTATTTTACTGTAGAACACTTGAAGAAAAACCTTAAGGGGAAAAAAGATAGATCAATAATGAGAACAGTCATTCATTCATTTAAAGCTGATAACTTTACCCAAGAAAGGAAAATTATTTGAAAACGGTCTACAATGCCCTATTCAGCCTTTGTTTCATCAACCCACTAAAATGTCAGACCATTCTTTTTTGCCTCTCTCTTCCTTGATAAGGGTTGGTCGCCCTTACAAAGCCAAAAAATCACTTTGTAAAAGCAGCCTTGAATGATTTTTCCCCCTTTTTTGTTACTTGTGTGGGCTTTTCAGCCCCCAGGATCTTTTAATCCGATACAACTCATTTAAAAAAGATGAGAACGTTCTATCACCCAATCAAAACGCCTTTGGGAATAGAAGGGAGCTGTCATTATTACAAACTGTATGGTGAATACTGAAAATGGTCACGCGGCGTTTGCACAGCACACTCTGGCTAGGATGAAGGACTGTGCAGACTGAGCACCCACAGCCAAGGTGAGTCATCAAGTGCCGGTGTTCCAGGTAGTCTGCAGAGCACAATAGGATGTCAGTTCCCGTCAGGCCTGGTTACTACTAAAGAAGACCCACAGCAAGCTCTTGTAGTAAGTATAATCATTGCAGCGAAATCCAAATACTCTTCAATAAGAATCTTCCCTGTTGAGAAAGGACACTGTTTCTGTGTTGTGGTCTTTTGTTGCTGGTGCGGGTGTGCCTATTACCTACTATTTTGCTAAGGTTCTGACCCAGTCTGGCACTATCAGCTTTCCCAATTATTTTTATCTGGACTCCTCCTCTGTGTGTAGAGCACACAAATTTCCTATTCCTGTGCTATTTACTGAGTCTTCGATATACAACTTTGCTCCTGAGGAATTGGGTCTCCTGGTGTTTAACAACTTGCCTGGTTGTATCTCATTACCTGGCTCTGTGCTGTTTGTGATGTGGATCTGAGCCACTCATCTTGGTCTTGAACCCAAGATACAAACACACAAATTATTTGAGTACCTACTACTTGCCAGTTATTGGAAGTTTGATGGTGCGTAAAACGAATCTCTTTCCTATCATTACAAATCTTACTATCCAGTAACAAAGACAGATATTTATCATATGCCCCAACAAACATATAATTACAAATTATGATAAGTACCATGAAAAGAACAAAGTGCTCTGAAATAGACTAACAGGGGAGGTCTTTCCAAGAGAGTGATGTTAAGCTAAAATCTGAAGAATTAGCAAGAGTCAAATGGACAAAGAGCTTTCAAAGCAAGAAAAACATGACCAAAGATCTGCTGACAAGAATAAAGTTGACAGGTGCAAGAAAATTAAGGCAAGTTAGTGTGACTGGAGAGTAGTAAGCAAGGAGAAAATGAAACGAGGTTGTAGAATGAGGCAGGACTAAGTTAGGCAGGGCCTTCCCAGTTGTGGTAAGTATTTGGTGTTCTGGTCTAAAATTGTGGAAGCCACAGCAGGATTTTTAGCAGAATAACAGTGACCCCATGTATATTGTTCAAATGTCAAGGGAAATATTAGAACAAGGAGACCAAAAAGAATATCGTTGCCAATGATGAGAATGTTGACTTTGGCCCTCTAGGTATCCATAGAATTTACCCTGCTCCCACGTGAGTTTTCAAGCCTTCAATCCTGGACCATAGCTTTGAACTGGTCCTTCTCATTCTGACTGTTTCTTCTACTATTCTTAGGTGTTTGTGAAGCTCGAATATCACCATGGCATGTCCTCACTCAAAAGAAAAAAGTCAACCCAGGAAAAAGATCAAAACAACCGAATGTCATGTTTCGAAGAAATTACATTTCTTTTCAACAATTTGTTCTTCTGCCACAAGTAAGATTTCAGGGATCAGTCATTTGCCTTTTTCAATCTTCTCCCCCCTACCACCAATATAGGGTCAGGAGCAAGCATTGAACCAAGAATTAGAAGAGTAAATCTCTGGTCTTATTTGAGAAATTGCCCTGATTGTAGAGGGGACAGAAACCCAAATGGAAAGTAGGATGGACAGTATCAAAACTGATTATAAAAAAATTAACAGGATTAACTTTTGCCCAAAAAAAATCCGCAGAAGTAGTGTGTTTCTGATTCAGACACGATGTTACAGGATAGAAATTCAAGCCTCTCAGAGGTCAAATCCAGGTTTGATTCAAGAAAATAAATCCTTAATAGAGATGAAAAACCAAATGACTTGAACTGCACACTTACAAGAGATAATCCTAGATGCAAGCTCTCTCACAAATGTTACTGAATCCTCACAGACACCAGGAGGTCCTTGGGGTCGGAGTTGGTGAGAAGGAAACGTTTATTTATTACAATCCCGGGCTCATGAAGGGGAAATTTCGTGGAAATCCTTTTCCACAGTCAGGAAATTGAATAGTGTTGAAATCAGAGTCAGAACACAGAGGTTTCTCACTAGAGGCCGGAGTAGTCTTAGGAAGAAGCCCCAGGTTCCATCGGTAGTAAATATTGATAGAAACCCACAGTGAAGGTTGCTGAATTATGTGAACAGCATTTTACTATCTATATATTCCTTCAGGGCGCTGAGGGAGAGGAGAGGAGCTAATAAAACATGGTGTGTGTGTGTGCGTGCACGCATGTGCACACATATATTTGCTTTTTCTGAAAAAAGAGCAATGATATGTTTCAAAGTACAGAAAAGATAATATTTTTGAGTGACGTTCCCTTCAACATACTGCATATAATCACTACAGAAACAGATCCATTTTTTTTCCATGCTGAAAAGCCAATAAATAACATTGGTTGAATTTACTTTACAACCTGTGTTGTAAAACCAGTCGACTGTCTGGTTATATGGAAGCAGGGTGAATCTCCTACCCACGGTAAGCTCCCTCTTTTGTTATCACTTTAGACAAAGTTAAACCCGAGGGAGGAAAGAGACAGTTTATCTTCATGTTACCAACTCATCTGCTTCATTCTTCTGTGACATGTATTGATTCCAAATCTGAATTCCTCTGGATGCCGGCAGGAAATTGGAAGAAAAAAAAAAGTTGAGGTTTCTGTGGATTCTGTTCATCTCTGATGCCAGGAAAGAATCCGAAAGTTAAAACACGTTGTTACCATTCCGAACCTAGAAGAAGCAAGAAGCAGACAAGGAAAGACACAGAAAGAACAAGCAATGTGGCTCAAGCTGATGCATGGCCTTGGTCTGAAAGTCGATGGCATTTACTCGAAACCAGAAAGAATTAATCACGAGACAGAGTGTGGAACCCAGAAAAATTTCCAATTCATCTGAACAAGGACTTCATGCCTCAGCTTTATTATTTTCTTGTGATGTGGTTGCTTCCCATTAGCCAGACATGCCCATCGTCACATAAAAAATACCTGGTCATACAAGTGGGAATAATTTTTCATTTATCCACAACCCAGAAAATTCAGAATTTATAAAGTTACATGGACTGCACTACTTGAGAGTTGAAATTATATCCAGGAAAGTGATTTATTGTCCCTTTATTCTTGATCTTGATGACTCTGGTAGATTTCATGCCAAAGGGAAACACCAACCCATAAACAGGTCCAGAGTTCACTAAATATTTCCTTTGAAAGAACGATCTCCAATAAAATGTGCTTCCCAGTTAAATAGGATTTATGCTCATTTTCCCTGGTCAGAAGATAGCAAAGAATATGAATTAGAAATAGCACTGATACAACTCATGGTTCTAACTCTAATGGCAAGTAGCTCTGTAACCTTGGGCATACCACTGAAATTCTCTGAGTCTCAGGCACCTCACTTGCAAATGCGGGGTGAAGTCAGAAAATCCAACAATCGTATTTTAATGTAGGCCCTATTATTTAAATGAGTAAAACCTTTACCCATAGTAAGTGCCTGGCACATAGTAAGTTCTCCATAAATGCCAGGTACTCTTATTGTTGTTACTCTTATTAGTATCACCACATGTATGATTTAGGTAAGTAACTAAACCTCTTTTGACCCTCTGTTTTATGTACTTAAAAAATGGAATTAAACAGTCCATTGTGAATATTACAACAGGTAACACTTGTGAAAGAGCCAGGCACAGTGTCAGGCGCAGAATAGATGCTTAATAAATGTTTTCTTCCTTCCCTCAAAGTTGTACAGATTTACGACCAGGAAAAACAACAACAAAGGCAACAAAAATTATTTGGCAAGATCTTCTTGGGAAGAAAAAGAAGTTATGGTGGCAGCTCGCTGAAAACTTCTGCTACTCATTTGAAAAACATCTTCTTTAAATAAACCAACCAAACTGTAAGAAGAATTCAAAAATTGGCAAAATTATCATATCTCTTAATTTTTTCTTATTGTGATAAAAACTGCAAAATGCAAAATTTACATCTTAACCATATCTAGGTATATAATTCAGTAGTCTTTTTTAAAAAAAATACAAAACAGATATTTATTGTCTAGAAATATATATTTTAAAAACCACACAGAAGCTGCTATTCCCTCATTTCCCCCTCTTCTTCCTCTTCTTCAACACCTCTGATATAAAGGACATTGTTACACCTTTTTAAAACTTCACCCAGGAGTCCAGACAGTGCCCCGTCTATGTATTCTTCTGTATTTGCAACCTGGATGTTCATGTAGCCATCCACAGACACCAGGTAACCCTTGTATTCCATCCCCCACTTAAGCTTCACCATCACTGACTTCCCTGTGAGGCCGTTGAGGAAAGGTTTCGGGTTGAGGGGTAAACTCATGGTTGCCACGGGCCACACCGCAGGCCGCTCGCCCTGACCCACTGCTGCCAGTCCCTCGCTAGCACCCCGTGCCGTGTGACCTTTTACCCCAATTCAGTAGTCTTAAGTACATTTAAAACACTGTTGCGCAACCACTCTCCAGAATTTTTCACCTTCCCAAACTGAAACTCTGTGCCCATTGAACAGTAGCTCTCTATTTCCCCCTCATCCCAGTCTCCAGTAAGAAACATTCTACATTCTGTCACCATGAATTTGACACTCTGGGCCCCTTGTGTGAATGAAATCATATAGATTGTGTCTTTTGTGACTAGCTTATTCCATGCCCCATACTATCCTCCAGGTTAATCCATGTCGTATCATGTGTCAAGATTTTCTTTCTTTTTCAGGTTGGATATATTCCATTGAATGGGCATACCACATATTGTTGGTTCATTCATTCATCATTTCTTTTAGTAGTTTTACTTACACTATTTCTTAAAAATAAACTTTAAGGTTAAAAAAAAAAGCTACACCACCTTTTCTGCCCTCCACCTCCCACAATTCATCAAATCTCGTTTGTTCAGAGGAATCAAAACCATGAAGAAAATAGATCTCACTTGTGCCCCTGCTCCCGCCCTCTCACATGTGGAATTATCATATCGGTAATGCATTTTTCTCAAACTGGGTCTACACCCACTTTGAATTTTCACATGTTCTGTCACCTGGAGTGGGATGCTGTAGTCTGAGTTTTGTTTGGTGAAAGACATAAACGCAAGCACTGGCCTTCTATTTACCCAGGAGAAAGACAGTCAGCTCAAAAGAATAAGATCTTCCAACCAGGGCCAGTAAACAGGGCTGAGTCTTGTCACTAACTTTTCAGTGTACCTCTCCAAAAAGATTCATTGTGGCCATAGGATCAATCCCAGGGAAATCTCAAGGATACCATCTTATTGCTCCAAACCTCTCCACTTTGGGTTGGTAGACTTTTCTCATGTGGTGGAAATAGAGCCAGTATCACCATGGGTTCAAAGATCCCATAGTCCACCCTTGCTTCTCTGGATTGGTTCTGTTTGCAATGTGTTCTGACATTACGAAGTATTTACTTATTCTCGCTAAAAATCATCTTCAACAACACTGTCAAGGCTACCATGGAAACAATGTCAATAAGAGTAGGGTCTGTCCTGCACTGTAGCATCCTAACTGGTTTACCACAATCCGCTCATCTTCCCCTAATTCAGTGGTCCTCAAACATGAGTATGTAACAGAATCTCCCAGAAGGACTTTCAATACACAGATTTCTGGGCTTCCCAGAGTTTCTAATTCAGGAGGTCTGAGGTGGAGCCTGAGAATGTGCATTTCTAACAAGTTTCCAGGTGATACTTGTTAGGATATGGATGGGGTGAGGGTGGATGGATGGATGGAGAGAGAGGCGCAGCACCGCGGAAGCCAGCAAGCTGGAGGTACGCGCTGGCAACTCAGGGATGCGAGTAATGCAAAGAACTGCAACACACAAAGAGGTGAAGGAAGATAAGATTTGTTTAAGAAAAATTAACTCCCCACAGACAGGGTGCAGACCTACACTCTAGATGAGTGTGACACTGTGACACCCCAAGTCCTGGCTTAAATCCTTTCCCCTGGAGATGTTGCAACCAGGTAGACGTGACTGCTGTGACTTCTGTATCAACCACCTGCGAATATCTTGGAGATCCTGTGACGCAGAAACCCATTAATGTCTGTCCATATTATCACAGCCCCTAGAGAAGAGTGTGACAAGGATTCCAGTGCTCCTGCACCTTCCCGAATGACATTCCTTAGAGCTAATGGAGGGTCCCCTTATCTCCTAAGGCATTCCCAGTGGGGAGCTTCAGATGATCTTTGGCTTCCCTGTAGATAGAGCCCAATTTACTAGAAGATAGAATCTCCACCTGCTCTCCCTCTGAGCTGTCATAACTTTTGTAATTACAAGTTTCGTGACTTCTGCAATCCTTGCCCAACGCGTGATGTCTTAGGCCTTGTAAATTCCCTTTACTCTAGGCAAGCTTGATTGCCACTTATGAGAACCTCTGATACCTGGAAGTTTGTTTCTGAAAAGACAAAGTCAGCAGAGTTAATTTTTATCTAAAGTATGCATTTCTCCAAAACATAGCTTCTACTTTCTCATCACTGGATTAAGGTTTAGGAACAAGATAAAAAATGGCTTTCGACTCTCTGTCTTTCCTTTCAATGCTGATGCTGCTAGTCTGGGAACCCCACTTAGGGAGTGTAATTTAGACCCCTTGATTAAGCCCACTTCTTCACACAACAGAAACTAACCCTGCACCTACAATGTGGCCAAATATCTCCTGAGACACTGAAGACAGAGACAGAACCCTGTCATCACAGAGCTTATACTCTAGTAGGGGGAGATAGACAGTAGCAAATAATTGCATCTTAAAAATCATATCAAGCCGGGCTCAATGGCTCAGCCTGTAATCCCGCACCTTTGGGAGGCTGAGGTGAGTGGATTGCCTGAGCCTGCGGGTTTGAGACCCGCCTGGGCAGCGAGACCTCATCTCTACAATAAATCAAAAAATCAGATGGGCGAGGTAGTGCATGCCTGTAATTCCGGCTACTCGGAAGGCTGAGGTCGAAGGATCGCCGGAGCCCAGCAGGTCGAGCTGCGGTGGCCGGGAGCGGCCACTGCACTCCAGTCTGGGCGACAGAGTGAGACTCCAACTCAAAAAAAAAAAAAATCTTGGAAAAGTGTGCACGAGGGTGAAAGGCAGATAGGATGTTCTATTACATATAACCATTACAAATGTAACAAATGTGGGAAAGCTCGTCATCAATACTCCAAATTTATGATCTACCAGATTATCCATATTTCTGAAATGGCTTCCAAACAAGAATATGACAAAACGTTTAACCAGTCCTCAAAATGTAGTCAACATCAAGAAAGTACTGGAGAAAATATACACAATATATGTTGGAAAGTGTTTAGGAAATCATTTAAATAGACATGAAAGAATCCAGAGTGAAGAGAGAGCATTCAAAAGTGAAGAAGGTGGCAAAGTCCTTAGCTATTTCTCATGCCATTGACAGCATCGGAAAATCCATACTGGAGAGAAGCCCTATAAATGCGAAGTTTGTGATAAAGCCTTTACTTGGTATTCATGTCTTATTGAACATCAGAGAATCCATACTGCACATAAACCCTACAAATGTCAAGTATGTGACAAAACCTTTGATCAGTACTCAAATCTTATTCAACATCAGAGATACCATATTGGAGAGAAACCCTATAAGTGTGAAGAATGTGGCAAAGCCTATCACTCTCACCATGGATTTACTGGGCACATGATAATCCATACTGGAGAAAGACCCTACAAATGTGAAATACGTGGCAAAGCCTTTCACTGTCATTCACAACTTGCTCGACATGTCAAGATCCATACTGTTGAGAAACCCTACAAATGTGAAACGTGTGAAAAAGCTTTTCGCTCTCATAAAGTATTTGCCAAACATAAGGTCATCCATACTGGAGAGGAACCCTAGAAGTGTGAAGAATGTGGCAAAGCCTATCGCTCTCACCAAGGATTTGCTGAACATGTGACCATCCATACTGGAGAGAAGCCCTACATATGTGAAAAATGTGGCAAAGTCTTTCACTGCCATTCAGGACTTACTTGACATGTCAGGATTCATACTGCTGAAAAAGCCTTCAAATGTGAAGAATGTGACAAAGCCTTTACTCGCATTCAATACTTGGTTGACATATGAGCATCTACATTTAGGGAAACCCTACAGGTAAGAAAAATGAGGCAAAGTTTTTCACTGTTATTTCAAGTTTTCTCAACATCCAAGAATTCATACTCTAAATTTTCTGTATCTGTAATGACTGGAAAATCATATATCAACATATAAATTATAGAGACATGGGGAGCAGTTTACAGATGTGAAGAGTACCATTATCTTTGCTTAAACCACAGATCTTTTGAAAGTATAAATGTAAAATTGTATAAATCTTTTAAACAGCGAAAACCTTATTTGACATTAGACTGTGTGCATTGGAGAGAATCTACAAATTTAAAGAATGTGGACTGACCTTTGTTCAAAATATATGCCACAGAAACACTATAGTATTCAGACTGAAAACTTTACAGATGCAATACTTATGGAAACTTAATGAAAAGTCAGTTTGAAATAAACATCAGCTATTGAATGGTATGAGAAGATGGTTGATTTTTTGTTTTTTAGGAAAGCATAAGTATATTCCTTGCATAATTTTGTTTTTGCATTCACAGAATTTAAGGATATTTTGAAAAGCAAATAGTATTGATGCAACTTAACTCACTTGACGCTATGCCTTCGTTCATAGTGTTTATGGAAAAGCATGGGGTCAGTTGTTGCAATGTTAGACCTATGATAGGCCCTTGTATAGTAGGTGACCAAGAGTCATCTCATGTTTTTCATGGAGGATGAAGATCACACATATGTAATCTCCATTGAAAGACCTAAGTGAAGAGTCCAATGTGACTCACATTGAACTTTTTTTTTTTTGAGTTGGAGTCTTACTCTGTCACCCAGACTGGAGTGCAGTGGTACCCTCCTGGCCACCACAGCCTCAAACTGCTGGACTTCAGCGATCCTTCTGCTTCAGCCTTCCAAGTAGCAGGAACTACAGACGCATGCTACCATGCCCAGCTAGTTTTTGCTTTATTGTAGAGACAAGGTCTTGCCAAGTTGCCAGGTGGGTCTCGAACCTGTGGGCTCAGACAATCCACTCACCTCAGCTTCCCAAAATGCTGGGATTACAGGTTGAGCCACTGAGCCCAGCCTACTGTGAGCTTTATTGTAAGTTTGGCAGGTGAGTGCTTAGGATAACATATTTTTCCCCTGGAATAAATGACAAAGAAACATTGAGAGTTTTAGAAATTATTTGTCTTACTACTTACATGTTAAGGAGAAAATGAGACCAAACTGTTAATATCTTGATGCATCTTCATAATAGCAATACTTACAACCCATAAGTATAATTTGATATGGTATAAATAGGAGCTATTTTCATAGACATCAGGGCAAAGATAATTGCTCTCTTGAAATGTATATATTGGAAGTAACCCCTTTGGGTCCCCTCCGATTGTGTGAGCTTTTCTGTCCTCAATAAATCCTGCTTTCTAAAAAAAAGATTACTCTGGATGCTGCAAGCAAAATGGATTCAAACAATGGTTCTCAAAATGGGGTTCCCAGACTAGCGACATCAGCATCACCTGGAAGCTTGTTAGAAATGCACATTCTCAGCCTCCACCCCAGAACTCCTGAATCAGAAACTCTGGGAAACCCAGAAATCTGTGTATTAGAAGCCCTTCCAGGAGATTCTGCTACATACTCATGTTTGAGGACCACTGAATTAGAGAAAGATGAGTGGATTATGGGAAACCAGTTAGGAAGCTGCAGTTCAGGACAGATCTTGCTCTTATTGACATTTTTTCCTGTGTTGTAGCACTAGACAGAGAGTCCCTGTTTAGGAAATATGCATTGAATTTAGAATTCCCCTCAAGGGGTGTGAGAGGAAAGGTAATTCAATGACAAAGATGTTCTTTTTCTTTCTGTCATCCAAAACCCTCTCACTTAAACAGAGTAGTTAGAGACTTTTTTAAAAGACTGCATTCACACTACTTAACTAAGGAAAAAGAAATTGAGGGAAGAGTTGCCAAGATGGCCACCATGAGCAAGGCAGAGAGTAGGAACCCAGCTACCCACAGACAGACACCTCAAACACCCTTGGACAGGTAAAACACTCTGTACCCAGCAAAGGTCTCTTTGAACACACAGATATCAGAAGGCAACAGCAGATGCAGGAATGCGGACACTCCATCCCCCACCTTGCACCAGACTTGCATAAGAACTGAAGCCCTGCCTGGAAATCAAAAGTGGGTGAATGTACCTAAGATGCTTTGGGACGGCTCATCCCTTCTCAGCCATGCACCAGCCATCAGCCCCATGCAGGAAGAGTCCTGGGCATGGCACAGTGGTGGACAACCACAGCCAAAGAAGACTGGGGGAAAAGGGACCCACACTGGGTTAGCCACCATGAGCACTGACTCACAGTCAGGGAAGGCCCACTTGCGGAGTGAACTCTGCTGACCAGCAGGTGAGTCATCTTCCCAGGCAGATCAAGAGGAGCTAATTCTAAGCCTGGCATCCCTGCAGCATGGAGCCCACCATCTCCTCCATGGCAGAGAGCTCACTCTGCTTCCTCCCTGCTCAAATCCACAGGGATTATGGATTTGAACAGGGAGGAAGAAATACAGGGGACACCAATCCCATTGTTTTCTCAATGAAAGGGCTGTGAACTGTGTTAAGAAGGTGCTAAATACAGGGAGGGGAAGGAATGGTCATATCCATCATACAAGTACAGAAAATCACAGAGTTTTCTGGGCTGTGGACTTCAGACAGCAGACGAGAGACCCCCTGACCCGTTGCTCACTCTCCCCAAAGTGCTAGCTGCAGGGGCTCAAAACTGATCCCACTAATTCAGCAATAGGAGAAGAATTCTGTAGTGACAGAAAACTGCCACAAGGTAGAGCAAGGAGCAGAAGAGAATCTTCCTCCCTCACCCAATGAGTGACCAAGATTGAACCACAGAAAGAACCCTAGATCATTGACTAGCTTTAGAGCAAGAAAACTAAAATAGAATTATAGACAGTAAAAAGAGACCTGCCCCAAATGAGGAAAAATCTATGAAAAAAAATACAGACAACCCTCAGAGTCCTAACAAGACTGTGCCCAAAAAGCAGCTGTCAGAGCACCAAAGGAAATCCCAGAATGACCTACCCCAGATGGCAGCCACAGAAATCAGAGACTGGATGGCAAAAGTAAACAGGAACCAAGAGAAACTAGAAGTGAAACTCACTGAAGTTGCACAGGAAGTAAAAGTGGAGTTGGCCAATTGCAAAAAAAAAAAAAAAGCCTAGTCTAAAATAATGGAAATGAAAAACTTTATTATGGATATTAAAAACACTGTAGTGGCTCAGCCTGTAATCCCGTGCCTTTGGGAGGCTGAGGTGAGTGGATTGCCTGAGCCTGCAGGCTCGAGACCCACCTGGGCAGCAAGATTTCATCTCAACAATAAAATCACAAAAAAATCAGCCGGGCGTGGTAGCACATGCCTGTAATTCCAGCTACTTGGAAGGCTGAGGCGGAAGGATCGCCGGAGCCCAGCAGGTCAAGGCTGCGGTGGCTGGGAGCAGTCACTGCACTCCAGTCTGGGTGACAAAGTGAGACTCCAACTCAAAAAAAAAAAAAAAAAACACTGTAGTGAGCATAGAAAGTAGGATCAACCAGGCAGAGGAAAGATTCTCAGACCCTGAAGATCAAAATACAGAATTAACCCAGTATGTCAAAACCATAGAAAAAAAGCTCAAAAAGATGAAGTAAAGCCTCTGAGAGATGTGGGACTATGTCAAGAAGTCAAATCTATGCCTGACTGGTTTCCCAGAAACAGAAAGCGAAAGGGAAAACACCATGAAACAAGCATTCTATGAGGTCATCCAAGAAAACTTCCCACATCTCACCAACGACATGACCATTCAAGCACAAGAGATTAAGGGAACCTCTGCAAGGTATCACATGAGATCACCCCAAGATACTTAGTAATCTGCTTCCAAAAAGTAAGCATGAAAGAAAAAATTCTACAGGCAGCAAAAGAGAAAGCTCAGACAACCTACCAGGGAAAATTCACTAGAATTGCTCCAGACTTATCTGCAGAAACACAACAAGCCAGAAAGAACTGGAGTCCAATTTTTAACATTCTTAAAGAAAAGCCAAGAATTTCCTATCCTGCCAAGCTAAGCTTCATCAGTGAGGGAGAACTAAACTCCTTCCCAGACATCCAATCCCTAAGAGAATATGCCACCTCCAAACAACCTATCATGAGACACTTAAGAAGATGTTGAATACAGAAAGAAAAAAAAGGAATGGTCATATCCATTATACAAGTATAGGCAAGCACAGAGCTAACAGATTATACAGAGCACTCACAAAAATGGTAGATTGAGTCTTTTATCATTATGTAGTGTCCTTCTGTGTTCTTTTTAACTTTAGAAGGTTTGTAGTCTGCTTATCTGATATCAAAATAGCTATCTCTGCCCTCTTCTGTTTTCTGTTCACCTGAAAAATCATTTCCCAGTCTCCAACTGTGAGCCTATGGATGTCCTTTGCAATGAGATGAGTTTCTTGGAGGCACCAGATTAACGAGAGAGAGAGAGAGAGAGAGAGAGAGAGAGTCCAAATAAACATATATACACGTAAATACAAAATTAGAAAGGAAACAAAGCAACCCCCTTAGAGCCCTCTCACAAGGATAAACTCTCACATTTCAATAATCAGTTTGAACAAGAATGGTCTAAGTGCACCACTGAAGAGATATAGAGTGGAAAACTGGATGAAGAAGCATGATGCAACAATCTAATGCCGCCAAGAAACTCATCTCACTGCAAGGGACACTCACAGGCTCAAAGTTAGAGGCTGGAAAATGATCTTTCAGGTGGACAGACAACAGAAGAGGGCAGGTATAGCGATTCTTATATCAGACATGGCAGACTTCAAACCATCAACAGTTAAAAAGGACATGGAAGAACACCACAAAATGAAAAAAACCTCAATTCCCCAGCAAAAAAATTTCTATTCTAATTGGATATGCACCCAATATAGGAGCACCGGGTTTTATAAAACTGCTATTAAGTAAACTAAGAGAGGACATTAAATCTCACACAATCATAGTTGGAGACCTAAATATCCCACTAACAGCTTTAGATATCTTCAAGACAAAAAAACCAACAAGGAAATCCAGAACCTCAACACTTGATCAAATGGACTTAATAGACATCTACAGAATGCTTTACCTAACAACTACAGAGTATACATTCTACTTATTAGCACATAGAACATACTCTGAGATCGATCACATTGTCAGACATAAATCAAGCACGAACAAATTTCAAAAGATCAAAATAATACCATGCATCTTCTCAGATCACAGTGGAATAAAAATAAATATCACAGTTGGGCGCGGTGGCTCACACCTATAAACCCAGCACTTTGAGAGGATTTCCTGTGCCTATAGGTTTGAGACCAGCCTGGGTAACTTGGTGAGACCTCATCTCTACAATAAGTAATTTTTAAAAAATTAACTGGATATGGTGGTGCATGCCTGTAGTTCCAGCTACTTGGAAGGCTGAGGAGGAAGGATCACCTGAGTCCAGTAGGTTAAGGCTGCGGTGGCCAAGATTATGCCACTGCCCTACAGCCTGGGTGAGAGAATGGGACTCCAACTCAAAAAATAATAATAATAAAATAAAATAAAAATTACCACCAACAAGAGCCCATCAAAACACACAAAGACATGGTCAATAAATAACATTCTGCTGAACAATTTCTGAGTCAACATGGAAATTAAGACAAAAATAAAAAGATTCCTGGAATCAAACAAAGACACAAATTATCAGAATATTTGTGACACCATGAAATCAGTATTAAAAGGAAAATTCATAGCATTACATGCACACATCAAGAAAACTTAAAGATCACAAGTAAACAGCCTAAAGTCACACCTTAAAGAGCTGGAAAGGCAAGCTCACTTAAATCTTAACTTCTGCAGAAGAATGCAGATCACCAAGATAAAATCACAATTGCAGGATATATTGAAGATAAAAATATAATAGAAAGGATAAACGAGACAAAAAAGCTGGTTCATTGAAAGGATAAATAAGATTGACTATCCCTTGGCCAGATTGACTTTAAGAGAGAGAGAGAGAGAAAGCCCAAATAAACATAATTAGAAATGCAAAAGGCAAAGTCACAATTGACCCTGAAGGATTTCAAAAGATTATCAGAAATTACTATGAACACCTATATGCAAATAAACTAGAAAACCTAAAGGAATTGGAAAACTTTCTGATATCACACAACCTCCCAAGGTTGAAACATGAAGAACAGAAACTCTAAACAGACCAATAACTATCCAGAAAATTGACTCAGTCATAAGAAATCTCCCTACAAAAAAAAAAGTCCAGGACCAGATAACCTCCCAATTGAATTTTACAAGACATACAGGATGAGCTGATAACAATCTTATTGAAAGTATTCCAGGCTATAGAGAATAATGCAATTCTTCCCAACTCATAAGACTGATATGATACTGATACCCAAACCTGGCAAAGACCCAACAAGGAAAGAGAATTACAGGTCAATTACCTTGATGAACATAGATACAAAAATTTTGCTGCAAAATTTCAGCAAATCAAATCCAACAACAAATTTCAAGGATCATCCACAAACCAGGTTCAGTGACTCAGCCTGTAATCCTACGCTTTGGGAGGCTGAGGTGAGTGGATTGCCTGAGACCATGGGTTTGAGACCCACCTGAGCAACTTAGCGAGACCTCATCTCTACAATAAATCAAAAAATTAGCTGGGTGTGGTAGTGCCCACCTGTAGTTCCGGCTACTTGGAAGGCTGAGGTGGAAGGATCACCGGAGCCCAGCAGGTCAAGGCTGCGGTGGCCGGGAGCATGCCCTGCACTCCAGTCTGGGTGACAGAGTGAGACTCCAACTCAAAAAAAAAAAAGGATCATTCACCACAACCCAGTGGGCTTCATTCCTGGGATGCAAGTCTGGTTCAACAGTCACAAGACCATAAACATAATTCAGCACATTAACAGATGTAAAACCAAGAACTACATGATTTTATCATTAGATGCAGAAAAAGCATTTGACAAAATCCAGCATCCCTTCTTGATAAGAACCCTGAAGCACCTAGGCATAGAAGGAACATTCCTCAAAACAGTAAGAGCCATCTATGATAAACCCATAGCCAACATTTTGTTCAAAGGGCAGAAGTTAGAAGTATTCCCCCTAAAAATGAGAACAAGACAAGGATGCCCATTCTCACCATTCCTGTTCATCATAGTGTGGGAAGTCCTAGAGAGAGAAATCAGACAAAAGAAGGAAATCAGGAATATCCACATAGGAAGAGAGGAAGTTAAGCTATCCCTCTTTGAAGATGATATTATTCTATACCTTCAAATCTCTAGGGAGTCTGTCAAAAGCCTCCTTGCGCTGATAAATTACTTTGGTAAAGTCTTAAGGTACAAAATATGCATTGGCAAACAGGCAGATAAACAGATAAAAAGAACAATCCCCTTCACAATTGCCACAGAAAAAAAAAGCAATGAAATACCTTGGCATCTACCTAACCAGAAAAGTGAAAGACCTTTGCAGTGAGAATTACAGAATACTGCTCAAAGAAATTAAAGATGACACAAACAAATGGAAAAACTTCCCTTGATCATGGAATGGAAGAATCAATATTGGCAAGATGTCTAGCCTATCTAAGGCAATCTACAGAGTCAATGCAGTATCCATCAAGTTACCAATATTATTTTTCTCAGACCTGGAAACAGCAATACAGAAATTCGTATGGAAACAAAAAGAGCATGAATAACCAAAACAATCCTCAACGAGAGGAACAAAGAGGGAAATATCACCCTTCCAGACTTTAAACTTCACTACAAAGCCACAGTAACCAAAATGGCCTGACGTTGGTACTAGAACAGGCACATAGACCAATGGAACAGGACAGAGATTCTGGAAGCAAAAGCACAGTCTTTCAACCAACTCATCTTCGACAAAGCCACCAATAACAATTACTAGGGAAGGGAAACCATACTGAGCAAATGGTGCTGAGAAAACTGGCTGACGTCTTACAGAAGAATGAAACTGGACCCCTACCTGTCACTATGAATAAAAATCAACTCCAAATGAGTCAAAGACCTAAACATAAAACCTCAAACTATAAGAATCCTAGAATAAAATGTAGGAAACACCCTTATGCACATCAAAGTTGGCAACAAATTCTTGACCAAGTCCCTAAAAACAAACACCATAAAAGCTAAGGTAGGCAAGTGGGACCTCATCAAACTGAGAAGCTTTTGCATAACAGAAGAAACCATCAATATAGTAAAGAGACAACCCACAGAAAGGGAAAAAATATTTGCATATTATGCATCTGGTAAAAGTCTAACATCCAGAATCTACGAGAAACTCAAACGAAATGAAAGGAAAAAAACCAAACAACCCCATTAAAAAGTGGGCAAAAGACATGAGCAGATAATTCTCAAAAAAATGACATACAAGCAGCCAACAGACACATGAAAAAATGCTCAGCTTTACAATCGTCAAAAAATTGCAAATAAAAACTACAATGAGATACCATCTAACCCCAGTAAGGATTACTATCATTAATAAGTCAAAAAACAACAGATGCTGGCATGGGTGCAAAGAAAGTGTAACACTTCTACACTGTTGGTGGGAGGGCAAACTAGCTCAACCTCTGTGGAAAGCAGTTTGGCAATTCCTAAAAGAGCTAGAAATTGACCTTCCATTTAATCCAGCAATCCCTCTCCTGGGAATATACCTGGAGGAACATAAATCATTCTACAAAAAAGGGACCTGTGCATGCTTATTGCCACTTTATTCACAATAGCAAAAACATGGAACCAACCCTTCTGCCTACCCAAGTGGAACTGAATAAAGAAAATGTGGTACATATACACAACAGAGTATTACACAGCTATAAAGAAGAACCTTCATACTAAGTGATCTATCACAGAAACAAAGAACTGAATACTGCACGTTCTCACTCATAAGTGGGACCTGAACAATAGTCACATTAGCACAAGGGAGGGATTGGCAGCTGCTGGGCACTGCTAGGGGAGGAAAGGAAGGAGAAGGAAAAAGTCACATGACAACACAAAGTGTACCTGGTCCACAACCAGGAGGAGTGAGAGCCAGTTAGAAGCCCAAACTTCACCTGCATGCTGCCTACTATAGTTAATCCTCACTTGTACCCCACATCTCCATAAAAAAATAAAATGAAAAAGAAATTGAAAACTGAATTCTTTTCATATCTATTCCACATCACACAAGAAATTGACTCATCTTGGGATGAATATGGGGGACTGGTGCATTTAGAACCTATGCCTCATATAGACCAGATGTTCTCTCCAAATACAATTGGGTGGGATGTTATCTGAATCAACAGTGAAACCAGTGAAGAAGTTCTATTAGAAGCCAAATCCCTTGAGATGTTCAGAAGGGCTTTTTATATGTGTCCTTACACCAAAGAGAGAAGGAAACCTTTATTTCACATTCTCTCTATGCAGGAAGACGCACGATTCTTGACTACAGGGCACCTCCCCCCAGCCATCACTGAAAATACCTATACTCTTGGGCTCACTAAGCTGAACAAATGTTATGGTGTGCCAGGGTCATCCTCCACATCTAGCCTCCTGTGGATCCTGAGAAGCATTACAAAACACAGACCTTATGTCAGAAGAGTAAAATGCTGTGTCCTCAGTGTCACTAAGCACTTCGATGGAAATGAACTTATTAGCTTGGCTAGCCAGTCAGCTAACCCGACAGGAATCATACAGCAAAGAGGGAGGGGAAGATTGAGGAATGTTGAACTTTGGGCAAACAAAAAAGAAATCAGAGTCAAGGGGGTAAGAGTCACTAGGGAAAAAGGGCTACCAAAAAACTGAGAAAAAAATAATAAAAAGGAAAAATACTGAATCAAGAGCTGACACTAATAAAGTTTCAATTTCCTGCTACCTCTTACTAGCTGTGTGATTTGGGGCAAATTACACTAATTATCTATAGGTTAGGAATTATAATTGGAACTACTGCAATAATATACAGGGGGGAACCCCCCAAAAAATGAAATTATCTGTTTTGGAGGACGGGTCTCTTGTAGTACGGGCTTCTCCCTCTAGGTAAGTGTTCTAGGGACCCATCAGCGTCAGTGTGCCAATAGCATTGTTGTGAAAGGCTGTGTTCCGCTCAAGTGAATTTTTTTTGTAAATTCTTTCAATTTGTGTACCCATTTCATGATGAATGATATATGAGCACACCTACCCATACCACAGTGAGTATTCAGCAGTTTTTGACCAAAAATGGCATAGCCCCGATGCCCCACCCTTTCTATTCTTTTTTTTCCCCCAGATGAAAAATGTTCTCAAAGAAAAACATTTTGCCAATGTGGAAGAGGTGAAACAAAAAAATGGCAGAAGTACTAAAAGACATCAACATTGACAAGTAGAAAAAGCGTCTCGATAGGTGTATTGCCTCAAATGGAGAGTACTTTAAAGGTGAGTAAAGTTTAAACATGTAAGAATAAATGTGCAATTTTTTAGATAAATTCTGGTTTACTTGGGATTCCCCCTCATATTGCAAGAATTAAATCAGAACTTTTGGTTAAATGTCTTGTCTAGTACCCAGAATATGGAGGAGATTAATAAATACTAATGACTTCCTTCCCCCAGGTTTATTTCACCTTCCCCAGCATATGGCATGGGAGAAGGAAGAAAGCAAGATGCTTAAAAAGAAAAAAAAGATAAAGCTGGTTGGTTATTTTGTATTTTTCTATTCTAAAACAGAAATCTTTGAAATTTTAATATTTTGTTTTTTTCAAAGATCACTGTCCCACGACCTAGAGAATCCCAACCAAGAAGGAAAAATTGCTCTTCTCAAGTCTTTGTAGAGTAGTCATGTGTCATAAAGCCCCTACCCAAGTTGCACCATGAGCTTGCTGGATGTCCACTCCCAGAGCTACTCAGTCACAGCCCCTAGAGTTGAGGAGGACAAATATTCTCTCTCCCCTCCGCCAACAAGCCCTAGCAGGCTTAGAGCATGCTTCTAACATAAGCTTGCATGTCTTCTTATAACTGGCCCGAATCACTTGGAAAGGTGAGAAAGACAAGATAATTCAAACTTTATGACTCAGAGGCCAAAGTGATAAGTGCAAAAGTCCTAAAAGAATGTTTTTTGTCTGTCAATAGAACAGATTTTATAAAGTTCTGAAAAAGGTCTTGAACTACCCAAAGTCCAAATTAAACAGATTACAACAAAACAAAAAACAAAGAGGTTCTGTGACTTTACCAAGGTCATGTAACAAGTTAGGGTAGCATCACTGACCTTTTAAAGTCAACATCAAGTCTATGCTCTTCTCAAATGGCACAACTAGTCCTTCCAAGCGTACAGTACACAACATTCCTCTTCGAACAATTTGTACTTGGAAAGTGAGCCTATCTTTAGAAATTCTCACTGTTCTCCTGAGACCAAACACTGCAACACTCATTTGAAAATGCTTACATTTTATAAACAACTGCAAAATAGAATCATTCATTAAGCCCCTCAGCAGCAAAGACCATCCCTACCTTGCCACACTTGCAATTGATATTTTATTTGTGGAGAGACATTCTTTCTCCCATTGCTAGTCAACATTATTTGTAGCCTAATAATTTATTCACAAAATAACCTCACTTATTTGTGTTTCAGGTATTTCTTTCCTAAGAGACTCAATATATTTTAAGACGGCACCACAAATATGCCCAATAAGACAGGGCAATTTGCAACCTAACAGAAAAAGGTTTGCTAACAATACAATATGATTCTGTAAGAAGAACAAAAGAATTTTCTCTGAATGTACTGGCCCTGAGACACACAAGAAAGAGCAGCAAGACACAGCTGTCCATGTGGTCTACAAGAGTAATTTCCCAGCAAAAGATGAGAGCACAGGTCATAACCCATGACCAGCTTTGGTGAGAGACAAGTCATAACTGACAATAAGAACATGTCCTGTTTCCCCAATCCGATCTGTCTGCCAGACAGACCAGTCTATAATTTGCTGCATTTTTTATGAAAACTAAAAAGAATGCAGTCCAAGAAATTATAACTTGAACTATGGGGCAAAAGGAAAAATCAAGCAAATCCCAAGGCGGACCCACGTAACTGAAACAAATTGTTCCACACTTTTAAGATGCAATTAACATCATATGTCTTTTGTTTTTTTCTAAATAAATCTGTCTTGAGCCCCCAGTGCCAAATTAGTAGAATGTCTGGTATCCTCCCCTTGTTACCCTCTTTAATACATTTAAGGCCTAGGGGTTTAGGGAGAGAAAGGGAGAGAGAGAAAGAGAGGTGGACTGACTCTGACACCCATGTCTGAAGAAGAAAGACCCTGGCATCTGTTGACCCATGGCTACCCCAGTTGCTCACTGTCACGTGGTGTTAGTCCTCCATCATTACTCAGACATGCTGACTATCCAAGTCCCTGGAGAGTCCACTCTGGATCTCTACAGGAAGACAATCCTGTTCCCTCAAGAGTACATTTGATCCACAATGTCTTTGGTTCCTAGCATTATAGCTCTAAGTGTTCAGCCTTTGTCCATGCATCCCTACAAGGACAGCATCCTCTTCCCATTCCCACCAGAATGAATCAAACTTCAGCCCACGGTGGACCTAGAGTTATTTTCTCTATTCCTTTCCTGGGATCCACTACTTCTTTCCTTCCTAATATCTGGCAGCCTTTCTCATTAATCCCTGAAATGAAAGGGGTCTCACTGCCCACTTTCAGTGACCAGGAAGGCTTGCCATCTAAGTAGGTGACCCAATTGCCTCTAGATGATGCATTAGCTTCAAAACACAAGTGATCTGATTCTACATTTTTGCCAGCCACTTCCTTAGGTGTATACTCTGATGACGGATTAGGAAGTAGGAAGGAAACTCACTCCCTTCTTCTTCAGGGAAGAGCCAACATAAGCATGCCAAAGGTGATTTAATCACTGTAGAATGAGAGAGATGAATCTTTGCCACTTCCTCTTCTAGGATAGAAAAATTAAAAAATCCAAATTCAGTCAGAAGTGGAACATTCTACTATAAATGAGACTAAGAGCCAGAGCATCTTCACACACATACACAAGTGACCACTTAGAATGATGCTTGTGAACATTGTGTGTCTCTACAAATAATTACTCTCACCAATGTGCGTTAGTACTTGCTTTATGAATTTCATGTAAATTGAGTAATTTTGTGCAAAAGGCAGAAATTGAAAATTCACATGTTGCAAGGTGCTAGACATTCAGGTGATTACTACTTGTGCTTTCATATACATCTATAACATTTATCTGAAGCTTTACAACAATGTTGTAAGATATATATTATTGAGTTTATTATAGTTGAGACAACTAGGGTTCAAAGAAGCTTTAAAATTCTATAGCAAATAGTAAATTAGGAAGCCAGAATCTGAATTCTCAACTGCTTTTCTCCCATTCTGATGTTTCTTACAACAGAGAAGACAAGAAGTCACTTAGATTTCTAACTTCTAAAATAGGAGGATCTAACTGAGTTAGAAGGAAATAAATCAAATAATCCTTTTTTAAAGACTCTGTGTAACAATTTCATTTATGAGTGCTAATTTGATCCCTCCAGAATCCCTGGAGGAAACACAGACCCTGTCTGCTTAACTAGAGTACTGTACTGAAAGTCTGAGACTGGCTAGGAGTGGCTTATATAGGAGAAAGAACATCATGCTAGCAAACCCAACTTTTGGTGAAAATCACAGTGGCAAGTAATATGAAACATAGCGAAGGGCTAAAGATACAACTAGACAAAGAGTTGATTTACTGAGGAGAAGATAAGACTAAAAAGACTCAAAGCCCTTATAAGAATACTCTGACTTGAGAGAGCTTCATGATATGATTGTGTGAGGCTAGAAACTGAAGGCAGTCCTGGTACCAGAAGGGGTATCTGTCTTGTAAAAAAATAAACAATGCTCCACTCTCCAGGATTCTACCACCCATCTCTGCCGATTCCTATCCCAGCATCCCAACTCAACTGCTAGAATTCTAGAAAAATAGAGAGGGGAATAATAGAAAGTCCTAAAGGCAATACTAAGTGTCCTGGATGCCTTTGCCTTTCAAAATCTGCCTCATTGGATTCCACATGCTAACCTCACCTTGCAAAAGAGGAAACTAAAATACAGAGACCAAAATACTGAGTGACTGGTCCATGTTACTGGGTAGTACGTTGGCTTCAGCACTAGAGATCAACTCCCCTAATACTCAGCCCAATATTTCTGTTGGACAAATGAAGAGAGGAGAATAAAGATAAATCTCCCTTCTTCAGAGTGTTTTTTGTTTTACCCAATCTCCTCCTTGCTCTCTGTTCTCTCTCTCTCTCTTTCTTTCTCTCTCTCTCTTTACACACACACACACACACACACACACACACACACACACACACACGTGTGCGTTATATGTATTTTTATTATTAGACAATGGCTCCACGAAGAAAAATAAGAGCTCTGGGTGTGTATCAAGGCAAGGAGTATCTTGCACTGAGAATGTGACGAAGATTCATGATGGAATGGACTGGGTTCACCCAGGTCTGTTTGCATTCTGGAAGAACTCTGGGTTTTCTTTTAAGCATTTTCAGGCCAAGGGGCAGATAAAGGGAAAATTTGGTTTACTAACACCTAGATCAATTTTAAAATGAGGAAAAAATGTCTGGAACTCTTCTCAAACTAGCCTGTTAGAAGAGCATGAGGTCACCATGTTTCCATGTTTCTTTCCAGCGTCTGGCCCTTTCTCTCCCTTGAGAAGTGAATCCACTCTTTTATACATTCTAAATAAACTTTATTTTCTAATCTAAAAAAGAGAAGAGCATAGGGTCTTTATTATATCTCTAGTGTTTTTTTATAGTAAGAGAATAATGTGATGGTACCCAGACTTTGCTACCTTGCTGAGAGGCATCATTCTTTTAGTCTGCATTATAATGTGATTTTTTTCCCTCTTAAACTTCTCTACACATTGATGAAATGGGGATGTTTCCCAAACTTTGGATCTTTCTACAGTATGTCCCCTAGGTTCAGGCAACTGGGGCCCCTAATATTTGAGTTCTGTGCTTCAGAGGGCCCCACACCAGACCTCCTACAGAGCAAAAGCAAGGAGTCTACAGGGTCAAGGGTATGTGCCCACCTGGAACGCATGCCCCTAATTCTAGACCATGCTCTGGGCACCTGGGACCCTGGGATTACTAACCCAAATAGCCTGGAACACACTTCAGGGTCTGCACAACCAAGGAAACAGCCTCCTCCTGAAAGCACACCATGTGTCCCATATGCATGGCCCCAGGTAAACCATGACCAAGGATCACTTGCTAGTGGGACAGGAAGAAGGCAGACAGATGGAGGTGGGGCATGTGAATGCGGATGTGTAAGCGCCCTGAACAGCAGATAGGAAGAAAAGGGGGTAAGCCTTGGTAGGGTGGGAGCTTGGAGCTGGGTCTCCATTTGTACTCTTGCCCCAAGCCCTAAGGATAAAAATTTGTCACGGAGCCGGGTTCGGTGACTCAGCCTGTAATCCCGTGCCTTTGGGAGGCTGAGGTGAGTGGATTGCCTGAGTCCATGGGTTCGAGACCCGCCTGGGCAGCGAGACCTCATCTCTACAATAAATCCAAAAATTAGCTGGGCATGGTAGCACGCCCCTGTAGTTCCAGCTACTTGGAAGCCTGAGGCGGAAGGATCGCCGGAGCCCAGCAGGTCAAGGCTGCGGTGGCCGGGAGTGGCCACTGCACTCCAGTCTGGGCGACAGAGTGAGACTCCAACTCAAAAAAAAAAAAAACTGTCACAGGAAAACTGCTTCTATCACCACCCAAGAAGCAAAGCCTCCTACTAGACTCATTGTCTGCTTCTTCTGCTCAACTCATCCTCCACACTGTGACCACCACCATCCATTAAAAACATTGACACAATCTTATCAAGTCTCTGATTAAAAATGTTTCATGGCATCTGTTGCTTACATCATCATAACTGAACTCTGGGTGCTACCTTCTTAGCTTTCCTCCTAGAAACTTCCCCCACCACCAATTGCTGTGCCTCACATATTAACCACCCTGGACAATCTCTTGTTCTTTAAACACAACCTTCATTCAAGCCGCATACCTTTCACCACGATCATCTCTTTGTCTGGTTAGTATACAGAAAATGTAAAATATATTTTTGTTGAAGCAGGTTGAAGTAACAATTTACTAATATGACAGAACAGTTTTTCAGATGCCTTATTTGTGTTTTTTCTATTTGTATTTCCCATGCTCTCCCACCCATTATAAGCAGGTTGCCAACACTTTTATATCTCATTACATGAGGGGTTCTTTTTCAGTAAAAAGCATATGCTACTTCTTCAACTCAAAGGTTTTGCTTTAGAAATGTTCAAGGTCACCTTGTGAGTGAGAACATATGGAACTCAGTTCTTTGTTTCTGTGATAAATCACTGAGTATGATCGACTCCAAATCCATCCAGGTTACTGCAAAGTCCATATATCTGTCATTCTTTATGGCTGCATAATATTCCATTGTGTATATAAGAAAGTGATTGGCAGTAGTGGAAAACTGTCAGGGGAGTGGGCGTGGAACTGTCAGTTGAGGGAAACTGCTAGGGGAGGGAGGGGCATACCTCATCAACAAGGGTACCTGCATGATCAATGTTTGTATACCTAACCCTGAATTGTACCCCACATCTTTATAGTAAATAGATAAATTTTTTTTCAAAAGTTTTGTTTGTTGACTAAGAGCCTCATGTTTCTCCAGAGATAATGTCTCAGGGAGGGGAAGTAATGGTGGCCACAGGAAGGTGCTTCTGAGAAGACAGATATAGAAGGGGAAAGAAAGAATTCACCAGAGTCTAAGAGAGGATAGAGATTGGCAGGTCCCTGAACCTGGTGTCAACCTTCTGGAGGTTAAAGAAAATAATTATCAAGAAAATAAGTAAAGAAATAAACCTTGATTTTGAGAATTAAGAAAAGAAATTATGGAGGTGGCAAGTCCTCAGTGAGGCTGAGGAGCTGCAGGGTTAAGAAGCTGTAGAGATAATATGGATGCTGAGACAATCTCCACACAATTGGTTGGACAAACTGTTAGTGGGTAGCACTAAGTCTTCTGCAGTATTAGCCAAGTAATGCTTCCTCTCCCCTAAGCAAAGTGCAAAAATAAATTCGCACTGCCCTGTAGTCAATGGATAAATGCTAGAATAATCACACAAATAGCTTTTCAGAAAAAATGGGTGTGTGGCTTACCCAGTGAGGGAAGGATCTTTTCTCGCCACTTTCAATGTTACCAAGTTGATGTAATCATTGGTTCCAGGTTATTTAATCGAGTTTGAATGAGATTTCTTCAGGCTATGTCAATAAAATGAAATGTTTTCCAGCCATGTATTATTTTGTCCCTTTATTCCGTAGTATTTTTTCTACACACTGTCAGTCAAAGTGATAGTGTGAGGCTAATCATGAAAGCAAGTGCAGTAATTTTCCAGAAGCTGCTTCTGCTGGCTTAATGAAAGACATTTTCCAACAGGCACAAGCAAAAGCTCCCTGCTTTAGGGACCCATAGCCCTGAACACCTCAGTCTCAGAAGGTAAAGAAGATCGGGCCTAGTTAGGATGAAAGAGTATTACTGTAGACAACAGCATTGTAAGTTTCCCAAAAACATAGGGCTTGGCCATGGAAAATCAATACAAAGGATAAATAATGTCATCCAAAAGCAGCGTCTCCTGACTACTTGCAGCTCATGTTACCTCTCCTAGGTCCTACTGCTTTTCTTATTGTTAAAAGCAGTTTATAGGTGTTTCACAACGGACTAGCCAGCAAACAGCACAAACCACTTGCCTTGGCTCAAAAATCCATCGTATCACATCAAGTCTATCCCATGTGTACACGATGTCAGTTCAGAACAAGGTGAGCTTTAACTTAAGATTCACCTTCTTTCCTTTTTTTATAGTTCTCAATATTCAGCTGGGTTAAAGAATGTCAACATAATCAGCTAAATAAGTCTAATAACTAAATGTTATTTTGGGAAAAAAAAATCTTCTTCCAATCCACAGTAATTCTGGAAGAAACAAAAAAAAGTCTTCAAGAAAATAAAGGACTGAAAAAGGTTAGAAGTGTCTAGTCTGAACGTGAATACTGATTTATTTCTCATGAGTCTATTACTCACCAAATTGCCCCATGAACAATCTACGCATTCAGTCTTAGACATTTAGAAGAGAGCCAATAAGTGATTTGGGCTATAAAATCAAGAAGCACTTAGCAGTTTTCACTCACTAGTTGGATGTGTATTTCCCATCTTTGGAAGAGACCTGCATCAAGATATCTCCAAACCTCCTCATCCAGTTTTAAGCTTTGCAAATAATGGCAAAGATTTGCAAGCTACTTGGGTTGTTGTACTCCCTTTCTTCCTGGGAGGCCAAAACATTTGACCTATACTAGTATCAATCTCTGTGGTGATTAAAGAGAGGACAGAAATAATCAGTTACTTGGAAGGCCCTCCAATCCCTTCTCTCTGTTTTGGATTCCTATTCCTGCTAGGATAGAAGATGCAGATTCTCTTAAGTCTCCCATCTGCAACGAGTCTCATTTAAATGTAAATCAAAATCAAAACACTTCCAGATTTGAAATGATCACAGTTCAGTCAGACATTGTCCTATTGTGACAAAGTTGAAACTATTCTTTTCAACTCAGTGAGTTCAGAAAGTGTTATAAGTGGAAATACTGGAGAGAAATTAACATTTTAATAT
The DNA here is from genome assembly GCA_027257055.1 of Cephalopachus bancanus. Classification (NCBI taxonomy): domain Eukaryota; kingdom Metazoa; phylum Chordata; class Mammalia; order Primates; family Tarsiidae; genus Cephalopachus; species Cephalopachus bancanus. Next base: position 985,204 of record JAPVLO010000614.1, read on the forward strand.
CCTTTTCAGATTTTGCCTCTGTTCTGTTTCAGTTCCAGTTCAGGCAAGAGTCACGTGCAGAATCCTCTATGCTCAGCATCAAAAACTCAAATGTTTCTATTTCCAACTTCTAAAATTGTTGCACACCCTAAGGATTTTGTATTTCTCCTATATCTGAGAAATTAACTCATAGGAGTCTGGCTCTTGAGAACCGTAGAAAATTTTAAAAACAATCTTCTTTGATAAGTATTTTTAAAGTGACTCTTTGGATCCTCTGCACACCTAAATCACAACTGTCTGTTGTTTTCCCAGTACTTGCCCAAAGAGTATCAGAGGGTCAAGTTCCTCTGCAATATTTTTTGCCATATGCAAGTCAAACAACAACATAAAGAACACTAATGCAAAGAACGCTGGCCCTTCTTATTTCAAAAAGAAGTATATTGGACCAAGTTCTTTGGAAGTTAGCTCGGAAAGCCAGTTATTAGAATGCTTTTCATTTACATAAGGAATGAATGAACCAAATTATCCTGGAAGACAGGGACTGCAGGGACATCGAGAGGGCCCATGAGGACATGGGAATTGGCCTTTATGTGCCCCTGTGCCAGGTGCTGCTGGTACAGAGCCTGTGGAGTAGACTGTAGCACAAGTTTGGAGTTATGTTCTGTCCTCAAGATGCATAAGATCCCCAGTTTGTTCACAGAGCTGCTTTAGGAAGCCAGTATCTGCATGCCACTGTGTTTCCCACGTTTCTCCCAGGTTTAAAGAAAATCACCCCAAGATTTTCTCATCTTTATAGCTTTCCTTAGCTGTTCCCACTGCCTAGAAACCCCTCTATTGCTTATATCTTTAAAAAAACAAAACAAAAACAAAAACAACTACACATCCTAACCTTCCATTTCCTACCTAAAATAGATATCCTCATCAGATAAGATTGAGTCTGCTTCTGAACTGCCAGCTGCCTGAATAGCTTCAACATTCATCACATGTTATAGAGTTAATTAATTGTGTAGATCCCTCATCTCACCTTTCTGATCATAAATACCTTAAAGACAGGATTGCACTCTTTGATCCCCACTCCTCTAACAGCCAGCATAGTGCCTCGCACATAGCAGCAATTCAATAAATATTGACTCAGTGAATGAATAAATGAATACTTTAAAGAGTCCCCAGAAGCCAAAGTTGATTTCAGTGAGAAATAATGGATGATTGCAAGGATAATTCAAATAGTGAAATGGTCAAAATTCAGCTCCAGATATGCTACAATTGAGAGGTTATCTTACAGTGAATAAAATTTAATAATTTGTCACTAAAAGACTGTTTCTGCTTAGCCCATTTACTCCCAATAGACAGCTCTCTGACTAATGAAGGGGAAAAAAAATTTCCATACTACTAGTTCTTAAGACTAAAGAGAAGAGTTGGATAAATTCAGGCAGTCTGGACTGTCATCTCTTGGGAACTCAGTCAAGAAGTAAAATGAAACCTTTATAGATCCTGGAGGTTGGCTCATGAAAGCCCTGAAACTCTATGTATCTTTTCATAAATACATTTATTTTTATGAAACAAAATCTCCTTAGAAAATTCAGAGTCCACATGGAACCAAGGAGGGAGTCAGGACATCTCCTTAGAATTTCTAGTGTTTCCCCAATATCTATGCTATTCATTTTCCTCGAGTTTTTCTGGACTCAGTTACTCAGGTAAAGACTAAGTGTAGTCAAATAACACAGTTCTGCACCACAGAGTGTGAAAAGGAGTAACCTGTGCCTCTTCCAAGTTATGTTCTTGAAAGGAAACTGTGTTCTCCACTTTCTCTTCCCCTTCCTCCTGGCAGGGGCACAGACAGGTGGTAGTGAGACAACTTGGCTCACACTGATGAAGGCAACACTGTAGGAGATGGTAGAGTCACAAAACAGAAAGAACTTGGGTCCCTGGATAACCTTGTCAACCAAGGCTACCCTTCCTCTGAACTCCCTGCCAACCTGGACTTTTACATACGAAAGAAATAAACTTCTGTCTGGTTTAAACCACTGTTATTATGGTTTCCGTCAAAGCAGCCAAACCGGGATCCTGACTAACACAGCATGTCAACAAGATACTATGAGGTATCCTTATTTTTAGAAAAGTAAAGTAAATTTAATTGAATGATTGAGAGTGTGTGGGTATGTGTGTATATGCATGGGTATGTGCGTGTGTGACTGGTGGCAACTCAGATTTTGCAAAACCAGCAGTGGAAATCAGTCATCAACCATTTGTTAACAGCCTAATAAGCCTCTAAACTATCAGAGGTCTTTATACCAAGCCTGAGTTTTGTGAGTTTTCCATAACTGAAATCTCAGTCAAGATGTGAATAAATAAGAAAGTAAAAACATGGTGAAGGGTCTTTTTGTTAAAATGCCTAGCACCTAGAATAGTAGTTTATTGAATAAGTAGATGGGTGAGTTTGCAAGTATACCTGGAACAACTCCATGTGCCAAATGTGCATTTTTTTTTTTTTTTTAGTTGGAGTCTCACTCTGTCGCCCAGACTGGAGTGCAGTGGCCGCTCCCGGCCACCGCAGCCTCGACCTGCTGGGCTCCGACGATCCTTCCGCCTCAGCCTTCCGAGTAGCAGGAATTACAGGCATGCGCTACTACGCCTGGCTGATTTTTTGATTTATTGTAGAGATGAGGTCTCGCTGCCCAGGCGGGTCTTGAACCCGCGGGCTCAGGCAATCCACTCACCTCGGCCTCCCAAAGGCGCGGGATTACAGGCTGAGCCACCGAACCCGGCTCCAAATATGCATTTTTTTAAGAGTTTAAATTCAGATTGAATTAAATAAGACACTTCCCTGAACCATTAGCAAAAATGACAGATAATTAGAGTGTCATATTCGCTGTAACTTATTTCTCATATGGACAGATGGTTACCTAGCTAAAGACTAACTTGGGGCTTGGTGTAGTCAAATAGCATAGTTCCTAGATGGATAAACCAAACGAGGTTTATCTATCGTACTTGAGCTATATTTCAGATTAGAAACAATATGGTAGTCATCACATAAAATCCACTGTGAAATCAGGAGTCAAATGATGTCACTAATAAACCTTGTAGCTAAAGCTTAATTAATGCCCTCTTAGCTACAATCATTCACAGTAAATGGAATGAGACAGATTATAATGGATATTTTATAAGTTTTGCTTAAATTGCCTGATGAATTGAAATTTTCAGAATTAAATGGGCATAAGAAAAGAAATCATTAACATCAGAAAAAAATTCATACAGGTTTAGAAATCAGTATATAATTCACAAAAGGAAAGAAAAATTGGAAAAGATATGAAATGATGTATGACAAAAGTAAGTACTAAATGTTGATGCAATACTCAAAATCATGAAGGTCTAAAACATTTAAAAATGTATATCTGCTCTCAACTGAGTGAGATTCATTTGCTAGGAATTTCCCAAAGACATAAGCAGCCTAAAAATACATATATTATATTTGCTTCATGGTTGCTTTGATTGATTTGTTTTTCCTTAAATACTGGAATTTTTTTTTTTTTTTGAGTCGGAGTCTCACTCTGTCACCCAGACTGGAGTGCAGTGGCCGCTCCCGGCCACCGCAGCCTCGACCTGCTGGGCTCCGGCGATCCTTCCGCCTCAGCCTAAAGGACAGACAACAAATTTCAGGTCACTCTTTCCATTTACCAGTAACCTCTTGGCTAGCAATCATTTGTCCTTTCTTATTCTGTCTACCTTTTCTTCTTTTCCTACTCTGCTTTCAAATCTGATTTTTAAATTTAATAATGACAAAATGTACATTGGTATATTTTAAAGTCCCAAAGTACTAGCATAATGATTCTTTCGTTTGATTCGCAAAACCCTTCTGAAGTTGAAAAAAAGAGTAGTATAATTGTTTATGTTCCTCAATTTACCAATGATAAAAATGGGTTCAGAGAAGTTTAGCAACTTGCTTAAGGTCTGATAGAGCTCAAATCCAGGGTTCCTAATGTGTTCCACACAGTTTCCTCTGTACCCAGTAGACTGTCAGCTCAATGAAAAATCCCTGAATCTTCTTAGCTTTTAGAGTATACTATTACAACTTGTAACAATATGAACATTCACTAACTGATAAAAATTTCTTAAGCACCTGCTATGTGCTAGGCACTGTGCTAGATACCAAATGAGTAAAACAAGTGCGGTCTCTATTCTCCCAGATCTTACTGTCCACTGAGAAGAAAATTATTAAATATTTACACTGCTATGGTATAAATGTTTGTTTCCTCCCAAAATGTGTATGTTCAAATCCTCACCCCCAGTAGGAGATGAGACCTTTGGGAGATGATCAGGTCATGGGGGGTGGAGCCCTTATGAATGGTATCAATGCCATTATTTTTAAAAAGCAGGCAGAGAGCTGCTTTGCTCCTTCCACACACAGCAAAAAGGTATCATCTCTCACCAGAGAGGTGGGCCCTCCCCAGACACAGAATTTGCTGGTGCCTTGATCTTGAGCCTCTCAGACTCCAGAACTGTGAAAAATAAATTTTTGTTGTTTATAAGCCACCAAGTCAATGGTATTTTGTTATAGCAGCTGAACAGACTAAGGCATGCACTAACAAATACAGATTCATTGATATACTCTGATATAAATGTACTGAATGAAAAGCCTAGTGTGTCCTGAGAATAAAAGAGAGACAAGGGTATCTGCATAATGAACATTGGTATGCATAACCCTAAATTGTACCCCACATCTTTAAAATAAAAAATTAAAAGTTAAAAAAAGAGAGAGAGAATAAAAGAGGGGATCTTATTTAGATGGAAGTGTGAAAGTGTGTGTGTGTGTATTTAGATAAGTGTGTGTATTTAGAGAAGAGTATCTGTGCGTGTGTGTGTGTGTGTGTGTGTATTTAGATGAGAGAGTATGCTTGTACATTTAGATGAGAATATTGTGCATGTATGTGTGCATGTGTGTATTTAGATGGAAGTATGTGTATGTATCTATGGGAGTATGTGTGTATGTGTATATTTAGATGGCAGTGTGTGTGTGTGCACATGTCAGAAAAAGCATCTGAGCTGAGAGCAGAGGGGCATGAAGGGAAGTGAGGGTAAATAGGAGGGAACATGGTCCTGTGGAAAAGACCAGCCTGTGCAAATGCTTTGAGTGGCTAACGCTTTGCAGGAACTAAGAACTAGAAGCAAACCAGCGTAGCCGCACCTTCCCTCCCAAAGGGGGTGAATTTTGCAAGTTCATGCAGGGTGTTGTAGCCAGGCTGATGAGTTTGGGTTTTATTCCAAGTGTAACAAGAGACTACAGGAGCCTGGAAGAGACATGAACCAATTTATGTTTTAAAATATCACCCTGACTTCTTTGTAGAAAATTGACTGGAGCAAGACAAAAGTGGAAAGACAAGACAGAAAGCCCTTTTACTAGCTCATGTGAGAGACGGCACTTAGGCTAAGACAGCAGGGAAGGCAATGGAAAGAAGAGAATGCCTTTAAGATGTATTGAAAGAGGAAATGAAAAGGCTGGCTGTGGAGGGTGAGAGAGGGGTGGGGATCAGGGCTGGCTCTCAGGTTCTGGAGGTGTCATTTGGGGGAGTAATTATAGCCAGTTGAATATTTTCTTTGCTGCCACATCCACAAAGCCCTCATGTACACATAACTTGCAATAATCAGATTCATGTTCCAGACTTACTGACATACCATTTCTTATTCTAAGCAGTAGCAACTTGGTGATATTTTTAACAGAAACGTATCTTTCTTGTATTCATATTGAGATTGTGTTGGAGCACATAAAGGTGTATTTATACATCTGAAAGTGTGAGGAAAAAAGAACTAGGGTTTTTAACAACTTTCTGTGGAAAGGCACAAATGTGATTTTTGGTAGTTACTTCAAGAAAATAAAAGGACATCTCCCATCCTTAGGACATGGAAAACAAGTGTCTTCTGGACAACTTTCTTCCAACTGTTGTAGATCCTTTCAAAACTAAATAAAGATGTTTGTACTCAGAGGAAAATCTAGTTATACTGAAAGTCCTCCTACCTCACTGTTTACTGTTATATACACCTCATTTTTTTTTCCATTCTCCAATCAATTCTGTCATACTTTAGGCTGGACGAAGAAGACATTATGGATCAAAAGGTAGACAGCTAATAATCATAGTAACTAATATACATACATGCTTTATAACTGACATATGGATTTTATACTTATCTCATTAGGGTCCTTTAAACTGGATGATCATACCCATTTGAGAGCTAAGAACATCAAGTACTATACTTGGGTACTTTACTCATTCATTTAATCTTCACAACAACCTAATAACCTATCGGTTTGGTGTACCAGAAGTATCACTTGGTAAGGCTAGAACTCCAGGCAACAGATGTGCAGAGCCTTTAATTTCTTAGCATTCTACAGAGGGCCTTGTTTGGGCCCATGTGGCGCTGGGGACACTTTGCTCTAATAAAAGGGCTGTGCTTCAGGAAAGGGCAGTACTTCCAGTGCTTCTGTTCAATATGGAGCAAGCATGAGACCAGTCTTGTGGAAACGACTGCTTGGTTGCCAAGTAGTCTGATCTTAGGTGCCAGCTATTTGCATCAATTGTTGGAAAGCCAGCTACCTAGTGTCTAAAGACCTCAGCAGCCCATAGGATGTTGTAACCCCAACTGCTGAGAGGAGAAGGCCACCAATCACATGAGAGGGTGAGGTTGGAAACGTTACCTTTCCCCCGCTGGGGTGAAAGACAGTGGCGCTCAATTTCAGCCAACTCATACCAGCCCATCTCAGATAATTACTCAAGGTCACTTTGAACAATCCTGTTTATCACTCCACATATTCTTATCTTTTAGACAAAAGTTATTATCCCCATATACAGATGAAGAAACTAAAGTACAGAAAGATGAGCTCATTTTCTCAAGGTGGTTTCCGAGGCTGCGGTTATCGTCATCACTTTAGCAAGTGCCTCCCTACCACTCTGGGAGAGTATGGCAGAAAAGCAATGGCCCCCTGTGCCAAATGCTGAGACAGGACATGGCTAGAGCTGGTGCTCATGCTGACAGTCTACAGTTGTCCAGTCCTAGTGCTGGTGATCGTGCTAACAGCCCACAGCCATCCAGTCGGCCCTAGAGTCTGAGAACAAGAATGTGAGAGCCTGCTCTGAAGTCAAAGCCTACAGTCCCTCACCAAGATGACAAGCAGCTGGATGAGAACTGAATATGATGCAAACCAGTTTGATGCCTCAACGTTTACGTGCAGATATATAAATCTATATGCCTCCAGGATCTGTGGGGGGGGGGAAAAGTTTTGCTGCTTTACTTATAGTGGTACACAGATTAGTTGTTGCATTTATGACCTAGGGGCAGATTCCAAGAAAGAAGATATCCTGAGCTATGTGAGCTTATGACTGGTTAGGAAAAAAAATCACAAAGCAGAAATGGCCATACTTTGGGAGCTCTTCAAAATACCATTTTCTACTTGAAGTCTCCATAAAAGTATAGAACTTTTATAGAATTTTCCAAGATATGGAAATATAGTCTGTTACATATTTCAAAAACTTTGAGACCTGAATTCTAGTTCTAGCTAATCATGTCCTTGGCTGGGTAACTTCACATCTTCATGCCTCAGTTTCTCCTCATAAAGATGTTGATTGACTAATGAGCCCTAGGGTTCTTCAACTATTTGCAAGGAAAAAAAATTTAACGTACTCCTCTAATAAATATATGTGAACAAACAGACCTGGAATTATGTTTCAGACTACAAATCAATTGACAAGATGCAGAAAGGTCTTTTAGACATTCGGTGCCAATTTGGTAGTCGTTTGTAGTATACATATTAGTAGATTCATTAGCAGACATAATAAGAGAAAGTCTCAATATTAGGCCTGGATGGTAGAGTTTCTTCCCATAGGCAAAGTATCCAGGAAAAGTTATCTTAATCAAAAAGAAACATAGTTGATCAAAATTAAATATTGCCAAGTTGCAACCCACAGGAGGCAGATAGGAATGTTTCCACTCACATTTTTAATCAGGGACCAGAATAAAAAATGGTTAGCACTTTCCTACTCATCTAGGGAGTGTGTTTTCTTATTATCAAAAGTGATCATGACTTCCTTTTTCTTTTCTAGATCTCTCTCTAAATCTAAGTGTGCCCACAATTAAAGCAGCACCAACAGGGATTCAAGAAGGAGTTCATGGAAAGATGCCTCTCAGATACATGCCACCTCATTAGGGAGGCTGTTCTTCGACCAAACAATAGAGATATGGGTGGCCAGGCTGGCTGGTGTAGCTCTTATTTCTTGACTTTTTTTTAAAAGAAAAGCTAGATACCATTAGAAGCCTTTCAAAGTTAATAGGGATGTATCTCAAGACACGTTCAGAAGAATCTACTCAGAAATTCATTAACTGTCAATTCTCTTATATACATAATAGATCAAAATTGATAGTCATAATTAAATTTTAATTTGGAAATTTTCTAATGATAGAGTTCATAGTCTCTTTTAAATGCCATATATGTATGCATTCATTCATGTAGTCAACAAACATTTTTAAATGCTCAATATGTGCCATGCTCCACGCTAAGCATGAGGGATTTGAAGATAAAATAAGTCTATGAAAATATACCTATGACCTACCTAATTTATTCATAGGACGAAACGTGGTTCCTAAGAAAATGTTGATGATGTTTGCTATTCACAGAACATCTCGTGCCATCAGGGTATTCTATGTCTGCTTTCCAAAGACTAGGACCTGGAAAATAATATCCAAGTTTGATCTCAATCTCATGGACTGAACAAATATATTCCCTGTCCAGAAAAAGGAGTTCTGGCTTCCAATAGTCTGTGTGACTTGGAAGATTTTGAGTTGATTAGCAGGAACTGTGTTATTTTGAGGCTGAAACAATTTTTGTTTCAAATAGCATAAAGTTGTACCCCAGGAATGATGAAAATGCCAAAAGTAATTTCCAGCATTCCAGAAGATTAAGAAATTGAAAACCAAATATTTGGGGTGAAGGCAAGTGTATAATAAGTGTTTATCCAAAGTTTTATATAAGAATATTATTACCTGAACATGTCAACTCACGACGTGTGGGAGGTTTTGAGGGGGGGGTTTGAGTTAGAGTCTCACTCTGTCGCCCAGACTGGAGTGCAGTGGCCGCTCCCAGCCACCACAGCCTCGACCTGCTGGGCTCCAGTGATCCTTCCGCCTCAGTCTTCCAAGTAGCTGGAACTACAGGCGCGCGCTACCACACCCGGCTAGATGTGTGGGTTTTATACCCATTCTTCCTTTTCCCGTATAATCAAAAGGCACATAGAATTCCCAAAGCAAAATACACAAGCTGTTTTCTTTCGAGCCTCTTTAATATAAATATATATTCCTTTGTCCCTCGTTCCTAGATGCTCAGAACCCCAGAATGGGCAGAAATCCCAAGAGTCATAAGATTGCTACAATTTTATTTAGAGAGGGAAAAGGAGGTTCTGAGAAGTCAAGGCTTCCCCAAAGTACACAAATTAGTGGTAGAGAAGTAAATCAGCTAGACTCTTGACTCTCCAACACGTTGTTTCTTTAGCATTGTACAATCATGCTCAGCACATAGCAAATAAACCTAGAACCTTGAAAGAAGAATGGACTCAGTCTTTGCTCAAAGAGTGGAAGAGGGCCGGGCTCGGTGGCTCAGCCTGTAATCCCGCGCCTTTGGGAGGCTGAGATGAGTGGATTGCCGAGCCCGTGGGTTTGAGACCCGCCTGGACAACATGGTGAGACCTCATCTCTACAATAAATCAAAAAATCAGCCGGGTGTGGTAGCGCATGCCTGTAATTCCGGCTACTTGGAAGGCTGAGGCGGAAGGATTGCCGGAGCCCAGCAGGTCGAGGCTGCGGTGGCCGGGAGCGGCCACTGCACTCCAGTCTGGGTGACAGAGTGAGACTCCAACTCAAAAAAAAAAAAAAGAGTGGAAGAGATTGTTCTGGAAGACAGTATATCCATATAACTTTCCTTGCAAGGATTCCCTTTGTTGTCTTCATTCTTTCCAAAAAAGTCCTGATGTTCTGATTCATACGCAACACTTCTCCTGTGTCCTGTGGTGTGTCTTCCAAATCATCCTCTCTCTAGCATTCATAAGAAAAACAAAGCAAATACAACTTCCCAGAACCACTGGTCACAAGTTTCCTTGAGTCTTGCCTCTTTCTTCAGGACTTGATAACTCTCTTTTTCACTAGGTTGTAAAAAACGTATCTTTAATCACCACCATCCCTTTTAGAATTTCAAAGGCCTAGCCCAGCAGTTCATCTTAGAGATGCAAACATTTCCCTGACTTGCTCATTTATCTCAAGTCACACACAGAAAGTTCTTTGGCAGCTGTTCAAGGGAACAAAGGTGAAGCCTCCAATTAAGAATGACTTATGTGGACTCCTCCAGCCAGGAGTCACCCTGCCTTGTTAACCTCCTTGCTCCGTTGTAAAAGGTGAGAGCCTATGCACTCAAAATTCATTTATTCCTGTTAAGGGTAATTATCTCAATTTTTGATAATGCCTCCAGCTGTCGAAGAGTGATGATATGCCAGTGAGTGTTGCTCTCCATTCAAGAAGAAAATATGAGGAACTACTTAACACAGATTAGGTCTCAGTTCATAAACACGGCAAGTTTCAATGTGCCTGTTTAAAGCACAGGATTCAAATTTAAACTTCTCAGCAGGGTATGTTTTTATGTCTTGAATGTGTTCTTCAAATCTAAATGACAATAGGGGCATAGCATAAAGACGAGAAAGACAAAGTTTGAGACAGGATTTTTACTAGAAGAGACAATTACACTACCCTGGAAGGATGGGCAGCCTCTGAGATAAGGTTCTATCCCACCGACATAGAAATTTGCTCAAATTTTTCCCCTTCCTTCAGCTATTCTCTCTCTCTCTCTCTCTCTCTCTCTCTCTCTCTCTCTCTCTCCCCCCCCTCACCCTCCCCTTCCCTTCCCTCCTATCCCCCTCCATCCCATCTCACCTGCCTTTCTTAAGCCAAACTTCTTTAAACACTGAACATTGTCGTGGAACCCATTCTCTTCTAAATGAATACACTGTTTTTCGGCTCTGCCAATGTTACTTTATCAAACTGCTCTCTGTAGCACCATCCTTGTGGCTAAATCTCATTGACAATTTTTTTTTTTTGAGTTGGAGTCTCGCTCTGTCACCCAGACTGGAGTGCAGTGGCATGCTGCTCACGACCACCACAGCCTCGACCTGCTGGGTACTGGTGATCCTTCGGCCTCGGCCTTCCAAGTAGCCAGAACTACCTGCGCGCGCTACTACGCCCGGCTAATTTTTTTGATTTATTGTAGAGATGAGGTCTTGCCAAGTTGCCCTGGTGGGTCTCAAACCCGCAGTCTCCAGCAATCCACTCGCCTCAGCCTCCCAAAGAGCTGGGATTACAGGCTGACAATTTTCCATTTTTCTTTTCTATAATGCAGGCATCATTTAGGAACCTCCCTTGCCCTCAAGCCCTAAGGGAAATTGCCTTAATCTCCCCCTAATTTCATGGCCAGTGAAAGCCCAAAGTCCTTCCAGTGGTTCTGTGAAATACCGTTGAAGAGCTACTATGTGCGAGGAACACATAGAAAACAAACCTATGAAGTAGAAAGCACTACTGTCTTTATTTTTGCAGATAAAGAGACTGTAGCTCAGGGTGGCTACAGCACAGCTGATCAGTGAGGAGCCTAGAATGAAGCCTAGTCAGTCCAGCCCCATCTCTGCCTGACTCTGCCCACCCTGGTCTCCAGGCCTCTTCCGTATCTTCGGTTTTCTCACCTTTCTCGGTTCCTCACCACATCTTCTCCAGTGTGAAATTCAGCACCTCCTTCATAATGAAATGATAATAATAACCTCTTAAATCAGGCACACATTACATGGAACAGAATTTTTGTGAGGTTTTATAAGTGTCACATCACATAGAGATTTAAGGCCTCTGCTATCTCCCTTTTGTTTTGTGGTGTTCCCTTCTTCACCTTTCCCTTTCAGAATTAACCCAAGACCTCCAAATTCTCCTTCTGTTCTGAAGATCAACTTCTCCTTCTTTTGAAATGTTGACATGGGTGGTTTTATTATCAAGCATTTGTCAAAACTTTATTTTTTTTTCAACAAACCCATATCTTTCATAATAAGAATTCCAGTGCTACCTGTTAAAGACAAGCAGTAGGCCAGGCACAGGGCTCATACCTCTAATCCCTGCACTTGGGGAGCCTGAGGTGGAAGGATTGCTTGAGCCCAGGAATTCAAGGCCAGCCGTGTAATAAAGCAAAGCCTCATCTCTAAAAAAAAAGAAAAAATATTTTAAAAATAAGCTGAGCACAGTGGTGCAAGCCTGTAGTCCCAGCTACACAGGAGGCTGAGGCAGGGACTACAGAATTTTAAGGCTGCAAGGAGCTATGATAGCACCATTGTAACAGAGCAAGACCCTGTTACAAAGAAACAAACAAAAAGACAAGCAGTAACAGTAACTTTCCCTAACTTACAACAATTCTTTGACTCTAAGTAGCATTTTAACTCTTCAACACTCTCTTCTTGTTGTACTCTCTAGTTTTGGTGTCTGAATGCCATACTCTGATAATTTTTCTTCTGCCATTCTGGTTAATTCTTTTTAAACTTATTTTGGGGTGATTGATTCTCTGCTCATATCCTAAATAAACATTTCTTCCTTGTTAATCTCCTAAATATTGGTGTCCTTCAGAATTCTGCTGCAAGTCCTTTTTTCCCTTAACCTAGCCCATTGGCTCCAAAATTTTCATTTATAAGCATAGCTTTATTTACATCCACGTCTTCCACATTTCTCCAGCACAATCCTCATTTTCCTGACACAGAGACCGGAATATCCCACAGTCTGTCCCGCGTTTCCCCTCAAGTCTACCAAATTCTCCAACACTGAATTTGTCTTCTTTCAAAGCTTTCTCCTCCTGTGATATCCTGCTCAGCTCCACCATCCATTGGCCAGGGGCTAGATCAGGAATCTCAGCATCTTCCTTGACTTCTCCTTCCTTATCACCACCCAGTCCACTTCAAACGCCCCTTGATTCTAACTCTTACAAGCCCCTCTAATGCATCCATTTCTCTCTAGTTCTTCAGCCACTGCTAGAAAAGGTCACCACCCTGTCACGCTATGCGGTCCTCTTGTCTTCGGTCTTGTCTTGCCTCTCTTCAATCAATTTTCTATTAGACATGGCTATCAGAAAGACACTTTTTAGGATAGAATTTGAATCTTGCCATTACCCTAATTAAGATCTTTCCCCTGGCCTGAAGGATAACTATTTGGCCCTGTGTAACCTTTGTAGCCTCATATCCGCTTGGTGTGCTTCGGCTTCCATTTCTTCATGCACTCAGTGTGCAAACAGACAGAACAACTTTCATTTCTTCAAACACGCTGTGCTATCTCTCATCCCACAGTTTTCCAACATGCTGTTTACTCTGCCAGAAACACAGACCTCTTTCCTCTTAGTCTGACTTCCTTTGGGAGATAACTTAAATGTTGTTTTCCCAAGAAGCCGTCTCTGATTCCCCTGTGCTGCATTAGGTGCTCCTGTTATATTCATTGTAGCTGCAGGTGAAAGAAGCCCCCTCTGAAACTGATTTCTGACTTTCTAAAGAGAATGTATCGGCTCATGTACTAAAAGTCTACTGGCCCAGCTTCAAGCCTGGATGAATTCAAACCTTCAAATGAGTTCATTCAAAAATGTGTCTACCTTCATCATGCAGCTCCTTTTCCTCTTTATTTAGCTTCATGTTCACAGAATTTCTCCATTTGTGATGACAAGATGGCCACCAGCAACTCCAGGAATAAACTCTAATTTAGCAATCCCTGATGAGTGTGACTCTTCCTGGTAATTACAGCTAAAATCCCAGGAATTCCTCTCACTGGCGGGATCTCTCACTGGATCCCATGACCTCTTCTGGAGCTAAGGTAGAAACATTCAACCTTACTCAACCACATGGGCTGGCAGGGGAAGAGGGTGGCTTCCCTAAGGAAAAGCAGGGCATTATTTCCAGGAAAGAAAGGGTAAAGTTGGAGGCTAGGCAGATCAAAGATAGATGATAGGTAGGTAGGTAGGTAGGTAGGTAGGAGATAGATAGATAGATAGATAGATAAATAGATAGATAGATGATAGATACTTGATACTTGATAGGTACTTTGATACAAAGATAGATACACAGAGAGAGAGAGACAGGTGATAGATATAATAGGTAGGTAGATGAGCTATAGTTACAATAAATACGATAGGAAAGTAGGTAGGTAGATATGTAGATAAATGATAATAGATACGTACATACATACAATAGATATGATACATAGTAGCTAGGTAGGGAGAGAGAGATGAGAGGGAAAAATGAAAGCAAATGTTTACTTCTTTAAGTCAGCCTTGAGAGTAATTAGATTATTGATGTAAGAATGTGGCTTTTTGCTTCCTTGTTGCTCCCAAAGGATACTAATGAGAAGCACACAGCATAAGCAGGAAAAAGATAAAGAAAACGAAGAAGGAGAATGGTGCCTATCAATTCCTGTGTGTGGGGTCCATGCCCTTTCACTCTGTCCTCACTCCAGCTTCTGAGCTTCATAAGTACTTGCTAAATAAATAAATGAGTGAATAAACTCAGGGGTAGGCCATCCTTCTAGTGTGGGATCCTGAATGTCCATCCTCTGTTTTCCATCTCAGGGTAATAAACGTATTGTCTCTTGAGACAAAGACAAAACAAGAAGGAGGTATCTGCTTCTGAAGACCAAGCAGCAAGTTGCAGGGGGAGGGACCCGGCCTCCTACGAATACCAAGTGAAATAACTCAGGGTTCCAGAGATGTGAAATATATCGATGTCCTCGGACCTAAACAACAATTTTAAAAGAAAAACATATTTGAAGAAAATTTGGTTTTGGTTTTTGAAAGTGGCAAGAACATGAAACTAAAATTCCTTTTAGAAAAGTATTTCCCAAGTCATTTTTGACTTTTCATTTCTTTGTTTGTTTTTAATCTTGTTGTTGTTTCTAAGGTGTATAACTTAACCCAAGTGACTTGTACAACTTTATTTCCAAGCTGTTCACGGCTCAACTTCTAAATATAATGAATAAATCCTAGAAAAATGATGGAAGGGACTTCAAGAATGATCATGATGAAACGATGTGAGATTTTTAAATCTCAAGAAGACACAACAATAAAAATGTTTGGGTTCTTTGGTCTTTGACTTCTGATTCAAATATGATTCTTTGGTAGTTCTTTTTCGAAACAGTTTTTTCAAATTGTTTTCATGGTATGTTCAGTATCTCATACGTAAATCGAAATGAAATGATCACCTTGTGGGAAAGAAAAAATGGTCTTTTACAAAATGCAAAATGCTACATTATATTCATTCCAAGAAATTTCTTGTGCCAGAAACTGTTAGGAACTAAGGATACACAAATTTCTGTTTTTCTTTCTTTCTTTTTTTTTTTTTTTTTTTTGAGTTGGAGTCTCACTCTGTCGCCCAGACTGGAGTGCAGTGGCTGCTCCCGGCCACTGCAGCCTCGACCTACTGGGCTCCAGCGGTCCTTCCACCTCAGCCTTCCAAGGAGCCGGAACTACGGGTGTGCACTACCATGTCCGGCTAGTCTTTTATTTGTTGTAGAGACGAGGTCTCTCCAAGTTGCCCTGGCGGGTCTTGAACCCATGGACTCAGGCAATCCTCTCGCCTCGGCCTCCCAAAGTACTGGGATTACAGGCTGAGCCACTGAGCCCAGCCTATACACAAAAATTTCTAAGGCATATACCTGCCTCTAGGAAGCCTCGGTCAAATAAGACAAATAGATGTTTAAATATATCCTTGCAATCACTACACTAGGGGAATGTCATAGACCAGTGGGAGTAGAAAAGTGTGATCAATTTTACTACAAATTAAATTCAATGATAAATTATTTCTATTTATAATGGAAATACCTTCAACATTTCATAATTTATTATGATGTTTAATAGTAAGTTTTCACTAAAAAATATATAAGTAAGCTGGGCTCGGTGGCTCAGCCTGTAATCCTGCGCCTTTGGGAGGCTGAGGTGAGTGGATTGCCTGAGCCCGCGGGTTCGAGACCCACCTGGGCAAGCGAGACCTCATCTCTACAATAAAGTAAAAAAATTATCCAGGGGTGGTAGTGCGCACCTGTAATTCCGGCTACTTGAAAGGCTGAGGTGGAAGGATCACCGGAACCCAGCAGGTCAAGGCTGCGGTGGCCGGAAGCGGCCACTGCACTCCAATCTGGGCGACAGAGTGAGACTCCAACTCAAAAAAAAAAAAAAAATATATATATATATATATATATATATATATATATATATGTATATATCATACCTTAAGAGTTTTCTTTATTTTTAATTTACTTAAAATTTTTATTAGAAATGATATTTGAATTTTATAGTGACTTTTAGAAATATGTTGACATAATCATTAGCTTCCTTAATTTAATTTGTTGATGTAATAAATTACATTGATAGATTTCTTAACATTGAACCATCCTTAAGATTTAGAATAAACTCTACTAGACCATATACTATTTTCTTAACACAAGGCTGGAATTGGTTGCTAAATACTATACAGGATTTTTATATCTATATTCATATAGAAAATTATATTTTTTAGTAAGATATTGAACAACTTTTAATATTAAAGTTATACTAGCATTATTTTAAAAAATCAGGAAGCTTTTGTTCCTTTTCTATGGTTTGTAGTAATTTTAATAACAGTAGTTTTTTATTTTAAAAGATAAATAAAACTTTTGAAAAACTTGTGCATGTTCTTTCTTTCACAATCCATTTCTCAATTTGCAATAAAAGAAAATTTGGTTCTATCAAATTTATACATTTTTTCTGAAATTGCTTAATCATCATATAGACACATGTTGTCACAGGTTGGATTCCCTGTGAAACAAATAGTAAGGAAGCAGGGAGAGAAGTTGAAACAGGCAGAAGGAGAGGGTAAAATCAACAGAGGTTTTGGACCATTTCACCAGGAGTACTAGAGCCAGGAATAGAGGTATAGGTATAGGTATAGATATAGATCATACGTGTGTGTATACATATATATATACACACAGAATATAGAGAAATAATAATGTTCAATCAAATACTTGACCACCCTGTGGTCCTGTCAAACTGACCCATAAAATTGACCATCACATCCCTTAATGAGGCAGAGGGGAACTCCCTCTGAGCAGGGAACCTAACATTAGATGAAGCAGCTTTCTTATGCCAAGGACAAGTCCTGGAGGTTCAGTTATGAGCCATCTGCAGCAGTTGACTCTGAATGGAGACATTGGGGTGGCATACTCCTGTGTCCACTGTGCATGAATGCTTTCATTGGACTAAAATTATCACTTTATTTCCCTGGAAAAAAATATCAGCATGGATCAGTGCCTTCCAAATTTTACAAAACTTCTTTTTGCCTTTATGAAGGCAATTATTTCACAACTTCACCTAGAAATTTGGGTGCTCAGTGGGCTTTAAACATGTTAATTTCTAAATAGGACCACCAAAATTAAGTGAACAGCTTTTCCATTTGGCAAATATAATGATTTCTGCATTCAGAAATAAGTTGCGAGCCTCTCAGATGAGATTTTTCTCTCCTCATGACTTTATCTCAACACAAGTATATAGTAGTCATAAAATCTGCAATTTGTTATACTATTGCTTTAATGTTTACTGTCTTCATTGATCAAACAATGTTCTCTGGGGTTACAGAATTGCACATAATATTTTTATTCCCAATATGCCCATTTTTAAGGTAAATCTTATGAAAAATTATTGGTAAATGTAACAAGATCCCCTTATTTATATTTCACCATGACATCTTTATTATTGCCTCAAAAAGTTGCATTTCTTACACTACTGGGGGTGCAGTATCGATTAACAGGAAGTCCAGGGCTCCCCAAGATCTGGGCTCAATATAATTTTATTTATTTAAGTGGAAAAAATACATAAGTTAATTAATATTATTTAGAAAGTTTCATCTTAAACATTAAACAAAGGTTTATCACTCTTATATCTACAGCTCTAAATAGAAAAGTACCCCACACTTACAAAAAAGGAAAAATGTTACTTTTATTTCCATTTCCTTTCTTAAAAAAATTAGATTAATTTTTTATCAACTTTTTTGTGGTCACTTTCTACAACTAAAGTATTATAAAGTATTAAGAATTATCAGCCTTTTGTGAAGGTGTTTAATATACCAACTGGCTACGGGCACTGCCCAATTACAGTTACTTTTATAGAATGTAATGGTACAATAACATATACTGTATCCACTAGCATTGCAGTTCTTACTCTTTACAATGATGATGGAGAAACACTTGATGTTTCAGTCAGGGTTCTCCAGAAAGATGAAGCCGATAGGATATATATTTAGAGAGAGAGAGAGACAGTGCGATGTGAGAAAGGATTTATTAGAGGAATTAGCTCACTTGATTATAGAGGCTGAGAATTCTTACTAAAAGTCACCTGGAAGCTGGAGAGCCAGGGAAGCCATGACTCAGTCCAAGTCCAAAGACCTTAAAACCAAGACACCAGTGGTGTAACACTCAGTCCAAGATGAGGGCAAGGCAGGGGAGGGGGTGAGGCGGGTGCTAGTTCCAGAATTCAAAAGCTCAACCAAATTGTATAACTTAGTGTCCTAATTCATGCCTTTCCACCTATCCACTCCCAACCAAACCAAACACAATGCACATATACGCACTGTAATATAATATTTCACACAGGCTGTCTTGACCCAGTTCTGAAGTCCTGGCTAGAAACTCTCAATTCACCTTCAAGGTCAATTTGCTCCTCCCCCCACACTAAAAACTGCTTTCCTTATTAGGTTTCCACTCTCTGGGGCCACAAAGCATATATCTGAAAGGCCCTAATTATGGGGCTTTTACACTCCTAGATCAGGTACTAAACAACCAGGGACAGCCTCTAGGCTCCAGAGCTGTGTAATTATCCAAATTCACCAGTGTTTAGGAAGCCCCCAAAACCTAGCTATCCTCACCCTGCCAGCCATACATAATCTGTTTTTGTAGCTCCAGCTTGCTGCTAGCCTGGTACAATCCTATGCATGGGCCTGTGTGACAGTCTTCTTTATTTTAGAGCTGTAAGGAACAAAAGAAGTCTGCCTTTGGTCCATCTTAGTGCCAGTGTGTTGTGTCTGGTCATCCAAAAAAATCTTTAAATTTTATGAAACACACACTTGCTTATTTGTGTCTGTGCCTCTCTACTTCCAGACACTTACATCTCCTGTTTTCTCCTTTCATGTAACATCTTGATGCCTGCCCTCACCTTCAACTATGAATAGTCTGTTCTTTTGACTCAGAGATGGACCCAAAATTTTTGACCTTCAGGGACCCTTTCCCATGTCTGCTTCCCACCAGTCCTCTTGCCATTCTTTGGGCCTCTGTTAAAGCACACATCCTCTATTTTATATCACAATGCTTTGTGGACAGACCTGTGGTCCCACAAAGGACAGATTATTCAAACGGGTGGGCCATTTGATAAGATATTTGAAAACATGAGTGTTTTCGTTTCTTTCAATTCCTCTCAGTTTCTGGCATGAGTTATATTACAAGGAAGGCCCCGCCGCCGATAGTTATTGAATTCAACTCATTGGAGCACTGCCACGAAATTTCAACCCTGCCTGAAAGTGACAAGTCACATTCCTGCCAGCTTGAAGCTCCTTTCTTCTGCCCCCTGGTGCAGAGGTTTGCAGGAAAGATGAACAAAATAGAGAAAAAGCAAACCTGAAAGGAAGGTTTACAGGCCTGACCCCAGTGGAAGTGGGTAAACAGAAGCAAGGCAACAAAAACACTACATTTTCAAAAGGTTTTAGGGGACTTTAGAGTGGGGACACACAAAAGGTGCTCAACAAATATTTGCTGAATACAACTGCCAGATTTCAA
Organism: Cephalopachus bancanus; assembly: GCA_027257055.1. Classification (NCBI taxonomy): domain Eukaryota; kingdom Metazoa; phylum Chordata; class Mammalia; order Primates; family Tarsiidae; genus Cephalopachus; species Cephalopachus bancanus. The sequence goes on from JAPVLO010000614.1 coordinate 1,005,064, forward strand.
AACCTTAAATTCTGTTCCAGGATCAGATCACGTTTAATTTGAGCTGCCTGAATATAGAGGGCCACCATGGACAAAAATTCTTCTTATTGCAGTTAATTTGCCTCTGAATTATTCACATGTTAATTAAATTTACTTGGGTCCTAATTGCATAAGTTATTGTTCTAAAGACAAAATCCTTTATTCTCCATAATGCATGAGTTGTGGTATTGTACCCCCTGTAAGATTCTTCGAAGTCTTATCCTAAAATACTTTCTTTAGTTTAAAAAAGAGAGAGAGGAAAATATCTAATAAAATTTTCTCTCTTGAACTACAATTAATTTAAGATACATGATGCTTAGCAGACATCTCTAAGGAAAAGATGGTTTCATTTTGTTTTTAATGCAAAGTGCCGTTTGCACTGGCAGATTTGTATAACCTAACTATCATATGGCTAATTACATGAATTTAATGATTAAAAAAAAAGTATGCATAGCCAAAGAAAGCACAAGGACCAGAACTTCAGCTGGAATAAAAACCTACAGTGAAGGCGGGAAGTTCTCAGTCTGACTATTCTGTATTTAATCTTTCTCAATTTTTCTTTCTCTCTCTCTACCTCTACCTCTAGTTTTACCTCTGAATGGCATTTCTCCCTCTCATTCCTTCTTTCTCATTGGTCAGGCTTTTACTTATCCTATAGTCTAATTCTGGGACAGCCAATCAAATAGGCTCATCTCATGACCAGTGAACCTGCTCAATCCTATCAATTTTTCGATCTCTTCCTGGGTTTAGGCTGCCTTAAGTCTGATGAGCACTCCAGGAGTGACTGACAAATTCAGTCAACCCCATCATTTTCAGCTTTCTTTTTTCCATGAAGGGAAATAAGAACTTAAAGCCTAGAATGATTCTAGGCTTCCAAAATCCCTAATCAAATGGCAGAAATCCTCATCTTTGGTTTATTTCAGGATTTCAGGACAAGTCAAACTCACTAACATCTGTTATTTATCTGTTTCTTCCCAGCACTTGGCTGCATACTCTAATATATCCAGAAACATGACAAAATGGCAAAATTGAACAACAGTTGAGGAATTCTTTGTCATGTTAGAGATGAGAAAAATTTAGACTTATTTAGAATATCTGGCTCTTGTTTTAGAGAACTTTTAGAGCCAGTTAATGATACAGGACATGGTTCTTGACACAGCTAAAGAATAATAATACTAAAAATTTTAAAAGAACACACTTCAATCAGTTATGACATTGACCAACACAGACTTCAAATTCTAGAGGAATTCAGGGAAGGGAAAAATTATTATAAGGTAGTTCAGGCTGAAAGCTGCGAAGAGAGAATTGTATGAGGAGATGGATTGAGTGACAGGAGAGAGGTCTTCATGAGGAGAATGAAAAGCGTAGGTGTGGAGTTACTTGAGGGATAACTTTCAACATCAGACCAAAGAGTTTGCAATTCATCTTAAAACTGCATCTGTTCATTCTAAAATAAGTCCTTAAAGGTTTTGAAGCAGGAAGGAGACATCATGAAAACAGAATTTCATGAAAGGAGATCCAACATCGCATGGTGGTTAAGAGCATGAGTTTTGGATCCATGATCCAGGCAGACTGGCCTTGAATCCTGGCTCAACCACTTTTTCGCTCTGTGATCCTGGGTGCGTCTCTTAACCTCAGTATCTTCATCTGTAAAATGATGGGAATGATAATAGTACCTGCCTCACCAAGCTATTTGGAGGATTAAGTGAATTAACGTGTGACATATTCAAAATAATACTTGAACTTATTAACGGCGTTATTAACCACACATCATGGAATGAAGAGCTCTCTGCTCACAGAAAGATCAGTTTGATGCTTTCTGGCATAAATCAGAAGGCAGATGATAGCAGTTGAACCTAGGACTATGTAAGGAATCCCAGCCAGTGTTTCCAAGAGGGATGTAGCAGGTCTGGGGCTGAAACAGGATGAGGAGTTAAAGGTAAAGCCACAATGTTGAAAATATACCGTGTGGGTTCACCAAAATTAGCCATTTTGAAGAAATAAATGTTAAGCAGATGAAAATGTGTGTTTTGCCGGGCTCGGTGGCTCAGCCTGTAATCCGGTGCTTTGGGAGAACGAGGTGCCCGCGGGTTCAAGACTCGCCTGGGCAACTTGGTAAAACCTCATCTCTACAATGAATCAAAAAAAATTAGCCGGGAGTGGTATGGCATGCCTGTAGTTCCAGCTACTTGGAAGGCTAAGATGGAAGGATCGCCGGAGCCCAGCAGGTCGAGGCTGCAGTGGCCAGGAGCGTGCCAGTGCACTCCAGTCTGGGTGACAGAGTGAGACTTCAACTCAAAAAAAAAAAAAAGAAAGAAAGAAAATGTATGTTTTTGCAACTTTGAAGTAAAATTATCCATGCATATCATTTGTAATAATACCAATTCTCATAAAAATTCATAAATTTCTCCCCTCCCATTTTTATTATCTCTCACAGTCCTTCACTAACAGGATATTGCTCTGTTCTTTTTATTCCCCATTTATACTTCCAGCCATATCCTCATCAAAAATTTTCCTACATATGTTTTTACCTTCCAACTTACCTTGCTCACCTCATTTCTCTAAAATGTCTACTAGTTTCCACCACTACACTCCAGTCTGGGTGACAGAGTGAGACTCCAACTCAAAAAGAAAAGAAAAGAAAAGAAATTCTCCCTCAAAAAAAATTACGAGGTGGGAGTACAGTCATGGCTCTGTGGGACTTCAAAGAGGGCACAAAGATGAGCTTTGTCTTCAGTTATCTTTTAAAGGGCCAATCACCTATAAGCTTTAGTCTCTCCCATTTTTTTCTATCCTCTTACTGAATTTATTCTTATATACATGGAAATAGACATATACATCTAAAACAAACTGTTAAAAATGAGCATCTAGGTCAAACCTTTCCTATGAAACATCGGTCCAAAGATGTTTACGTTATTTTTTTTTTTTTTTTTTTTTTTTTTTTTGAGTTGGAGTCTCACTCTGTCGCCCAGACTGGAGTGTGGTGGCCGCTCCCGGCCACCGCAGCCTCGACCTGCTGGGCTCCGGCGATCCTTCCGCCTCAGCCTTCCAAGTAGCCGGAATTACAGGCATGCGCTACCACGCCCGGCTGATTTTTTGATTTATTGTAGAGATGAGGTCTCACTGCCCAGGCGGGTCTCGAACCCGCGGGCTCAGGCAATCCACTCACCTCAGCCTCCCAAAGTGCTGGGATTACAGGCTGAGCCACCGAGCCCGGCTTAAGTTATTTTTTAAAAGGCTCCAAGACTCTCTTCCCCACCTTGGGGAGGTGAATCTTCTCTCTCTCTCTCTCTCTCTCTCTCTCTCTCTCTCTCTCTCTCTCTCTCTCTAATTTACTTTTAAATACACTATGTTTTCTAATTTAAAAAAAAGGTTCCAAGAACTTTCCACAGTCATTACAAATATGAAAGGAACTTATAACTTTGTATCACTCAGAATCTAGAGTACACTGAGCAGCATAAAGTTACTATAAGCCGTCTCAAATTATTTTACAACAATTTGATGAAGAGCATACTGTTCTTTACTTCTTAAAAACAAGGAGTCTGGAACTCCAAGAGGTGAGATATATCTACTAACAGTCACTCAACTAATGGGTACTGGAGATAATTGTGAAACCCAGGTCTTCTGACTCTTCTGGCTGCTGGATCAAACTTCTACCAGTTCTGTTGCCTGAACTTGACTGGAATTGGGTTCAGTGTCTATATAATATCTTCTTCTATAGCTGTACATCATTCAGGACTGTTGTTCATTTGTGTAATTTTTCATTTGAATGTATGTCATTTTCAGGATATAAGAAGAGGCTGTCTGGACACTGACCATTCCCTTCAATGGCCCTTTCCTCCTTTACAATCCACCCAATCTTTTTTGCAATTTCTGTTGGCATTTGTTTGGAATGCTTTGAGCAACAAGTAACAGGTAACCCAGCTCTCAGAGGCTTAAAACATGAGAATATTTGAATTAGACAAGATTCTGAAGACCAGTTTGGGTTCAAAAGTTGATGCGAACAATTCAGAATTGGCTGGTTTTATTTTACTACTCCCTTCACTTACTACCAAACTGGCAAAAAATAAAAAAAGACATACTGTAGCTCAGGGATACAAGTTAGTGACTCTCTGCTGTCTTCTCTATTTCTCAAGAATGTGCCCAAATTTGATGTCAAATAGTAGTGTCAACACAAGGAACTCACTTTGATAACACTTAGTTGAGAGAGAGGGTAATGTCATGTCCTGTCCTATTATCATATAAGGAGATTCTTAACTCCCAGCTAGTCACTTTTGTGTTCTATTTCTCATGTAACATCAAGCCTACAACACCTTGTCCATGATCCCCATGGGGTGATTTAGTAGCTGAAAAATGTCTTCAAATATCCAGACTCAAAAAATAAAAATAAAAATAAAAACCCAGGATTTTTCTATAATTATGTTCCTCTAACCATAAACTTTGTATCTTCCTATGAATCATCCCAAGGTCACAAACTGAACACTACAGATCCAGTCTGCACCTCATCATACCAGAATCCCAAACAGGGCAAAATAAGCAAGGGGGAAATTTTTTTTCTCTTGCAGATGTCTACATTTTTATTAGAACAAAACAATCTTTCACAGATACTCCCTAGCAGACTTTCTAATGTGAGGTCATTGGTCAGAACCAAGTCACATTGCCACCCCTGGCTACAAGGGGGTCTGGGAAAGTGAAAATCTGGCACAAGAAAAAGGGAACTCTATAACTGAGTTAGGCCATGGCTAACTTTGGGGTGCAGCACTTTGCCTCTCTGACCAAAATGTGGATTTGATAACAAAAAGTACAGAAAAATGGTTAGTGGTTAGACATTAAACAATGTCTGTTAAGCAGACTTTCCATATAACATGTATAACATTTTTTTTGCATGATTCATGGCTTGGGAGAAGAACCTGTGTGTTTATATGATCTTAAACTAAACAAAACACTCCATCCTGTCAAATGTTTTCTCTTGATCAAGCTTCACAAGGCAACCAAACTTTGTCCTTATTTTTTGTGTGTTCTGCCATTTATTTTCAAATCTCTAAGGAGTCTACAACTTTATTGCCCAATTTTGTATTTCATTGTTAATCATTCTACTGGTTACCATCTCAAAGACTTTGCAATCAAATTCCCAGTGCGCGCGAGCACACACACACACACACACACACCCCAGAAGTCCAATTCCAGATGTCACCTCTTACTCATCATTCTTAAACTAAATAATTGATGGCTTTTGTAACCAAGCTTGCAGATGACAAGTCTTCCAGAGGCTTTCCTGTAGTAGAGGGTGAATGCCTAATCCCAATCAGCATCAGCCAGCCTCCGGCTAGAATCCACTGTTTCTTTAAGGGCTTATGTTTTTGAATTTTTCTTCTGTGATTTCAACATTTAGACCTTTATTTCCCCTGCTATCAATAGCAACCCTGAGAGAATTCCCAAATATTTCCTTGTTTTGTCTCCTTTTCTTTCTTCTCTAAATGAATTTAAAGAAGAGGTCATCATTTATGACTTTATTGAACCTTATCATTTTTTCTCTATTTTTCTGTTTCTTCTATCTCCTGATTATTCCAGTAATCAATAACCCTTCCTTAATTTAGAAGCCCCCATATTCAAAATTCAACTACACACAGACTGTAAATTATAAATTCAAAATGAGTGGACTTTTGTAGTTATCATGTTTTGTAGCAAATATTATGCATACAAAGTGTCATTATTTTTTTCTTGTTTGCACCTCTATTAAACTCATTACAATTACAGTGGTGGATAGAATGGAAGGGCATAGAAAGAAATCCCCAAGAATTTATAGGGTATGAGGCCTAATACTTATAAATTAATTATATACAACTACTAATTAGCAATTTAAGATGTAATGAAAATAGGATTTGTACCAGTTGGTATTAAGTCCAGCTATGTGTAACAGAGATCTTCAGGGTATAGTAGCTTCATGGAGACATTTATTTCTCTCTCACTACTTGTAACTCATTGGCTATAACATGGTCAGGTGGCCAAAGGGAGTCTATCACGGAAGCTAAGAAATGTTATTCAGTTCAGTGTCACTGTGCTCAGCCAGCCAAAAGGAAGTCGTCTAGGGAGACTAGGAAATACAGTTCTTTAGTTTGATGGGGATGTGCTTAGCTAAATATTTGTGACTGGTTGCTTGAAAAGAAGAGGAATGAATTTGGAAAGAAAATTGGAAATCTCGGCTGCATCACTAGATCTCTATGAAGTGAACACAAAGTATATTTTAAGTGCTTTCACAGTTTTGCTTATGATGAATATTTTTCTAATCCATGCATTCTTAACAAGGCAATATCACTCCCAAGGGGGTGAAATTGGTTCTTGGGGAGAGACCAAAAAAATTTACTTTCACCATGTATAAAACACAGAAATATGTATAATGCATAACGTATTTACAGTATAACTGTGGCATTAAAATTTCATGGGGGAGGCTTTTAGGGAAAAAAAAAATCTTAAAAGGCTCTTTGGGTGGTGGCAGAAGTGAAAGTGAAAAATGTTTGAAAAACATTGTTTCAGCCCCACACAGGAGTTTTCAGAAATATATCTCAAGGTCGGGCAAGAAAGCTTGCATCTTTGGGCAAATTTTCTTTTTAATATTCTAAAGACTATATAATGCAATAAATGGAAAGGACAAATAATCTCCGATCGGGCCAACCATTCATTCATTAACAACTTTCTTTCCTGTTTTTATTTTAGATTCAGTGGGTAAATATGCATGCTTAACTGTTAAGTAGTGGTGGGGATTGGGTCTCAGGTGGTTTATTCCCCAGATAGCAAACATTGTACCCAATAGGTAATTTCTGAACCCTAACCCCCCTTCAGGCCTCCTCCCTTATTGGTGTCCCCAATATCTAATATTTCCACCTTTATGGTCATTTAGCTCCTGCATATAGGTGAGAACATGCAGTATTTGTTTTTCTGTTTCAGAGTTAGATCACTTAGGATGATGACCTCCAGCTCCATCCACATTGCTGCAAAGAACATGATTTCAATTTTTTAAATAAATTGTTGGTGGGCACTTAGGTTGATTCTATGATTTTGCTATTGTGAATAGTCCTGCAGTGAACATATGAGTATGGGTATCTATTTTATATACTGATTTTTTTTCCTTTTTAGAGTACATCTGTAGTAGTGGAATTTTTTATTCAAACAGTAATTCAATTTTCAGTTCTTTGAGAAATCCATACTGTTTTTCATAGAGGTTGAACTATACAATCTCAGTAGTAGTGAATGAACTTTCCCTTCTCTCTGCAACCATGCCAACTTCTCTGTTGTTTTTTGAGCTTCTAATAATAGCCACTCTGACTGGTGGGAGGTGATATCTGATTTTGGTTTAATTTGCATTTCTCTGAAGATTTATGATATTGAGCATTTTTTCATGTTTGTTGATCATTTGTGTGCCTTCTTTGAGAAGTGACTATTCATGTCCTTTACCCACATTATGACACAATTGCAGTTTTCATGTTGATTTTTAGTTCCTTGTAGATTCTGGATATTATCCCTTTGTGGCATAATTTGCAAATGTTTCCTTTTATTCGGTAGGTTTTTTTGTTCGCTCTGTTGATTATTTCTTTTGCTATGCAAAAGCTTTTTAGTTTAACTAAATCCCATTTGTCTAGTTTTAGTGTTTTTTTTTAGTTTTCCTTTTAGAAATATTTTATCTTCTTAGGTGTAATCTCAGGGCTTTTTATTGTTGTTATTGCTTACTTATTTCTTTGTTTTTTGTGGCTAGTATGAATGGGATTGAGCTCTTGATATGGTTCTCAGCTTGAGAGTTGTTGGTGTGTAGGAATGCTACTGATTTTTGTACATTGATTTTGTATACTGAGACTTCACTAAATTTATCAGATCTAAAAGTTTCTTGGCGGAATCTTTGGGTCTTCTAGATATACAATCTTGTCATCCATGAACAAGGATAGTTTGACTTCCTCCTTGCCTATTCATATGCCTTAATTCTTCTCTTGCCTGATTGCTCTTCCTAGGACTTTGAGTACAATGTTGAATAAGAGTGGGGAAAGTAAACATTCCCGACTTGTTCCTGTTCTGAGGGGGAATGATTTCAACTTTTGCCAATTAAGTATGATGTTGGCTGTGAGTTTGTCATATATGGCTCTTGTATTTTGAGATATGTTCCTTCGATGTCTAGATTGTTGAGAGTTTTTATCATGAAGAAATGCTGGATTTTATTGAATTTGTTTTCTGTATCTATTGAGATGATCATATGGTTTTTATTTTTGCCTCTATTTATGTGGTGGATCACAGTTATTGATTTTCAGATATTGAACCATCTTTGCATCCCTGGAATAAAACCCACTTGGTTGTGAAGGATAATTTTTTAGATATACTACTGAGTGCTATTTTGTCAAGAATTTTTGCAGCTGGGCATGGTGGCTCACACCTGTAATCCCAGTCCTTTGGGAGGCAGAGGTGAGAGGATTGCCTGAGTTCAGGGATTTGAGACCAGGCTGAGCAGGCCAGACCTCATCTCTACTATGAATCAAAAAATTATCCAGGCCTGGTGTTGCACATCTGTGGTTCTAGCTACTTGAAAGGCTGAGGCAGAAGGATCACCTGGGCCCAGCAGGTCGAGGCTGTGGTGGCCGTGAGTATGCCACTGTACTCCAGCCTAAGCAACAGAGTGAGACTCAGACTAAAAAAAAAAAAAAAAAAGAATATTTGCATCTTTATTCAACAAGGATATTGGCCTGAGGTTTGTTTTATTGTGTCCTTGCCTGATTTGGATATCAGTTACATACTGGTTTCATAGAATGAGGAAGGAGTCACCTCACCTCAATTTTCTGCAATATTTTTCAGAAATATTTCAGAATTGGCACAACTTTTTTTTTATATATCTAATAAAACTTTTTTGTGAGTCCCTCTGCCCCTTGGTTGTTTTTTGCTGAAGATTTTTTGTACTGGTTAGATTTTTTACTCATTATTGGTCTATTCAGGGTATCTAATTCTTCCTGGTTCAGTCTTGGGAGGTTGTATGTTTCCAGAAACTTATTCAATTCCTCTAGGTTTTCCAGTTTGTTGCCAGAGAGGTGTTCACAGTAGACTCTGATTTTTTTTAAGTTTAGAGCTGTGGGGTACAAATGAGAATTTGCTACATAAGTAGGCTGCATGCAGGTGAAGTTTAGGCTTCAAGTTGGCCTTCTCTCCCCTTGGTAGTGGACCAGGTACCACCCTTTATGTTGCCATGTGCCCCTCTCCCTCCTCCCTCCTTTCTCTCTCCCTCCTCTAACAGTGCTCAGTATCTGCCAATTCCATTCTTGTGCTAGTGTAATTAATGTTCAGGGCCCACGTATGAGTGAGAACATGCAGTATTCAGTTCTTTGTTTTTGTGATAGTTTACTTAGTATGATGGCCTCCAACTGGATCCAAGTTGCTGTGAAGGCAATGATTTTGCTTTTCTTTATGGCTGCATAGTATTCCATCATATATATATACATTTTCTTTATCCAGTCCATTTTGATGGGCATCTAGGTTGGTTCTATGCTTTTGTTATTGTGAATAGTGTGGCAATAAACATGCACGTGCAGGTGTCTTTTTAGTAGAGCAATTTATGTACCCCCAGGTATATTCTCAGGAGAAGAATTTCTGGATCATATGGAAGCTCAATTTTTGGTTCTTTTAGAAATCACCGTGCTGCTTTACATAGAGATTGAACTAGATTATATTTCTGCCAACAGTGTAGAAATGTTCTTTTTTCTCTGCAGCTGACATTAATGATAGCCATCCTTGCTGGTGTTATATGGCACCTTATTGTAGTTTTGATTTGCATTTTTTTATGATTAATGAGGCTAAGCATTTTTTCATATATTTGTTGACTGCATTTATGTCTTCATTTGAGAAGTGACTGTTCATGTCTTTTGCCCACTTTTAATGGGTTTTTGTTTTTTTCCTTTCTGTTCATTTGAGTTCTTTGTAGACCCTGGATGTTGGCCTTCATCAGATGCATAGCTTTAAAATATCTTTTCCCACTCCATGAATTGTCTCTTTACTCTCTTCCTGGCTTCTGTTGCTGTGCAGAAGCTTTTCAGTTTTATAAGATCCCACCTGTCTCGCTTAGCTTTTGTTGTGCTTGCTTTTGAGGACTTGGTCATGAATTCATTGACTACTCCAATGTCCAGAAGGCTATTTCCTATGTTTTCTTTTAAGATTCTTAGAGTTTGAGGATTTACATTTAAGTCCTTGTTCCATTTTGAGTTGATTTTTATATATGGTGATAGGAAGGGTCCAGTTTTATTCTTCTGCTTGTGGCTAGCCAGTTTTCCTAGCACCACTTGCTAAATATAGTTTCCTTTCCTCAATGTTTGTTATAGATGGCTTTATCAAAGATGAGTTAGTTGACATCTCTGTCCTGATCCATTGGTCTATAGACCTATTCCTTTACTGGTATTATACTGTCTGGATTACTATACCTTTGTAATATTGTTTAAAGTCTGGAAGTGTGATACCTCTTGTTTTGTTCCTTTTACTGATGATCACTTTGGCTATTCATTCTCTTTTTTCCTCCATATGAATTTCTATATTGTCATTTCTAGGTCTATGAAGATTTATGTTGGCAATTTTGAAGGTTTTGCACTGAATCTGTAGATTGCCTTGAATAAGACATCTTGACAATATTGAGTCTTCCTATCCATGAGCAAGGGATTTTTTCCATTTGCTTCTGTCATCCTTGATTTCTCTGAGAAGTGTTTTGTAGTTCTCAGTGTAAGGGCCTTTCACTTCTCTGGTTAGGTGGATGCCAGGGTATTTCATATTTTATGGCTATTTTAAATAGGATTGTGTTTTTATTTGGATGTTAGCCTGCTTGTTGTTGGTGTTTAGAAATGCAATTGTCTTTTGTTCATTGGTTTTGTAGCCTGAGATTTTACCAAAGTCATTTATCAGTGTGAGAAGGTTTTGCACTGACTCTTTAGGTTTTCTTTCTTTCTTTCTTTCTTTCTTTTTTGAAAGAAGAAAAGATTTATTTAAGAAAAGTTCACTTCCCACAGACAGGAAGCAGACCTACACTCTAGATGAGTATGGTTCCTTAGGGTTTTCTAGGTATAGAATAATGTTGACCAGAAAGAGGGATAACTTAACTTCCTCTTTTACTATTTAAATACCCCCATAGCCTGATTGCTCTGCCTGATTATCTTGCCTGATTGCTCTGGCTGGGACCTCCAGTACTATGTTGAAGAGAAGGATTGAGAGTGGACATCCTTGTATTGTTCCCATTCTTAGGGAGAATGCTTCCAGCTTCTGCCTGTGGAGCAAAATGTTGGTTGCAGGTTTATCATAGATGGCTCTTATTGTTTTGAGGAATGTACCCTCAATATCTAGGTATTCAAGGGCTTTTACCAGGAAGGGATACTGGATTTTTTTTTTTTTTTTTTTGAGTTGGAGTCTCACTCTGTCGCCCAGACTAGAGTGCAGTGGCCACTCCCGGCCACCGTAGCCTCGACCTGCTGGGCTCCAGCGATCCTTCTGTCTCAACCTTCCAAGTAGCTGGAAGTACAGGCTCGTGCTACCACGTCTGGCTAATTTTTTATTTATTTATTGTAGAGATGAGATCTCGCCAAGTTGCCCCGGTGGGTCTCGAACCCGCGGGCTCAGGCAATCCACTCACCTCAGTCTCCCAAGCAGGGGATTACAGGCTGAGCCACCGAGCCTGACTGGGATACTGGATTTTATTGAATGCTTTTTCTGTGTCTAGTGAAATAACCATGTGGTTCTTTGTTTTACACCTGTTAATGTGCTGAATTACATTTATGGTCCTGTGAATACTGAACCAGCCCTGCATTCCAAGAATGACATCCACCTTGTTGTGGTGCATGATCCTTGTAATGTGCTGTGGGAAACAATTTGCTAGAATCTTATTGAGAATTTTTTAGACTATATTCATCAGGCAAATTGGCCTGTAATTCTCTTTCCTTGTTGAGTTTTTGCTGGTTTGAGGTATCAGGATGCTATTGGCTTCACAAAATGAGCTAGGAGAGATGCCTTCTTTTTCAATTGCCTGGAATACTTTCAGTAAAATTGGTATCACCTCTTCTTGTATGTCTTGTAGAATTCAGCTGAGAAGCCATCTGGTCCAGAACTTCTTTTGGCAGGGAGATGTCTTACAACTGGGTCGATTTTCTGGATTGTTATTGATCTGTTTAGAATTTCCATTTCTTCTTATTTCAACCTTGAGCAATTGTGTGATGCCAGAAAACCTCCATTTTTCTCTAAGTTTTCTAGATTATTTGCATACAGATGTCCATAGTAACCTCTGATTATTATTTTAATTTCTTCAGGGTCAGTGGTGATATTGCCTTTTTCATTTCTAATTGTGTTTTATTTGGAATTTCTCTCTCTCTCTTTTTAAAGTCAGTCTGGCCAGTGGTTTGTCAATCTTATTCATCTTTTTAAAGAACCAGCTTTTTGTCTTGTTGATCCTTTCTGTGATATTTTTGTCTTCTATATCCTGCAATTGTAATTGTATCTTAGTAATTCATTTCTGTGTTGACCCAAAAGTCATTCAGCAGCATGTTGTTTAGTGTCCATGTCTTTGTGTGTTTTGAGGAGAGATCTTGTTGGTGGCAATATTTATTTTTATTCCCTTTTGATCTGAGAAGATGCTTAATATTATTTCAATCTCTTGAAACTTGTTCATGCTTGATATATCCCTGAGAACGTAAACAATCTTGGAGTATGTTCCATGTGCTGATGAGCAGAATGTATACTCTGTAGTTGTTGGATGCAGCATTCTGTAGATGTCTATTAGATACATTTAGTCAAGTATTAAGTTAAGGTTCTGGATCTCTTTGTTCATTTTTTGCCTCAATGATCTGTCTAGGGCTGTTAGTGGGGGTATTGAAGACTCCAGATATAATTGTGTGGGTGTCTATATCCTCTCTTAGTTTACGTAACAATTGTTTTATAAAAACCAGTGCTCAGCCAGGCTCGGTGGCTCAGCCTGTAATCCCACACCTTTGGGAGGCTGAGGCAAGTGGATTGCCTGAGCCCGCGGGTTCGAGACCCGCCTGGGCAGCGAGACCTCATCTCTACAATAAATCAAAAAATCAGCCGGGCGTGGTAGTGCATGCCTGTAATTCCGGCTACTCGGAAGGCTGAGGCGGAAGGATTGCTGGAGCCCAGCAGGCGAGGCTGCGGTGGCCGGGAGCGGCCACTGCACTCCAGTCTGGGCAACAGAGTGAGACTCCAACTCAAAAACAAAAACAAAAGAAAGCAGTGCTCCTGTGTTGGGTGCATATCTAAAATGGATATTTCTTGCTGGTGAATCGAGCCTTTATCATTAGTATCCTCCTGTGTCATTTTTAACTTTTACTGGTTTAAAGTCTGTTTTGTCTAATGTAAGTATAGTTACCCCTGCTCTTTTTTATTTTGCAATTTCCTGGAAGGTCATTTTCCAGTCATTTACCTTGAGCCTGTGAGTGTCTTTTGCAGTGAGATGGATTTTCTGGAGGCAGTAGAATGTTGGATCATGTTTCTTTATCCAGTTTGTTACTCTATGCCTTGTTAGTGGCACATTTAGTATAGTCAAGTTCAAATTAATTATTGATTTGTGAGAGAGAGTTTATCCCTGTCATAAGACTCTCAAGGGGTTACTTTGCTATATATAAGTAATTTTGAGGGTGATCTTGTGTGCTCTGTTAACTCTGTACTTACCTATGCTTTGTGATGGGTGCTGATGTTCTTTTGTTTATGTGCTCAAAACTTTAAGTAGCTCCTTAAAGGGCTGGTCTGGAGGCAGCATATTCTCTTAGGGATTGGATATCTGGGAAGGATTTTAATTCTCCATCACTGATGAAGCTTAGCTTGGCAGTGTAGAAAATTCTTGACTGGAATTGCTTTATCTTTGAGAATGTTATAATGGGACTCTAGTTTCTTCTGACTTGCAAGATTTCTGCTAAGCCTGCTGCAATTCTAATGGGTCTTGCCTTATAAGTGGTTTGACCCTTCTCTCTAGCTGCCTTTAGGATTTTTTCTTTTGTGCTTACTTTGTACTTACTTTATGATTACTGTGTGTCTTGGGGATGATATTTCATGTAATACCTTGCAGATGTTCTCTGAATTTCTTAGTTGACTCTCTAGCAAGATATGGGAAATGGATGACATCATGGAAAGCTTGTTCCAGGGTGTTCTCAGTTTCCTCTTCTGTTTCAAGGATTTCAGTCAAATGTAGAATTAGCTTCTTTACATATTCCCACACTTCTCATAAGCTCTGCTCATTCTTTTTGAGCCTCTTCTCCTTGTTTTTTGTCAGCCTAGGTTAGTTCCATAATTTGGTCTTCGAGCTTCTGAGAGTCTTTCCTCTGCCTGATTGATTCTGCTCCCTAGGCCTGTTATTGTGCTTTGAAATTCCAGGAGGAAGTTCTTCATTTCCAGGACTTCAGAATGAACTTTTCTTACATTGACCAGTTCAGCCTTTACTTCCCACATGACTTGGGTGATCTTTGCTTCTAACTTCTCATGGTTTTCCTTAGTCATTTTAACCATCCAATATCCAAATTCTGTGTCTGTCCTCATGGACAGGTCATTCTAGGCAGACTTCATTATTTGGAGATTGACAGCTGTGTTTTTAGGTGATGTCTCTTTAAGATTTTGAGGGTTGCTGGTGTTTTCCACGGATTCTTTCTCTTCTATGAAGAGTGACCCTTCTTTATTGTTATTCTTAAGATTTGTTGTTTTCTAGCTAGATAAGGTCTTGCTGTCCTAGGGCCTTTCCTGTCATTCAATATAGTTCACTCAGAGAGAGAGAGGGGTATTTACTTCCACTCCACCACTCTTGCTGGGCAGTGCACCACACTCAAACTGACTTTCTGCTGCAGAGTTTTCTCTGTGGTCAGGCCAGTCAGATTGTTTTTTTATCCCTGTAGCAAACACTATGTGGGGACCAGGTAAAAGGATGGGTCCCCTGGTTGCTGTTTGCCATTCACAGCCCAGAAACCTTCCCACCAGGAAAAACAACAGGTGCCTTCATGTCTCTCCCTCCCCCATTCAAGACCATGTTCAACACTTGAACAAGAGCAGATTCCCTGCCACAGAGGGACTCATGCCTTGGGCATGTGAGGCCAGCAGGAAAATCTTCTTGATCTGGAGGGGGAGGTTGACTACCAGACACTGGCAGCAGGCACCAAGTAAGTGTGACCAGGAGGCAAACTTCCCCATCCCGGGAGCTGGCTCCCGGGCTCTGCCAGCAAGAAGTATGCCCTTGAGGGCTGACTGGTGGTTCAGAGCATGGATGTGTTCCCCCTTCAGTTGGGCTCTGGCTACCTGCCACTATGACCTGACCAGGTCTCCTTTCGTGTGAGACCAGTGGCCTGTGTATGGTTGGGAGGAGGGGAACTGACCCAGACTATGTCAGGATCACTCACACCTTCTCACACACAGGGTAGGGCTGCAGTTCCTATGTGAGCTTGTTGCAGGGTGGGAATGGGATGCCTGGGTTCTAATATCAGCTATCTCAGCACTCTCCTTCTTGGTCCTTAGGTGTTCAAAGAGTCCTCTGCAGGCTGCAGGGTGTTTCATTTGTCCAAAACTGTTCAAGATGCCTGTGTTTATTGGTGGCTGGGTCTACATTCTGTTTCACTCAGGAAGAGAGACTCAGGTTGGCTATTCCCCAGTGGCCATCTTGGATCCTCTGATGATCTTTTGTACTTCTATGTTATTGGTTGTTTTGTCACTTCTGTACTTTCTTTTCTTTTCTTTTTTTTTTTTAGTTAGAGTCTCACTCTGTCACTCAGACTGGAGTGCAGTGGCATGCTCATGGCCACCATAGCCTCAACCTGCTGGGCTTAGGTGATCCTTCCACCTCAGTCTTCCAAGTAACTGGAACTACAGGCATGTGCCACCATGCCTAGCTAATTTTTTGATTTATTGTAGTTATGATGTCTTGCCAAATTGCACAGGCTGATTTCAAACCCGTGGACTCAGGTAATCCTCACCTGAGCCTCCCAAGTGCTGGTATTATAGGTGTGAGTCACCACACCCAGTGCCCCCTGTAATTTCTGATAGAATATATAGGAGTCTTCTTTTTTTTTTTCTTGGTTAGACTAGCTAGTAGTCTGTCAATTTTGTTTATTCCTTCAAAGAACCAACTTTTCAATTCATTGATTCTTTGTATTGTTGGGGTTTTTTGTTTGGTTGAGCTTTTTGTTTTGTTTTGTTTTAGTCTCAGTCTCATTTAGTTCTGCTCTGATCTTTGCTGTTTCTTTTCTTCTGCTAGCTTTAGGTAAAGATTGTTCTTATTTTTCTAGTTCCTTGAGATGCAAAGTTAAGCTGTTGATTTCTGATCTCTCTATCTCTTTGACATAGGCATTTAATGCTATAAATTTTCCCCTCAGGACTGATTTTGCTGTGTCCCAGATATTTTGTCACTTTATTTTCATTTGTTCAGACAAACTTTTTAATTTCTTCCTTAATTTCATTGTTTACCTAAGAGTCATTCAAGAACAAGTTGTTCAGTTTCCATGTAGTAGTGTAGTTTTTGAAACTCCTTAATGTTGATTTCTAATTGTATTCCATTGTGGTCCAAGTTTGGTATAATTTTGATGTTTTTAAATTTATTGAGACTTGCTTTATGGCCAAGCATATGATCTATTTTGGAGAATGTTCCATACAGAGATGAGAAGAATGCATATTCTGCAGTTGTTGGGTGAAAAGTTCTGTAGATGTCTCTTAGGTCTGTTTGGTCTATATTTCAGTTTAAATCCACTGTCTCAGCCGGGCCGGTGGCTCAGCCTGTAAACCCAGCGCTTTGGGAGGCCGAGGTGAGTGGATTACCTGAGCCCACGGGTTCGAGACCCACCCGGGCAACTTGGCGAGACCTCATCTCTACAATAAATCAAAAATTAGCCGGGCGTGGTAGCGCGCACCTGTAATTCCAGCTACTTGGAAGACTGAGGTGGAAGGATCGCCAGAGCCCAGCACGTCGAGGCTGCGGTGGCCGGAATCGTGCCACTGTGCTCCAGTCTGGGCGATGGAGTGAGACTCAACTCAAAATAAATAAATAAATAAAATAAATCCACTGTCTCTTTGTTAATTTTTTGCTTCAGTGATCTGTCTAGTATTGTCAGTGAGGTGTTGAAGTTCCACATTATTATTGTGGAATAATGTGAAAACATATGCTATCAGTGTGTTTTCTAAGGTCAAGTAGTGTTTGATTTATAAATTTGGGTGCTCCAGTGTTCAGTGCATGTATATTTAAGATAGTTAAACTGTCTTGTTGAATTGCATCCTTTATCATTGTATAATGCCCTTCTTTGTCTTGTTTGTTGTTTAAAGCCTGAGTTGTCTGATATGAGGATAGCTACTTCTGCTTGTTTTTGTTTTTGTTTTTGTTTTTCATTCCCCTGATATATCTTTATTTATCCATTTATTTTGAGTCTGTTACTGTCTTTGGTCAGTAGGTGGGTCTCTTATATGTAACATATGGTTGGGTCTTTTTTGTTGTTGTTTTTTGATCAAGTCTGCCTCTCTGATTGTTTTAAGTGGGGCAATTAGACAATTTATGTCCAAGGTTAATATTGATATGTGAGGTTTGGTTTCTGCTATAGAGTTATAAGCAAGCTGCCTTAGGGTTTCAAAGGTTTAGCTGCTTTATAGGCTCTGTGAGTTTTGTATTTATGTGGTCTTTTACGAGAGCAAAAGTCATGGCTTCATTTCCAAGTTTAGAACTCTGTTGTACATCTCTTGTAGAACCAGTTTAGTGGTGACAAATTTCCTTGGTGTTTGCTTGTTGGAGAAGGATTTTATTTCTCCTTTGTTTGTTATGTTGGCTTTTTTTTTTCTTTAAGGTGGTTGAAAACAGGTGCCCATTCTCTTCTTGCTTGTGGAATTTCTGCTGTGGAGTCTGTTGATAGTCTAATGTCCTTTCCTTTATAGGTGATTCAGCATTTCTCTCATGCTGCTCTTAGGATATTTTCTTTCATATTGACTTTGGTGAATCTGACAGCTATATGACTTGGTGAGGTTCTTCTTGCGATGTATCTTGCAGGAGTTCTCTGAGCTCCTTATGTCTGAATGTCTAGCTCTCTTTCAAGACCAGGGATGTTTTCTTGAACTATTTACTTGAATACATTTTCCATATTTTTACTTTAACTTCTTCTCTCTTCGTAATGCTTATGATCATAGATTCATTTGCTTTACATAATCCCATATTTCTCATAGGCTCTGCTCATTTTCTTAATTCTTTTTTATTTCTCTCTGGGTTAATCCAAAGGACCTGTCTTCCAGCTCTGAGATACTTTTTTCCACTTGATATAGCCTAATGCTAAAGCTTTGTACTGTGTTTTGTATCTTCATCATTGAGTTTTTCATGTTTTGTTGTTGTAGTTACTGTTTTTATGTTGTCAATCTCTCCTTTCACTGCCTAAATTATTCTGTTAATTTCTTTTTCTTGGCTATGAGCTTTCTCTTGCATCATGTTGATCTTCTTCATAATCAATATTTGAATTTATTATCTGACATTCCAGGGATTTCATTTTGTTTAGGATCAGTTGTTAAAGAGTTGGTCAGTTCTTTTAAAAGGGTAACACTCTGTTTCTCATACTTTCAGTGTTATTTCTCTGGTTCTTTCTCATCTGGATGAACAATGGCAAAAAATCTGTATGTGTTCCTTTTATATAGACAGCCTGTATATTTAGGCTTTCCTGAGTGTTGGTTGTAATAGTGATGCCATGGGGGTACAGGTCAGCTCACTGCTTCCTGTGGGGCTGGAGTGATGGGGGTCTTAGGAGGCTTATTTTGCGCCTTAGTGGTATGCTGGTATCAGCAAATTACCTATTATGTTGTATTATTCAACCTCCTTGTCAGCAGGTGGTATCTATTATGTTGTATTGTTCAACCTCCTCGTCAGCAGTAGTCAACAGTAGTCTACCGGCTACTGCCAATGTGGATGGGTATATATTTGATCCTTGCTTACTGGAAGAAGTGCTCTGTTGTCTCAGCAGTGAGCTGGTCTATGGAGTGCACTGTGGTCCGAACTCCTGGTTCAGCCCTGCAGAGGAGAGAACCAAGATGGGTAGGGTCAAACTGGGCAGATCCACCAATGGCAGGCACAGGCACCAGGTCTGAGGCAGGGTCTGGTGTGCAGCCTCCAAATCCCAAAGATGTGCCTTGGCAAGACCTCTGCTGCCTCAATTTCTCTGTTCAGGAAAGGGAGGGAAGGTTAAAGTCCTAATATAGAAGAGTGGGAGTTCCAGGTACATATCTGGGGATATGTCTGGGCATTGAGCAGAGAGAACACCACAGTAGCAAGAACTCTACCCCTGGGGGGAGAGATGGCTCAAGTTCCTACTCCATGTGATTGGGTGTGTTAGTGTGAGGAACACATGAGGCCTCGTCGCACAAGGTCTGCTGCACAGGGAGGGTAGGGCAGCTTAGGCTACCAATCCAGGTGTGTAGAAATGAGAACCGCCCAATCCTTGGTGCTTGTGAGGTACACCTCCCCAACAGACTAGAGGGGCAGGTTTAGGCCCCTCCAGTCACTTAGACTGCTTTCCCAGATGTGTAGGAGTGAGAGCCCTTTTTTCCTCAGTGTTGCTGGGGCATGCTAACCTAACTTGTCAGGGAAGGATGCTGGAGCTCTTAGCAGTGGTGCTCGCTGAACAGTTCCAGGTTGCCAGACAGATGTTGGCTGCTGAACCCACAGTTCAAGAAAGATCACAGCTACAGCAATTTTCCTTCTGCTCAGGCTGCAGTTTCCAAAACATGGAAGCAGAGGGAGGGGAAGTTTTGCAGGTTCTGAAGTGTGTGAAGGGACCTCCTGTCGAGTTAACTTTCTCTCTCACCCTTCCTAAAAAAGGAGAGACTTCTGCCATTTAGTCTGTTATTCTGGGTGTTTCTCGGTGGTACTGGGATTCCGCCCCTACCACCACCACTCAGAGGGACAGAGTGGGGCACCCCAGCAGTGACACACATAGACCATTTCTGGATCACAGATCTGACCCTGGCTGATGGTCTCTCTTCCCAGGAGGAAACATGGGTTTTATGGGTTCCCCACCACTCCTGGTCTGTGGCTGAAATGAGCCCAGATCCTGCTTCAAACCATGGGGTGAGCGCCACAATCCCTGCCCTGTTGCACCTCTGGGAGGTCGATCTCCTGCACCAAAGCAAGCACTCTTTTCTCTAGGCAGAAACTGAAATGCCTACAGCAGGTCATTGTTGTTGAGACACTGGTCCTGGGTCAAAAACGATGCCTTCCTCACAAACTCAGATTTGCTAGAACACTTATGGCTTTACTGGGTGTCTTCTCCTCTCAGCAACTCTTAATCTCCCCCTGAGACAACTCTGGGGCCCAAGAGAAACAGGGTATTCTCCCATGGCCTGAGTTAAGCAGATCCCTGATTAGAAGGTATGTTTTTAGTCCCATCACATGTTCTGGGGTCACACTCCCTTTTCTTTGGAGAGCATCATCACAGGGGCTGCTTGTCCACTTTCTCCTCCCTATGATCTGGGGTATCCTTTGTCATTCTGATAAATATCCATTTTTCTTCTCGAGTTGGGGTTCACCGTGTTGATCTTTCCACACTATTTTACTATGTTCAGATCGGTGAGGCACACTGAAAGCCTCTAATCCGCCATCTTGAAAACCCTCAACAATTATTTCTGAGTTACACGTTATGTGAAAGACTATTCTGGGTGCTGGGGACACAGCCAAGAGTGGAGCAGGCACCCTTGTTCTCATGGAGACTGCAGGCCATTGGAAAAGGCAGACTGTAGACATCGGGCACTGCATTGGCAGCAGATCATAAGGCCAAGTGCCTAAGGCATCTGTAATCAACTTCAGAATTTGATTCTCCTTCACCGCTTCCTTGACAAGTAACCTCAGTAAATTGTTGCCTTCTCTAGGTCACGATTTCTACCATCTAACCCATCCTTAAATATTAAATACCCATCTTTAAACTAATGAATACAGCATTTTAGTGACGATTTGGTAAGATGTAATTGCATATATTATGATCATATCTATCACATACCAGGTGATTAAGAAAATATATTATTCAGATTATTATCTTGTGGTTTTCTTTTACATATTTTGGCTAAATTCATGTTTTGTTTTTCTCCCATTCTAGACTGCTTACATTTGACAAATTTTACCCTTTTTTTTTTTTTTTTTTGAGTTGGAGTCTCACTCTGTCGCCCAGACTGGAATGCAGTGGCCACTCCCGGCCACCACAGCCTCGACCTGCTGGGCTCCAGCGATCCTTCCACCTCAGCCTTCCAAGTAGCTGGAACTACAGGTGCGCGCTACCACACCAGGCTAATTTTTTGATTTATTGTGGAGATGAGATCTCACCAAGTTGCCCAGGCGGGTTTCGAACCCGCGGGCTCAGGCAATCCACTCACCTCAGCCTCCCAAAGAGCGGGATTACAGGCTGAGCCACCGAGCCCGGCTGGGACAAGATTTTTCAGTTGGGGATATACATGATCTGAAAGGCCAAAGGTCCAGAAAATCTAGGACATACAATCGCCCATACTATTTTTTTAAAGATGTAGGGGGCAATTCAGGATTAGGTACATAAGTAGTCACTGTACAAATTAAGTTTGGGCCTCCCTTTGGTCCCTTTCACCTGGTTTGAGACCAGGTACCCTTATTGATATTATATGCTCCCCACCTTCCCTGGCAGTGTCCTGTTATTGCCAATCCCTTTCTTATAGTATTATGATAAATGTTCAGGGTCCACTTATGAGTGAGAACATGTGGTACTCACGTCTTTGTTTCTGAGATAGATCACCGAGTATGATAGACTCTAAATCCATCCAAGTTGCTGCAAGGTACATAATTTTGTCCTTTATGGCTGTGTGATATTCCATTGTATGTATGTACCACATTTTTTTTTATCCAGTTCACTTTTGATGGGCAGCATCAATTGGTAACAATTGGTTCCATGTTTTTGCTATTTTGAATAGTCCTGCAATAAATGTGTGTGTGCAGTTATCTTTTTTGAAGAATGATTTGAGTTCCTCCAGGTATATTCCCAGAAGTAAGAGCATATGGAAGGTCAATTTTTAGATCTTTTACAAATTGCCACACTGTTTTCCAAAGAGGTCGTACTAGTTTACACTCCCACCTGCAGTGTAGAAGTGTTCCCTTTTCCCCACATCCTCTGCAGCATCTGTTATTTTTTGAGTTATTGATGGCCATCCTGACGAGTTAGGTGGCATCTCAGTGTAGTTTTGATTTGTATTTATTCGACGATTAGTGAAGTCAAGCATTTTCTTCATGAATCTGTTCGTTGCTTGCATGTTTTCTTTTGAGAAGTGTCTATTCATATATTTTGCTAGCTTTTCTTTTATATATTTTTTCTGGATAGATAGATAGATAGATGTGGGGTACAATCCAGGGTTAGGTATACAAATATTTATTATGCATGTACCCTTGTTGATGAGATGTGGCCCCCGCCTCCCCAGCAGATTCTCACTACTACCAATCCTTTTCTTTTTTTTTTTTTTTTTTTTGAGTTGGAGTCTCACTCTGTCACCCAGACTGGAGTGCAGTGGCTGCTCCCGGCCACCGCAGCCTTGACCTGCTGGGCTCCGGCGATCCTTCCGTCTCAGCCTTCTAAGTAGCTGGAACTACAGACGCGCAGTACCACACCCGGCTATTTTTTTATTATTTTTTATTGTAGAGATGAGGTCTCGTTAAGCTGCCCAGGTGGGTCTCGAACCCGCGGGCTCAGGCAATCTACTCACCTCAGCCTCCCAAAGCACGGGATTACAGGCTGAGCCACCGAGCCCAGCCGCCAATCCTTTTCTTATAGTATTATGATAATTGTTCAAGGTCTACTTTTAAGTGAGAACATGTGATACTCAGTCCTTTGATCCTGTGATAGGCCGCTCAGTATTACAGATTCTAAGTTCATCCAGGTTTCTGTGAAGTTCATAATTTTTTCCTTCTTTATGACTGCGCAATATTCCATCGTGTATGTGTACCACATTTTTTAAATCCAGTCCTCTTTTGATGGGCAGCAGGATTGGTTCCATGTTTTTCCTATTGTGAACAATGCTGCAATAAACATAAGTGTGCAGGTATCTTTTTCATAGTGTGATTTGAGTTCCTCTAGGTATATTCCCAGGAGGGGGATTGCGGGGTCATATGGAAGGTTGATTTTTAAATCTTTTAGGAATATCTTGCTCACTTTTCAATAGCGCTGTTTGATTTTTTTTTCTTTCTGCATGTTTGAGTTCCTTATAGATCCAGGATATTCGGCCTTTGTCAGATGTAGAGCTTTCTCCCATTCTGTGGGATGTCTCTCTGCTCTCTAGATGGTTTCTTTTGCTTCACATAAGATTTTCAGTTTGATGAGGTGCCACTTATCTGTCTTATCTGTTATAATGTGAGCATTTGGAGTTTTGATCTTGAATTGGTTGCCTATTCCAATTTCTGTAAGGGTGCCTCCTGCATTTTCTAAGATTCTTAAAGATTGAGGTTTTACGTTTAGGTCTTTGATCCATTTAGAGTTGATTTTTGTGTCTGGGGATAGGTAGGGGTTCTTTTTCAATCTTTTGCATGTGGTCAGCCAGTTTTCCCAGCACCATTTATTGAATAGGTTCTCCTCTCCCCAGTGCTTATGGTGGAGGCTTTGTCCAAGATGAGTTTGTTGAGAACTGGAGGTTTTACTTCCAGAATCTCTATCCTGTTCCATTGGTCTATATGCCTGTTTTTATACCAATACCAGACTGTTTTGATTACTGTAGTTTTATAATACAGTTTAAAGTCTGGAAGTGTGATACCTCCCACTTTGTTTCTTTTCCAAATATTTTTTTGGCTATTCTTGGTCACTTAGGTTTCCATATAAATTTCCGTATTGTCATTTCCAGGTCTGAGGAGAATGATGTTGGTAACTTAATGGGTGTTGCATTGAATCTGTAAATTGCCTTTGGTAGAATGGACATCTTAACAATGTGGATTCTTCCAATCCCTGAGCATGGAGTATTTTTCCATTTGTTTGTGTCTTCTTGGATTTCTTTGAGCAGTGTTTTATAGTTGTTATTGTAAAGGTCTTTCACTTCTCTGGTTAGGAAGATACCAAGGTATTATTATTAGTAGTAGTAGTAGTAGTATTTGCATTTATTTCATACTCTGAGACTTTACCAAAGCCCTTTTTCAGTACAAGGAGGTTTTTGACAGATTCTCTTGGGTTTTCAAGGTGTAGGATCATATCATCAACAGAAAGGGATGACTTAACCTCCTCGTTTCCTACTTGGATACCTCTGATTTCCTTCTCTTGTCTGACTGCTCTAGCTAGGACTTCCAACACTATGTTGAACAAGAGTGAGAGTGGGCAGCCTTGTCGTGTTCTGGTTTTCAGGGGAAATGCTTCCAATTTTTGTCCATATAATATGTTGATTGTGGATTTATTGTCGATGGCTCCTACTGTTTTGTGATTCCCTCTATGCCTAGATGCTCAAGGGTTTTTATCAAGAAGGGATGCTGGATTTTGTCAAAAGCTTTTTCTGTGTCTAATGATATAATCGTGTGGTTCTTGTTTTCACATTTGTTGAGGTATTAAATTACATTACATTTATGGCTGGTCTCAGTGGCTTAGCCTGTAATCCCGTGCTTTGGAAGGCCAAGGTGAATGATTCGCCTGAGCCTGCGGGTTCGAGACCCACCTGGGCAACTTGAAGTAGACCTCATCTCTACAATAAATCAGAAAAATTAGCCAGGCATGGTAGCGTGTGCCTGTAGTTCCAGCTACTTGGAAGGCTAAGGCAGAAGGATCGCTGGAGCCCAGCAGGTCGAGGCTGCGGTGGCCAGGAGCGTGCCGCTGCACTCCAGTCTGGGTGACGGAGTGAGACTCCAACCCAAAAAAAAAAATTACATTTACAGTCTTGCAGATGTTGAACCAGTCTTGCATCCTGGAGATGAAGTTTCCATGGTCATGGTGGATAATTTTTGAGATTTGTTAGAATCTTGTTGAGAATTTTTGCATCTATGTTCATCAGGGAAATTGGCCTGTAGCTCTCTTTCTTTGTTGGGTCTTTACCCAATTTGGGTAGCAGTGTGATGTTAGCTTCATAAAATGATTTGGGGAGAGTTCCATCTTTCTCAATTGCCTGGAATATTTTCAATAGGATTGGTATCAGCTACTCCTTGTATGTTTTGTAGAATTCCACTGGAAAGTCATCTAGTCCTGGGCTTTTTTTTTAATTAGTTTTCTTATGATGAAATCAATTTCCTAGGTTGTTATTAGTCTACTTAAGGCCTTGGTTTCTTCTTGTTTCAACTGTGGGAGGTTGTGTGATGTCATAAAGTCCTCCATTCCATTTAGGTTTACAAGTTTGTTTCCATACAGATGTGTATAGTAATCTCTGATCATCTTTTGTATTTTTTCAGGGTTAGTTGTGACTCAAATTTTTTGCATTTCTGATTGCTGTTATTTGGGCTTTTTCACTCTTTCTCTCTCTCTCTTTTTATTTATTTATTTATTTTTATCAGTCTGGCTAGGATTCATCGATCTTGTTTATCCTTTCAAAGAACCAGTTTTTTGTTTCACTAGTTTTTTCCTATGGTTTTTTTTTTCTTCTATGTCCCATATTTGGGCTTTTATTCAGGTGATCTGGATTCTTCTGCTGAAGCTAGAGTTTTGGTGGTCTTGACTTTCCAGTTCCCTTTGGTGATTTGTTAAGCTGTTAACTTGTGATTTTTCTATTTCTCCCTCTTTGTACTGCTTTCATAACATCCCAGAGGTTTGGGTAAGATGTATCTTTGGTTTAATCTGTTCCCAGGAATCTTTGAATTAATGTTTTTCATTTCCATGTTGACCCAGGAGTTTTTCAGCATCACGCTGTTTAGTGTACAAGCCTTTGTGGAGTTTGGGGGAATCTTGTTGGTAGTGATATTTATTTCTATTCCACTGTGATCTGAGAAGATGTGTGGCAGTATTTCAATCTTATGGAATTTTTTATTCTTGATTTATGGCCAAGGATGTGACAGATCCTGGAGTGTGTCCCATATAGTGATGAGTAGAATGCATATTCTGTGGTTGTTGGGTGGAGTGCTCTGTAGGTATCTATTAGGTCTGTTTGGTCAAGTGTCAAGTTGAGGTTCTGGATCTCCTTGTTTATGTTTTGCTTCAATCTTCTAAGGGTTGTTAGTGGAGTATTTAAGTCCACATCTATGATAGTGTTAGAGTCAATATCTTTTTTCAGTTTGCTTAGTAGCTGCTTTATAAAAACTGGTGCTCCTGAGTTGGGTGCATATATGTTTAGGATGGAAATTTCTTGTTGATAGATTGAACCTTTTATTATTAAGTAGTGTCCTTCCATATCTTTTTAAATTTTTGATAGCTTAAATGTTGGTTTGTCTGACATTAAGATCACAACCCCTGTGTTCTTTTGTGTTCTGTTCATCTGAATTTGCTTTCATCCTCTAACTTTGAGTCTGTGAGTGCTCTTTGTCATGAGATGTGTTTCCTGGAGGCAGCATATTGTTGGATCATTTTTAAAATCCAGGTTGCCATTCTATGTCTTTTCAATGGTGCATTGAGTCCATTCACATTCAGGCTGATAATTGAGATGTGAGAGTTTATCCCCGTCATGGGTCTCTTATAAAGTTTTGTTGTTGTTGTTGTTTATGTTTGTTTGTTTTGGGGTTTTATTTTAATTTTGGGTTGATATACATATGTATTTTCAGTTTTGCAATCATGTGTTGATTCTCTGTTTTCCTGCACTTTTGAGAAGAGCATGTTCACTCTTTTCTTTCGTCTGTGCTTAATGGCTTAATAGCTTCTTAAGCATCTCCTATAGAACTGATCTGGAGGCAGCATAAACTCTTAGGGACTGCATATCTGGGAAGGATTTAACTGTCTATCACTGATGAAGCTTAACTTAGCTAGGATGGAAATTCTTGATTGGAATTGTTTGTCTTTGAGAACTTTGAAAATTGGACTCCAGTTTCTTCTAGAACTTTGAAGATTGGACTCCAGTTTCCTCTAGCCTGTAGTGTTTCTGTAGATAGGTCTAATTGGTCTTTCCAGTAGGTAGTCTGACTTTTCTCTCTTGCTGTCTTTAGGATTTTTTTCTTTTTTTTAATTTATTTTATTTTATTTATTTTTTTGAGTTGGAGTCTCACTCTGTCGCCCAAACTGGAGTGCAGTGGCCACTCCTGGCCACCACAGCCTCGACCTGCTGGGCTCTGGAAATCCTTCCACCTTAGCCTTCTGAGTAGCCGGAATTACAGGCATGCACTACCACGCCCGGCTGATTTTTTAAATATACTGTAGAGATGAGGTCTCGCCAAGTTGCCCAGGTGTGTCTCGAACCCACAGGCTCAGGCAATCCACTCACCTCAGCCTCCCAAAGGGCAGGATTACAGGCTGAGCCACCAAGCCTGGCTAGGATTTTTTTTTCTTTTATACCTACTTTGTGTAAGCAAATTACTATGTGTCTAGGAATTGGTCTTCTCATTTTATGCTTTGCAGGGGGCCTCTGAATCTCTTGTGTTTGGATGGCCATGTCTCTGATGAGATGTGAGACATTTTCTTGGATGATCTCATGGAATATTTGTTCCAGAGTATTCTCAGTCTCCTTTTATACTTCAGTGATATCAGTCAGGTATAAGTTCAACCTCTTAATATAAATGCACATCTCTTGAAGGTTTTGTTCTATCTTTTTAAGCTTCCTTTCTATGTGTGTAACAGATTGGGTTGCTTCCATATTTTGGTCTTCAAGCTCTGAGATTCTTTCTTCTGTTTGGTTAATTCTGCTTTTCATGCTTGTCAGTTTATTGTTTGTTTCATTGACCACATTCTTTATGACTAGCATCTCTGTAATTAATTCTTTCATGTTCTCATCTTGCCTATCTTTGTTCTTATTCATCTTCTCCAACCATTCCTTGATCTCTGTATTTGTGGTCTGGGACCAGTGAGTCTGCACACTCTTCATTGTTTGAGTTTCAAAGTCTGTATTCTCCAGCACTGTCTTTCTAGGGCTCTCTGGGTTACCTGTGTTTTGTTTTGTTTTGTTTTGTTTTACTGATTTCTCTTCATTAGTGATGGATTTTACTTTTCTCTTTACTTCTGTGAGAAGAGGGAATCGTTTTCACTTCTGTTTGCTTAATAGCCTATTCTTCCTTAGGTAAAGCCTCCAGATTAGTTCAATTTTGAAGCCAGGTTAGGGTGGGGAGCTGTGCTGTCCTTTTGCAGCTTTGAGATTTGGATTAGGTGTATTGTGGGATGCTAAAATTCAAAAACTTTCTACACAACACAGTGTTCACTGATTGGGGTGTGGACCCTGAGACTCACGTCTCGCAATCTCACAGTATGTCCAGGCAATGGGGACATATATTCCCTAGGTACAAAATAACATAAAGGGGTGGGGGGAAGAACGGAGAAAGACAGAAAGGAGAAGAAAAGGCAACAAAAGGAAAGAAGTAAACCAATAAACAAACAGACAAACAAACCGGTAGAAAAGAGGAGGGGGAAAGAGGAAAAAAGCTAAAACCACCAATATGAGGACATTTCGCATTCATTTATGTGGGAAAAAAAGAAGTGGAAGGAATAAAACAAAATGAAATACACATGCATCCAGTAAACTAGAGAGAGAGCAGAGAAAAACTTTAAAAATTGAAAAAGAAATAGTAAAAGAGCACACACAAAGAAAACCCCAGAAAGACCCGAAAACTTTTGTAATCCTTGAGTGCCCTCTTGTGGCAGTTTATGAAACTTCGAGTTCCTTATCCGTGTGACCCAAACACCACTGATCTCGGCTCGCAGCAGAGGGAAGGGCTCTGACCTCTAGACCCGTCCCCCTGCTCACCGTGCTCCAAACCACCCCCAACAGATCTGCCTGTGTTCATCCCTGTCTACGGGCACTGATCAGGTCGCTCACGGCCTGCGTCACACGCTTAGCGAATCACTGGGGGAAGGGAGCTGGATCGCCTTAAAACTCACCCCTCCCATCCACTGCAGGCTGGGTTCTGTGTCTCTGGTGGCAGCCACAGTCCTGCAGTTGTTCCAGCGATGGGGATGGAGCCACTGGATCTCCTCAACGGGCCTGTCCCTCTGTGGATACTGCATCCAGGGTATCCTCGCTGGGTTGACAGTGAACCTCAGAGAGGTGCTGAATTCACCCCTCAGTCTCCAAGTTTAGCTCCGCTGTTCACGTGGGCAGGCCGGAGCCTGTCTCCACCTGGGTAGCAGGACAAAGGTAGTGGGAGCATCTCTGGGTCTTGTCCCCCGCTGGGAATCAGTGACTAGTTCCTCTGGGTGTATTTTTTCTGCAGTCCCCACGGCCAACGTCCGATCTGGCGCTGGAGGCCGTGCCGGGAGGCAGCACCGGCAGCAGCTTTCGCGGCTTTCTTCCAGGTAGGGTTGCAGAGACGGTGCCTAACTCTGGGGTGTGGATTGCACTGGGAGCTCAAGCCACTTGTTCCCGTGTCCCCACTCAGACACTCACACACTCACTTGTCCACACACTTACATGCACCTTCATCCCGACACACACTCATTTATATGGAGACACTCTGACTCCATCGCCATCTTGGAATCCCCCCATCTATTCTATTTCCTATACTCACTTTAAAAGTTCATTGAGCACCTACTAGACTAGCCAGGCTCTTCGTTGGGATAGGAGCCGAAGAGGCTGGAAAGAGCAATGTTGGTCCACTCCTACACTTGAAAATGGTGAATGTTTATAAATGTGGAAAGATTAATAAAAGAAAGCCGGGCTCGGTGGCTCAGCCTGTAATCCCGCGCCTTTGGGAGGCTGAGGTGAGTGGATTGCCTGAGCCCGTGGGTTCGAGACCCGCCTGGGCAGCGAGACCTCATCTCTACAATAAAGCAAAAAATTAGCCAGGGGTGGTAGCGCACGCCTGTAATTCCGGCTACTCGGAAGGCGGAGGCGGAAGGATCACCGGAGCCCAGCAGGTCGAGGCTGCGGTGGCCGGGAGCGGCCAACTGCACTCCAGTCTGGGCGAAAGAGTGAGATTCCAACTCAAAAAAAAAAAAGATTAATAAAAGAAAAGGGCTACCTGCTATAGAAACATTTGATGAATATCTTACTGAATGAGAAATCTCTTCTGACATATAAAGGAGCCTGGTGAAGGTTAAAAATAAGTAATGTGGGCTGGACTCGGTGGCTCAGCCTGGAACCCCAGGACTGTGGGAGGCTGAGGAGAGGGGTTGCCTGAGCTTGTGGGTGTGAGACCAGCGCAGGAAACTTGGCGAGCCCTCGTCTCTACAATAAACAAAAAATTAGCCAGGTGTGGTAGCAGGTGCCTATAGTTCCGGCTACTTGGAAGGCTGAGGCAAAAGGATCATGGAACCCTGCAGGCTGGTGCTGGGTGGCCGTGAGTGCGCCACTGCACTCCAGCCAGGGCAACAGAGTGAAAAACCAACTCAAAAAAAAAAAAAAAAAAAAAAAAAAAAAAAATATATATATATATAATATATATATATATATATATATCTCCCTTCTGACTTAGAATCAGATAAAAAAAAAATAAGTAATGTGGGCCCAGCTCAGTGGCTCAGCCTGTAATCCCAGCACTTTTGGAGGCCACAGCAAGTGGATCGCCTGAGCTCCCGGGTTCGGGACCAGCCAGGGAACTTGGTGAGACCACATCTCTACAATAAATCAAAAAAATTAGCTGGGTGTGGCAGCGCACGCCTGTAGTTCTGGCTACTTGGAAGGCTGAGGTGGAAGGATGGCCTGAACTCAGCAGGCCAAGGCTGGGGTGGCCATGGGCATGCCACTCACTGGGCAGTGGAGCAAGACTCCAACTAAAAAATAATAAATAAATAATGTTTCGAGATAAGGGAAGAAGATGTACGCATCCATGAAATGAGAAAGAACAGAGAATATTGGTATGGTGTGCCACCCACTGTTTTGGGGGGAGGTTTTTTTGTTGTTTTGGTTTTTTTTTTTGAGTTGGAGTCTCACTCGGTCGCCCAGACTGGAGGGCAGTGGCCGCTCCCGGCCACCGCAGCCTCGACCTGCTGGGCTCCGGCGATCCTTCCGCCTCAGCCTTCTGAGTAGCCGGAATTACAGGCGCGCGCTACCACACCCGGCTGATTTTTTGATTTATTGTAGAGATGAGGTCTCGCTGCCCAGGCGGGTCTCGAACCCGCGGGCTCAGGCAATCCACTCACCTCAGCCTCCCAAAGCGCGGGATTACAGGCTGAGCCACCGAGCCCGGCTTGTCCCACTCTTTAATTGCTACCATGTTCCCACTCCTTTTGCCCTTCTTCCTATTTGTTTTGTTTCTCATTAAAGCTGCTCTGAAAGGAGCCCATTGACTTTGCCTCCATCTCTCTGTCTCTCTCTCTCTCACACACACACACACATACACACGCACGCGCACACAGAACAAATCAGTATTTTCATTTCAGCAAAATCCTCCGGTGATTCACATGCACGTTAAAGTTGGGGAAGTCCTCAACTCATCTGCCTGCTTGGTCTAAATAAAAAATCACGGGTTGTACCTCACCCCCTGCTCTCTCATGGCCACCCTGACCTCCTATTTTTATCATAGCCCACATTCCTCTAAGAACTAGACAAGCCGATGCTTTGATGAAATGTTTGCCCAGGAAGGTTCTAGTCTCCTGAGAAGTGATGTGATGATGTGCAATTGCAAAGAAAAGGCTTTAGATGTTCTTCCATTCTATCTCCCAAGCTGACTTTCTCTCCCATCCTTTCTTTTTTTTTTTTTAGAATTGTTGTATTTTATAAAAAGTTTAATGTCTTCATTTCTAAGCTTTTGTTGTTTTTTTGAATCGGAGTCTCACCCTGTTGCCCAAGCTGGAGTGCAGTGGCACAATCATAGCCACCACAGCCTCGATTTGCTGGGCTCAGGAGATTCTTCTGCCTCAGTCTTCCAAGTAGCCAGAATGACAGGTGTACACCACCACATCCTGCTAATATTTTGCTTTATTATAGAGATGAGAATCTCACCAAGTTGCCCAGGTTGGTCTCCATCCCCTGGGTTCAGGCTACACTTTCATCTCTGCTT
Organism: Cephalopachus bancanus; assembly: GCA_027257055.1. NCBI lineage: Eukaryota > Metazoa > Chordata > Mammalia > Primates > Tarsiidae > Cephalopachus > Cephalopachus bancanus. The sequence goes on from JAPVLO010000614.1 coordinate 1,037,054, forward strand.
CCCCCAAAGTGCTGAAATTACTGTCAGGAGTCACTGCCCCCGGTCCATTTCCTTTTTCTTTTTTGAGACCAGCCTGGGCAACTTGGTGAGACCTCATCTCTATAAGAAATCAAAAAATTAGCTGGGAGTGGTGGTACATGCCTGTAGTTCCAGCTACTTAGAAGGCTGAGGTGGAAGGATCACCTGTGCCCAACAGGTCAAGGCTGTAGTGACTGTGAGCTGCATGCCACTGCACTCCAGCCTGGGTGACAAAGTGAGACTCTGACTCAAACAAAGAAAAAAATACAAATTTAGACAAATATTGCACACTCGGAAATTCTAATCTGCACAGATACGTGCAGTATCAAACAGGAACAAAAATAGCTAAATCCACACAAAGACATTCATCTATTCAACACATATTTACTGAGTGCCTACTATATGTCAGGTAAGGTTTTGAGTAGTGGGGATATAGCAAGGAAACAAGTTCCTGCTTTAATGGGGCTGAAACTTGGGGTGCCATAAATATACAAACAATTCAAGATAGTGATAAAGAGCTAAGAAAATAATAAAAAGTGTTCATGTGAACATTTAAAGTGTTTTTTTAAATTTATTTATTTTGAGTTGGAGTCTCACTCTTGTTGCCCAGGCTGGAGTGCAGTGGCACGCTCACAGCCACCGCAGCCTCGACCTGTTGGGCTTAGGCAGTCCTTCTACCTCAGCTTTCCAGGTAAGTGGAACTGCAGACACACGCCACCACGCCCGGCTATGATGTCTATTTTTCAAATGTCAAGAGCATGTCAAGGTAGAAGCTGAGGATTCTCTGCAATGAATGAGTATAGCTGTTCTGAACTAGCATTACGAGTCCAATATGGGTTAGCACAAAGCCAAAAAATAAAATTTAAAAAACCACTGGAAGCCAGGACCTCCATAGAGACGAGGTTGCAGATGGAATCGTGTAAAGACATTTTCCTTAGTTACTCTTAGAAGTGGCATGCTCTGGAGTTATAGTTCTGTGTGTGCCAATGCTCTGGTTAGTGCTTAGTACATTGTAAACAGGAGCTTTCTCAACAATGTTTTTGTCACCTTATAAAATCTGGAATTAAAATAGCCCTAGTCCCTCTGGGAAGTTTCTGCTGGCACCTGAATAGGATAGAACTAAGTGACAGCTATGGCTGCAGTCATAGATGTGGAGGAGATAAATCCCAGTAAGCAGCCCCTTCCACACAATGGTGTCTGAGCAAAGACAGGCTCTACTGTCCATCGCGTCTCTGTCAGATTATCACCCACTTTGTAACCTTCTCCTGTGCAGTCTTTGGCTTACGATGTGTTCACAGTACATTAGAAACTCTGAAGTTTCCAGGGTCCTAGAAGAACTGAAGGTGAGCTTAGCTTATTTCCAACTTTCCCATGAGTCCACTTCCTGCTGCACAGCAAGGCTAATGTGTATCCATCCTTTAAACTCCTGAGGGCAGAATTTTATGTTTATTTTGCCACCATTCAATAAAAAAGAAGATGAAGAAGAAGAGAAGGAGGAGAAGGAAAAGTAGGAACAACAGCAGCAGAGATATCAAAGACAACAACGGCCACCACCTGTACTTCTATATGGAAAAAATTGAAAATTTCCAGCTGGGTGCATGCACCTGTAATCTTAGCACTTTGGGAGGCTGAGGCGGGAGAATCGCTTAGGTCCAGGAGTTCAAGACCAGCCTGGGTAACACGGCAAGACTTCATCTCTACAAAAAATAATATTAAATTAAAATTAGCCAGGAGTGATGGCGTGTGCCTGTAGTCCCAGCTACTCGGGAGACTGAGTCAGGAGAATTGCATGAAACCAGAAGCTCGAGGCTACAGTGAGCTATGATTGCACCACTGCACTCCATCTTGGGTTACAGAGTGAAAACTGTCTCTAAAAAAAAAAAAATTAAATAAACAAAATTTGTTGCCACTCTGTTTTCATCATTCTGATCCCCCTCTCGCCTCTTCCCTTATTTATTTTCATTGGTTTGTGACGCTGATACTTGTGCAAAGGAAGTGGAATAAATATTAATATTAATAAATATTAACTTGAAAGATCATTGATAACAAAGTCCCCATGACCGAAGGATTAATTAATATTATATTTTCTCTCTTCTCTCTTTTTCTCTCCCCATCTTCCTTCATCTTCCTTTTCTTCCTACTCCCACACTCACACTTGATAGTGTTCAGATAGGTGGATAATTTTGCTAACTTTGGAACCACTCGAATACATCTTTTAATAATCCAAGGTAAATAGAATCATAAAACTAGTATAAACTCCTAGAGAGGATCAATTCTGTTACACTGTGAGTGGATCAAATTCCATATATTCATAGTAATTTTACACTAGGAAACTAGAGAAATGGTCAGTTTTGTGCGGCAAAATGCTGTCAAAACAGAAGAAACGAAAGATTGCTGAGGAAAAAAATAGTGACCTCTCAATTCTCTCCCTAGGGATTTGGAAATTCCAAGTATGGTGTATTTTTCAGAGTGTTTCAAAAAGAACAGCTGATATCTAAACAATCTGAGGAAAATCTGTGCCCAATTATTTCTGTGGTCGTTTGTGGTTTGTTATGACATTCTCCACTCGACTTACTGGTTCGTGAACCAACCGACCCAGGCTGCTTGCTAGAGTTTCTGGAGTGCTTGCCCTACATGCTTCAAGCTTTCCTTTAGACTATAAGGAAAAACAAGTTTCTTGGGTCCCTTTAGGCCCAATCATCCCCAACAACACTGAGACCATGCCACTCTTCTCACGGGCTTGTTATAAATGAGCCACGAGGCCAGCCTTCATCCTGGCCTTCATTCATCTTGCTGCAGTCATTCTGGAGGCCTGGTGGTCGATCGCCTCCTGTCCGGTGTTCCTTCAGATCACACTGAATCCTTGTTTTGGCATATGCTCAGAAAAGGTCAAATCAGGATAATGCACTACTGGTTTAACTGTCCCACCCACCTTCTGGAATTTGTTTTTAGATTCTACCTCCGTTATTCTGGGAAGGGGAGGAAAAAACAGAAAGTCTTTTCTCCATCTAGGCCTTCCCTCAAAACAGTAACAAGAGGCCGGGCTCGGTGGCTCAGCCTATAGTCCCAGCGCTTTGGGAGCCCAAGGTGAGCGGATTGCCTGAGCCCGCAGGTTCGAAACCCGCCCGGGCAACTTGGAGAGACTTCATCTCTACAATAAATCAAAAAAGTAGCCGGGTGTGGTAGTGCGCGCCTGTAGTTCCAGCTACTTGGAAAGCTGAGGCGGAAGGCTGGTCGGAGCCCAGCAGGTCGAGGTTGCGATGGCTGGGAGGATGCTACTGCCCTCCAGTCTGGGTGACAGAGTGAGACTCCAACTCAAAAAAAAAACACAGCAACAAGAGCAGGGAAAGCCATGTGGAAGAGGTACTTCTACCTCATTTTTACAGAAGTTTGAGAATCAGAGTGATGATTGAGGAAAAGCAAACCACAAACTGTCTTGAACCTGGATTCTGGATTCAGTCGTGAACAAAATCAAATTCTAGCTCCATCCCTCACCAGCTGTGCGACATTCAGCCAGTTATTTAAACTCCTCTGCTTCTGTTTTCTCGTTTATAAAATACATATAACTAATAATACATATTCCGTTGAATTGCTATGAGGAAGAATGGAGGTCATTTCTACAAAGTTCTGAACATAATGCCTGGCACATAGAGAGGACTGATTAATGTTAGCTGTTATGACAATGATTATGATTGTTGTGATCATTAAAAGACTTGTACTATCTCTTAGCTGTTGCAAAGCTAGTGTACTTCTATAACAATCAAAATGCTGTGTATTAGTCATGCTGCAATGACAAACAGCCCCCAATGTCTCAGTGGTTTACTACAAAGAATATTTCCTCCCTCTTAGGCCATGATCCTCCTGAGCCAGCTGCAGTGCACATCTGTATCATCTTGTGCCACCCAAGTGGGGAAGGCTCCACCTCTGCCTAGAGTTGTGCCCGAGAGAAAGAAGAATGGAGAAAGCACAGACTGTCTTTCAAACCTTCTTCCCAGAAATAGCATGTGCCACGCCACTCATATTCCACTGGCCAAGGCAAGCCCTGCATGGATAGCCCGAGGAAGTATAAGGCTCCAGCTTGGATTGGGCTAACTAATAGATCCACCACAATGGAAGAGCCGAGATCAAAGTTCTCAGGCCCTTTCTACCATGCCATTTTCCCCTTCTATAAATTGAAGCTTATGGGCTCTTCTGAAAAGTTAAGTTTGTGATAACAAAATATAAACGTTTCAGAAGAAAACTGGGAAACTTGGCTCTTTTCCTGCTTGTTGCCCTTTTCATAAACTTACAGAGATGGTATTTTTCCATCATGCGAAGAAGATGAAGTAACCAGAGACATTAGTATACAGGTCTGTGGAAGCCTTGTGGCCCTCCTGGGTTCCTTGCTGTTTGTGGGGAGGAGGTGGTTCTTCCATTGTGGTGGATCTATTAGTTTCTTTCTACACACCACAGGCTGACGTTGTCTGAGACAGATGGTAAGGGGACACTCGTTCATTAAAGTCATTTTCCTTCTCATAACTTAAGATCCCCCCACAGAGAAAGATTGGCAAGATCATCAGCCCTATCCTTTTATTTCTGGTTTTTCTGTATTCTGTGGAGGGGGAGGGGTTCAAATTATTTTGTGACTATTTAATTTTTTGGCATATAAAAACTATATATAATTCAGATATACAACTTCAGGTTTTGATATACATTGTGAAATGATCACCACATTTGGGCTAATTAATATGTCTATCACCTCTACATAGTTAGCATTTGTATACCCTTTCACTGACATTATCTGCTGCCCAAACCTCGGACCACCACCATCCTACTCTCTGCACCTATGAGTTTGACTGTTTTTGTATCCACAAAAAATGAGATCATGCAGTATTTCTTTTTCTGTCTCTTGCTTATTTTGCCTAGCATGTCCTCCATTTCCAACCATGTTGTCACAAATGGCAGGATTTCCTTCTTTTTTTTAAGGCTGAATAACATTTTATTGCATTATATTCATCCATTATGCATATGCCACATTTCCTTTGTCCATTCATCTGCTGATGAGCGCTTAGGTTATTTCTATATCTTGACTATTAGGACACATGCAGCAATGAACATGAAAGTGCAGAACATGGGAACTCAGATCCCTTCATGATCCTGTTTTCAGTTCCTCTGTATATATACCCAAAAGTGGGATTGCTGGATCATATGGTACAGTGTGTTCAGAGAACACCACCCGCCCCTTGCCACCCAGTGGATGCCTAAAACTGTGGATAATATATGTGTGTATATGCGAGGGGGGAACAAAAAAATAAAAGAGAATTATTTTTTGGAGGGCGAGCCCCGTATAGTACAGGCTTCTCCTGCTAGGTAAGTGTTCTAGGAACCCATCAACATCAGTGAACTAGCTAGCATTGTTGTGAGAGGCTGCGTTCTGTTTCAGTGAATTTTTTTTTGGAAATTCTTTCAACACATTAGACCATTTCATGATGGATAGTTTACCAGCCCACATCACGTTGAGTGTTTAGCAGTTTTTTTTTTTACCAAAAAGGGCATGAGCCCATGCCCCGAACTTTCTATTTACACAATCTCACCCCAAGCGACTATTTTTGGTTTCCCCAGATGAAAAAAAGTCCTCAAAGGGAAACGTTTTGCTGATGTGGAAGAGGTGAAACAAAAAACAGCAGAAGCACTAAGAGGCATCAAAATAAATGAGTTCAAAAACTGTTTTAAGCAGTGGAAAAAAGCGTCACAATAGGTGTATTGCATCAAACGGAAAGTACTTTGAAGGCGACTGAAGTTTAAACATGTAAGTCTAAACACACAGTTATTTATAAATTAATTCCAGGGGGTTTTTTTTTTGGTCCTATATGTCCTATACATATATAGCAATAATAGAGTTTAACTTATAGTTAGGCAAAATAAAAGATTAACAATAGATAACAATAAAGTGAAACAATTTTAACAATACACTATAATAAAAATTATGTAAGTGTGATGTCACTCTTTCTCAGAATATCTTACTGCATTTTACTTACGCTTCTTCTTGTGATCTGTTGTTCTGATAACCAAGTCAGCTACAAAGTGACTAACAGGCAAGTAGCATATACAGGGTGAATATGCTGAACAAAAAGATGATTCCCATCCAACACAGGATGGTGTGAGGTTTTTTTTCATGTTACTCAGAACAGTGTGTAACCTAAAACTTATGAAGTGTTCAATTCTGGAACTTTCTATCGAATATTTTTGTACTGTGGTTGACCATGGGTAACTGAAACTAAAGGAAGCAGAACTCTGAATAACGGGGAACTATTGTAGTTTTATTTTTAATTTTTTGAGGAACCTTCATACTGTGCCATTATGGCTATATTAATTTACATTCTCATCAACAGCGTTCAAGGGTTCACTTTTCTCTACATCCTCATCAACACTTGTTACCTTTTGCCTTTTTGAGACTAGCCATCTAACAGGTACGAGGTGGTACATTATTATGGTTTTGATTTGCATTTTCTAATGATTAGATGCTGAGAAACTTTTCGTTTGCCTGTTAACCATCTGAATTTCTTCTTTTGAGAAGTGTCTATTTTTGTCCTTTGCCCATTTTTTAATTGAGTTATTTGTAATTTTTGGTATTGTATTATATGACTTTTTAAATGTATTTTGAATATTATCCTTTATCAGATATATAGTTGGTAAATATTTTTTCCCATTTCAAAGGTTGCCTTTTGTTTTGTTGATTGTTTCCTTTGCTGAGCACAAGTTTTTACCCTGATATAATGCTGTGTGTCTATTTTTGCTTTTGTTCTCTGTACTATTGGTGTCAGATTCAGAAAATTATTTCCAATACCAACCTCAAGAAGTTTTCCTCTATGTTTTCTTCTTAGAGTTTTACAGTTTTAAGTTTTGTGTTTATGTCTTTAATCTATTTTGAGGCTTGGGGGGTTTTTTTCATATGCTGTGAGATGAGGTCCTATTTCATTTCTTTGCACATGGATATCCAGTTTTCCCTGCACCATTTGTTGAAGAGACTATTCTTTCCTCCATTGTGTGTGCTCTTGGCACCCTTGTTAAAAATCAGCTGATCATAAATTTATGGGTTTATTTCTGGGTTCTCTATTTTGTTCCTTTGGTCTATATGTCTGTTTTTCTGTCAGTTTTTAGTATTGTAATTTTGTAATATAATTTGAAGTCAGGAAGTATGATGCCACTTTGCTCAAGATTACTTGGGCCATTTGGAATCTTTTGCAGTTCCATTTGAATTTTAGGATTATTTTTTCTATTCTAATGAAGAATACAGGTGGTATTCTAATAGGGATTGCATTGAATTCACAGATCACTTTAGGTTATATAGCATAAATTATTCTAATATGATATCTTTCCATTTACTTGTACCTATTTAAATTTCCTTAATCAATCTTTTATCATTTGCAGTATACAGGTCTTCTACCTTTTTGGTAAGTTAATTCCTAAGTATTTTACTTTACTTTTTGTTGCTAAAGTAAATGCAACTATTTTCCTAATTTTTCTTTCAGATAACTTATTGTTGGTTTATAGAAACATCACTGATGTTTCTATAGCATCTTGCAACATTACTGAATTCATGTATTAGTTCTAACAGCAGTAGAGAGGGTCCCTAGAGTTTTTTCACATATATTAGCATGTCATCTGCAAACAGAAATAACTTTACTTCTTTTTTTCCAATTTGAATAAATACTATTTCCCATTTTCTTGCCTAACTGCTTAAGCTAAGATTTCCAGAATTATAGTGGCACTAACAGGCATCCTTTCTTTGATCTGTTTATTAGAGGGAAAGTTTTTCATTTTTCTCCATTGACAATGATGTTACCTGTGCATTTTTCACATGGCCTTGATTGTGTTGAGCTAAGTTCCTCTGATACCTATTTTGTTCAGTGTTTTTGTCAAAGAAGAATGTTTAATTTTGTCATATGCTTTTTCTGCATCTGTTGAAATGATCATACGGATTTTGTCTTTAATTTTGTCAATGTGATGTATCACATTGGTTGATTTTTCAGTTATTGAACCATCTTGGCATCCCAGAGATAAATCCCACTTGATCATTGTATGATTCTTTTTTTTTTTTTTTTTTTTTTGAGTTGGAGTCGCACTCGGTCGCCCAGTCTGGAGTGCAGTGGCCGCTCCTGGCCACCGCAGCCTCGACCTGCTGGGCTCCGGCGATCCTTCCGCCTCAGCCTTCCGAGTAGCCGGAATTACAGGCGCATGCTACCACACCCGGCTGATTTTTTTTGGTTTATTGTAGAGATGAGGTCTCGCTGCCCAGGTGGGTCTCGAACCCGCGGGCTCAGGCAATCCATCCACCTCAGCCTCCCAAAGGCGCGGGATTACAGGCTGAGCCACCGAGCCTGGCCGTATGACTCTTTAATGGGCTGTAAAATTTGGTTTGCTAATATTTTATTGGGGATTTTTATATCTATGTTCAAGAATATTAGCCTGTAGCTTTCTCTTCTTGTGTAGTATTTGTCTGGTTTTGGAATTGGGTAATCTGACTTCATAAAATAATTTTTGGAATGTAACTTCATTTCTATATTTTAGAAGAGCTTAAGATGAGTTGGTATTAATTCTTCTTTCAATGTTTAGAATTCACCTCTGAAGTCATCTGGTTCTTGACTTTTCTTTGTTGGAAGGTTTTTGATTACTGATTTAATCTTGTTGTTGCTGGTCTGTTCAGACTTTCTATTTCTTCTTGACTCAGCCTTGGTAAGTTATATGCTTCTAGAAATTTAATAGTTTCTTCCAGGTTATCCAATTAGTTGGTGTATAATTGCTTATAATTGTCCCTTATGATCCTTTTGATTTCTGTGTTATCAGTTGCAATGTCTTCTCTTTCATTTATAATTTTATTTATTTAAGTCCTTTTTTATTGGATAGTCTAAAGGTTTGTAAATTTTGTCTTTTAAAAAAAAACTCTTAGTTCTCTTAGTTTCATTGATCATTTCTGTTGTCTTGTTGTTCTTTATTTTGTTTATTTCTGTTCTGATCTTTATTATTTTATGTTTTTCTGCTAACCTTTAGTTTAGTTTGCTCTTCTTCTAGTTCCTTGAGTTGTAAAGTTAGGTTGTTTCATTAAAACTTTCTTTTTTAATGCAGATATTTAATGCTATTAACTTTTCTTTTAGTACTACTTTTGCTGCATCCCAGAAGCTTTGGTAAATTGTACTTTCCTTTTTGTTTATCTTAAGATATTACTGAAATTCTCTTTTGATTTCCTCTTTTGCCCTATCATTTTTCAAGAGTGTGTTGCTCTGTTTCTGCTTGTTTGTGAATTTTCCTGTTTTCTCCCTGTTACTGAGTGCTAGTTTTATTACACTGTGGTCAAAGAAGATACTTGGCATTATTTCAATCTTCTTAAATCTGGTAAAACTTGTTTTGTGGCCTCATATGTGATCTATCTTACAGAATGTTTCATGTGTACTTGAAAAGAATGTGTATTCTGCTCTTTTGAAAGAAAGTTCTGTTCAGGTCTGTTACTTACCACTGGCATTTGGTTATCATTTGGTTACCATTGGCATGTTTGGCTACTGTTTGCATGGAATAAATTCCCATCACTTTGCTTTCAGTTTATTTGTGTCCTTATATCTTAAATCTAAAGTGAGTCTCTAATAGACAGCCTATGAGGATCTTGGGGCTTTTTGTTGTTGTTGTTGTTGTTGTTGTTGTTCATTTATTTTAATGCAATCAGCAACTCTATGCCTTTTGTTTAAGGACTTTAATTCCTTTACATTTAAAGTGATTGTCGATAGGTAAGGACTTTCTATTGCCATTTTGTTCATCATTTTCTGTTTTGCTGTTCTTTTATCCCTTCCTTCCTCCTTTGTTCCTTCTTTTGCTATTTAAAATTTTTTGGTTTTAGTGATTTGATTGGATTCATTTCTTTTTATCTTTTGTGTATCTGCTTTATAGGTTTTTCATTTGTAGTTACCATGAGGTTTGTATAAATCATCTTGTAGCTATAACTGACTATTTAAATTTGTTAACAGCTCAAGCTCAATTGCATACACAAACTCTGAATTTAACTTCTCACCCACCACTACATATTGTTAAAATCAGAGTTTATTTTTTATTGTAAATCCATTACCAAATTTTTGCGGTTTTAGTTATTCTTAATACTTCTCGTAACTTTTATATTAGGGTTATGAGCTTTGCATATCACCATTACAGTGTTATATTATTCTGTATTTGACTATATAATTACCTCTGCCTATGAGATTTATACTCTCTGATGCTTTCTTTTTTTTGATTTTTGGTATGCTTTTTCTTTTCTTTTTTTTTTTTTTTTTTTTTTTTGCGGTGTATCACCTTGGGGCTAGGGCTTGGAGCAGAGCGCCTGGGCCTTGGTGGGGCGGGACCGGGGCGGGGCCTTGGGGGCGGGGCCTTGGGGCAGTGGAGGAGGGCTTTGGGGGGGCGGGGTCGGTCCTGGTGTGCTTTCAATTCAATTTGGAGAATTTTCCTTAAATATTTCTTGCAAGGCAGGTTTGGTGTTAACAAACACCCTCAGTTTTTGTTTGTCTGGAATATATGTGACGATTTTTTTTCTCGCTACTTTCAAAATTATCTCTTTGTCTTTGACTTTTGATAGTTTAACTATAATGTCTTGGTGCTGACCTCTTCGAATTCAACTTACTTGGGGTTCTATGGGTTTCTTAAGTTGGGATATCTAGTCCTCTCCCCCAGAAAAGTTTGGGGTTATTATTTCTTCTTGAAATTTCTTCTGTCTCATAAATACTGTAGGCTTTCTTCATTCTTCATCATGTCTCATTTTTTTCCTCTGGCTGGATAATTTCAAATGACCTGTCTTTGAGTTCACTGATTCTTTTTTCTACTTGACCAAGTCTGCTGTTGAAGTTCTCTGTTGCATACTTAATTCAGCTGCATTCTTGAGGATCAGAATTTCTGTTTGATTTTTTTGTTTTCTCTCTCTTTGTTAAACTTATTTTTTCTTGTATTGTTTCCCTGATTTTTGTTAGTTTATTCATCTGTGTTCTCTTATAGCTCACCTAGCTTCTTTAGAAAAATTATTTTTTAATTCTTTGTCCTGCAATTTTTCAGTCTCCATTTCTTTGGGGTCAACTACTGGAAGTGTATTGTATTCTCTTTGATGGTGCCATGTTTCCCTGACTCTTTATAGCCTTGCACAGGTGTCTGTCGGTTCCTCCAGACTGTATGAACTTTCGTCAGGAGGAAAAGATCTTCACCTTGGTGGGGGTGTAGGAACAGAGAATGTAGTGGTGCTGAGTGGGGGCCATGCTGCAGGTATGTGCTGTGGCACCAGATCTAGGGGTGCAGGGAGCCAAGTGTAAGGTGTGCAGAAGTTCTGGGTCCATTTTGTCCTGTCAGCTTAGGCAGCTCGTGTCCACAATGCCAGCAACTGGATTGTCTTTTAAGTGAAATCTTCAAGGAGTCTCTAATGGCTGTGAGGTCAGTTGGGATCCTCAGTAGTGCCTCTGGATACAGCAGCAAGGAACCAGGGTAGTCAGTACATCGGGGGGCAGTGGTAGGTCTACATTCAGCTGCAGCAGTTGGCAGTGCATGGCCACAAAGGCCAACTCTTGGTGGATGGCACTAGGGGCCGATGACAAGGGTCAGTGCCAGTGACATGAACACAGTATCCTTATCCTTGGAATTTCTGTTCATATATTCCTTCCTCTTCAGAAAACAATCTAGTCACAGTCTTTGTCTCTTGCCATAGAACCACAAAAACTTGGCATAAATGGAATTTTTGAGTTAATCTAATAACTTAAAATCTGATGTAGAAATTCTTCCTCCATATAGCCAGTAGATTTGAATGTCTGAGAACTTTTCAGCAAACCAGTCACTATATGAATGCCTTCAGCTTGAGGGACTCTACCTCAGAACCAAGCGATTCTTTTTTTTTTTTAAACATAGAGTTACTTTATGACCTAGGAATTCCATTTCTAGATATTGACTCAAGAGAGATAAAAAACATACTCCCACCAAAACTTTTATACAAATCTTCATAGCAGCATTATTTACAACAGTCAAAAAAAACCCCAGAAAAAACCTAATGTCCGTCAACTAATTAATAGACATACAAAATGTGTATATATATTCATACAAATGAGTATTGTTTGGAAATAAAAAGCAATGAAATACTGATGTACTGATATTTGCTACAACACGGATATACCTTGTAAACATTATGCTAAATGAAAGAAGTCATTCATAAAAATCCATATAGTTTGATTCTATTGGTATGAAACATCCAGAATAGGCTAATCTGTAAAAACAAAAAGTAGATTCATGGTAGGAGGGTGTAAAGAGATTGGAAAATTACTGCAAATGGATGCAGGGGTTTTTTGTGGGGGGTTGTTTTTTGTTTTTTTAAGAGGTAGGGTACAATTCAGGATTAGGTACATAAGTGGTTATCGTACAGGTAAAGTTGGGCCTCCCATTGATCCTTATTTTACCTGGTTTGGGATCAGGTACCCTCATTGATGCTATGTGTCCCTCCACCCCGGCAGTGTCCTGCTACTGCCAATCTTTTTCATATAGTATTATGATAAATGTCCAGAGTCCACTTATGAGTGAGAACATGTGGTACTCAATTCTTTGTTTCTGAGATAGATCACTGAGTAAGATAGACTCTAAATCCATCCAAATTAGAGCCAAGCAATTATACTGTTGAAACATTATGACTTTTCAAATGAGTCTTCTGTTGTTGAGCTAAGATCTAACTGGACAAAAATTCCAGCCCTTTGTCCTAACTACAAATACTGGTGGAACACAAGAAAACTGTAGCATCATTCCAAGAAAGACCTTCTAACACTTGATAAAAAGCCCTTGGGGTTTTCCCTTGGTCCTTTCTTCTGATCCTCCCCGTTATTTTTTATATGACAGGTATTCCAGAGCTCCTCGTACCTTTCTGGTCGTAAGACACCTAGTGAAAAACTCAAGCTTTTCTTTTTTCTAATTTTTAATTTTAAATATGTGGAGTACAATTCAGGGTTAGGTATACAAATGTTCATTATGCAGGTACCCTTGTTGATGAGGTGTGTTCCCCCCCCCACACCTGGCAGTCCTCCCACTACTGCCAATCCCTTTCTTATAGTATTATGATAGTTGGTCAAGACTCACTTGTGACTAGAACATATGATACTCAGTTCTTTGTTTCGCGATAGATCACTCAGTATTACAGCCTCTAAGTCCATCCAAGTTGCTGTGAAGTTCATACTTTTGTCCTTCTTTATGGCTGCGTAATATTCCATCGTGTATATGCACCACACTTTTTTATCCAGTCTTCTTTTGATGGGCAGTACAGTTGGTTCCATGTTTTTGGTATTGTGAACAATGCTGCAATAAACATGGGTGTGCAGGTATCTTTTTCATAAAGTGATTTGAGTTCCTCTGGGTATATTCCCAGTACGGGAATTGCAGGGCCATATGGAAGGTTAATCTTTAGATCTTTTAGGAATTGCTACACTGTTTTCCACAGAGGCTGTACTAGTTTACACTCCACCAACAGTGTAGAAGTGCTCCCTTTTCGCCACATCCTCTCCAGCATCTGTTGTTTTTTGAGTTATTGATGATGGCCATCCTGACTGGAGTTAGGCAGTATCTCAGTGTGGCTTTAATTTGCATTTCTTTGATGACTAGAGAGGCTGAGCATTTTTTCATATAGCTGGAAAAACTCAAAACTTTTAAATCACAGGCAATATATCTCCAAGCCATTGACAGGAAGTATTTAAATGGGAAGGTTAAGAAAACCCACAACTGGGCTCGGTGGCTCAGCCTGTAATCCCACGCCTTGGGAGGCCAAGATGAGTGGATTGCCTGAGCCCGGCCTGGGCAACTTGGTGAGACCTCATCTCCACAATAAATCAAAAAAAATCAGCCAGGTGTGGTAGTGCGCCCCTGTAGTTCCAGCTACCTGGAAGGCTGAGGTGGAAGGATCGCTGGAGCCCAGCATGTCGAGGCTGCGGTGGCCGGGAGCGGTCACTGCACTCCAGTCTAGGCGACAGAGTGAGACTTCAACTCAAACAAAAAAAAAAAAAAAGAAAACCTATAAAATTTAGGAGTGTCATTTATTATTCTGCTTGTATTAAGAGTAATAAGATTCTTTCAGAAATATTTAGCAGAGGAGAAGAAAGATTGAATTTTACATTACATAGTAAACAATGTATTCCACAATATTAAAAAAGAACGTTGTGCTTTTGAGATTATCTCATTACTAATACTCTCAGAAGGGCTGCTTTTGAATTGTTTTCCAGAAGTAATAGGAAATAGACATAAATAGGACAAAACAGTTTTTTCCCAGATTGCTTTAGTATCAACAACCTTCAAAGGTGAACAAGGACAAGCCTTGAGATGGAGAACTGGTTCTCCGCCCAGACGAGTGAAGCAAGCTGACTCTCATGGAGAATACAACACAAATTCTTATTTGAAACATCCACTGATCTTATAAACCACAAGTCAAAAACAAGAGACAAGAATAAAGAGAAGGAATTAGCTTTTAAGTTTAAGTGTGTACTACGTTAAATGGATTATGTTAAACTTTACACATCCAGCTCCCTCCTCCTGAAATGCTTTCTTCACTTATCCTCGTTACTAATCATAAAGTGGGCTGCCAAAGTCCTTTTTGACCTATATTGACCACCATGCCTTAGGCTCCCTGCATATTCAGCTTCTTGTTATTCAAGTCCCTCAGCAGCAATGTATTTCTTCAAATTGGCCTCCTTTGTGAATGTTTTCTGTTTTTCCTTCTGGTATGTGGAATGGTTGAAAGTAATAATAGCAATGTTGAACTGGGGCCAGTAATCCACTAAAAAGCGTGGCAGGTAAATATGGGGGTAAAAAAATAACAATGATTTGACTAGAAATGTACAAATTTCAGAGAGCTAGGTACAGCCAAACTGTTTTATCTCATGTTTTAGAGAGTTGTTTTTACACACAAGTTGGAAGTGCTGATGGAGGAATTCATGACTAAGATGACCCAGCAAAATAGTTCTTTCTATTTTAAACCTCACTATGAAAAACAAAAATGTGCAGCAGAGTAACTAGAAAGCACAAGGAATTACTTGTATTTTCAAGCTGGGAAGTGAGTCTCCCTACCCTATGAATGTGCCTAACATCTTCTATCCCCACCAGATAATTCCAAGCACTGAGTTTCTGACTAGACAGAGATTCTGGAGTCATCCAAACATAAGACCTGGAGAATGAGACCCAAGTGAGCAAATCACAAATGGGAAGAGGGCACCCTTAGTACTTTTCTCAGCATGAGGTCTATTTTCCTGAACTAGCTGGGACATGGTGCATGGGTGACTTAGCCTGGTTTAAAATATCAAGAAACAGAGTGAACACTGACTCTAAAATGGACCACCTTAAAATGACTAAAAAAGATGTAACTTATGTCATGAACTGTAGGGACAAGTAGTAGAAGAGGAAATGGCTTATTTGTGGCATACAGAATGTGTTTCTGCCAAATTTATTTTTATTCTATGAGCTGAGATATAGATTAGATGATCTGGGTCTCAACGCAGCCTCCTAGCACCCTTAGTCCCAGCTTCCACCTCAGACATTGATAAACTTCATCACGTGCATCTTGTTCATCAGCTGATATGGCCGAGTACCCAGTAAACTGATTTTTGTACACAATGGCTATTAGTTGTTTGCTAAAGTAAGAGACAGATACATGGAGGGAAAGAAAAAAAAAAGAAATGTCAAGTGAAAAGAAAGAGTATTTGGGGAGTTTTACTGAGTTTTATAAAACATAACTTGGAAGCAGGGGTATTCCTAGCTTTGACATATACAAAAATGTGGAAATTATTCCAAGGCACAAAAGCTTCCAGACAAACTTCTTTTTTGTTGTTTTTTCAGTTGGAGTCTCACTCTGTCACCCAGACTGGAGTGCAGTGGCCGCTCCCGGCCACTGCAGCCTCAACCCGCTGGGCTCCGGCGATCCTTCCACCTCAGTCTTTCAAGTAGCTGGAACTACAGACGCATGCTACCACGCCCAGCTAATTTTTGATTTATTGTAGAGATGAGGTCTCCCCAAGTTGCCCAAGCGGGTCTCGAACCCATGGGCTCAGGCAATCCACTCACCTCAGCCTCCCAAAGCACTGGGATTACAGGCTGAGCCACCAAGCCCGGCTCAGACAAACTTCTTTACAGAAATGGAGCAGGTTATCACCTGCATAATATTTGTTTAAAGGCATAGGAAGCTCACTACCCACTAGAATATTTTTCCATTCACTGGGTAATGTCAGAAATATCACATTTTGAGCTTTATACCTTTGAGGTGATGGTAAAAGAGGTCAGGGTAAACTGGGCGCAGTGGCTCAAGCCTGTAATCCCAGCACTTTGGAAAGTGGAGGTGAGAGGATTGCCATGAGCTCAGCAGTTCAAGACCAGCCTGAGCAATGTCTCTACAATAAATCAAAAAATTTAGCCAGGTGTGGTGGCACATGCCTGTGGTTCCAGCTACTTGGAAGACTGAGGCAAAAGGATCACCTGAGCCCAGTAAGTCGAGGCTGCGGTGGCCATGAGCGTGCCACTGCACTCCAGCCTGGGCGACAGAGTGAGACTCTGACTCAAAAAAAAAAAGAAAAAAAAAAATAGGTCAGGGTACAGTGATAACTTTTTTTTTCTACCTCACAAATTTACCAAGGACCAGTCCAATGTTATCAACAGATGCTTGTTCCTGAAGGGAACCTTACTGATGAGCTGACATTGATTTCACATTCTGCAGGTGAATAAATAAATGGTAGGGGGAAAGTCAAGAAACCAGATGACATGCTCAGATTATTTAGCAGGGCAGAGACAGATCTGGGTTTAGGCTGAGACTATTACCTGCTTTGAACCTTCTGCAAAGTTTTATTTCCACAGGACTGATTCCTGTAAATGCATAAAGGGACACCAGGTGATACACATCAAACCCAGTGCAGTATTTATTCCTCACTTCATTAGTTCCTAGGGTTAGATCACGATGCTCAGCTTGGAGGAAGTTGTATGTGGTCTGAAAAAAAATTATAACACAATATAATATTTGGAAATTTTACAAAACTTTTTTTTAATGACTTACAAACTATAAAAAAAAAACTGACCAGACCCGGTGGCTCAGTCTGTAATCCCAGCACTCTGGGAGGCCGAGACAAGTGGATTGTCTGAGCCTGGGGGTTCGAGACCCACCCAGGTAACTTGGGGAAACCTCATCGCTACAATAAATCAAAATTTAGCTGGGCGTCATAGCGCATGCCTGTAGTTCCAGCTACTGAAGGCTGAGGCGGAAGGATCGCTGGAGCCCAGCAGGGCGAGGCTGCAGTGGCCGTGAGTGTGTCACTGCACTCCAGTCTGGGCGACAGAGTGAGACTCCAACTTAAAAAAAAAACAAAAAAAAACTAGACAATTTTCTCAACCGGTGGGAGTATGGAGAATCTGAATTTTTTTTTAACACGTGTAAATGGGACCAACTTCCCTTCTCTTCACCCAAAAGCACATTAGGATCTTCAGTGGGGTGTGTTTTGGGTATTGTTCAAAACTGGGCATGGGTTGAAACTATCAGATTGAGGCCTAGTTCTAATACAGCTAGGGGCATAGGTGAAATGTTCTTGAAGCTTCACTTTACTGAGCTAATTAAACATTTCATTTATTTATTTACTTATTTATTTTGAGCCTGGTCCAGGCTGGAGTGCAGTGGCACGAATGCTCACGGTCACCCCACCGTCGACCTACACCGGGAAGTAGCTGGAACTACAGCGCGCACTACCACACCCAGCTATTTTGTATTTTATTATAGAGACGAGGTCTCACCAAGTTGCCCAGGTGGGTCTCGAACCCAGGGGCTCAGACAATCCACTCGCCTCGGCCTCCCAAAGTAGCTGGGATTACAGGCTGAACCACCGAGCCTGGCCAACACTTCATTTAAACCTCTCTGTTTGGCTGACTGCACCCAAAACGTATGGAGAGAGGGAGAGAGATCAGGTATGGTGGGGAGGGGGCTTAGGGGGGGCGAGAGGGGGGAGAGAACAATGTAAAACTACTTCCATGGCTCGGCAAACAACCAGAAGCATTCTGCTTCTCCAGGAACGCTCACAGCACTCTTTCTGTATGTGAAGGCCTTCAGTAGTTTTATTAGTACAGAGATAGAATAAAACATTTCAAAATCTCATCACAGCCCTCAAGGCTATCTATAATTTGGCTTTCTGGCTTTTTTTTTTTTTTTTAACTGATCTCCTCTTTGCTCATTCTGCCTCAATCACGCTTGCTTTCCGTCACCCAAATACTCTAAACTATTCACCTGGAGGCTTTTGTTTTTGGTGTTCTCTCTTCCTCTTCCCCAGATCTTTTTAATGACAGCATCTCCCAATTTAGGTATTGGCTTAAGTAACATTTCCCAGAGAGGCCCTTCCTGACCACCTTAGATTACAGTAGAGTGCTCCAACCACTTTTCTGTTGTGTTTTCTGCAAAGCTTTTAGCGTCATGTGAAATTATTTATTTTTCATGTGTTTATTGATGATCCTCCCAATAAGCTTCATGAGGACATGACCCTTATTACTACCATTTTCGTTGCTATGTCCCCATGGAGCACAGCAGCAGTCCCATAGTAGCCATGCGTTAAAAATAGGCTAGCCGGGCTCGGTGGCTCAGCCTGTAATCCCAGCGCTGAGGTGAGTGGATTGCCTGAGCCCATGGGTTCGAGACCTGCCTGGGCAACTTGGCGAGACCTCATCTCTACAATAAATCCAAAAATTAGCTGAGCATGGTAGCACATGCCTGTAGTTCCAACTACTTGGAAGGCTGAGGAGGAAGGCTCGCCAGAGCCCAGCAAGTCGAGGCTGTGGTGGCCGGGAGCATGCCACTGCACTCCAGTCTGGGCCACGGAGTGAGACTCCAACTCAAAATAAACAAATAAATAATAGGCTGAATAGCTGACTCAATAAATCAATCAACAGGTCAGAAGTGCCTCCTTCTTGGCGATTCATCCAGGAACACAAAATATATGGTACAGACCAGAGAAGGCCCAGGTATCTGAAGGTAGCAGAAGCATTTAATAATAAAAATAATAAGAGAAAGTCACTCCCAAGAGAGGTTATACACACATTCTCCGAGCCCCACTAACACTGCAAGGGATGGGTATTTCTACTATTCAGTCCATTTTATGAATGAGAAAACTGATTTGGGAGAAGTTAAGCAACTTACTCAAAGTTATGTAGCTAGCAGATGGTGACGTTCAGATTTGAACCCAGGCAGTCTGCACTTAAAAACTATCTTTACTGCATTTCCTCATTTTGCTTCAGTTTCGGCGCGCCATCCGCTTACCTCAATTAGAAAAACAGCTGGAGCTGAATTTGCTTTACTCTGAAGAAAGGACTTTTTAGAAAATGCTCTAAGCCATTCTGAGAGACATCATTCTTTTCTACTTTTTAGTGCTATAAAAACAAATATTTTACCTTGACTGCCTGAAGTCTGGGATCATTTGAGCTTTCCGTGGAAAGCAAACATTTTTTAACATTTATTTGCCACTGTGCTGTGATTATGTCATTTAATAGTAATTTGCATCCCTATGTAAACAAATTCAATATGACATGATAAAGAAAACTTGCTGTAAAGGGACAAAGGTGGGAAAACACAGAACCCAGCTTTCGTTTCTCCACTCTAGGGCTCTGCTTTGATAATGCAAACCAAACAATCAACCTAAAAGCATTCTGGAAAATCCTTGTAGATAAAAGATCTACACTCTTCAGGCTTCCAAATCCTACTTTAAGATTTTGTTTTCCCCCTCCCTGGCAGATAAATTATTTTCTAAGTGGGTAAAGAAGGTAAGAGGCAGGTAATTTGTGTCCTTTTATGTTTTAACATAAGTGTGTTACTGTTGTGACTGTGAAGCATTTTCGAATTGGTATCTTCAACCAAGTTTATCAAAATGCCAAGTGATGCCTGCATGGCACAAATATGAGGCTTCCCACTGGAGAAATTCCATTGTCTCACAGTCCCTTCGGATAAAGTTACTCTTCTAAGTACTGAATTGAAGATCTGGGAGACTAGATTTTCTGTTTATCGAGGCAAATAACATTTTAGCTTTCCAATAAATTTAAAAGAAATCCTTAAACTACATATTGTTCCCCTATAAACAGGCAGTTCGTGTGAAATGTTTTATTATTGTAAAATAAATCAATAAATACCTTGAGGCAACCAGAGTAGCATACATGCTTGTACAATTCCCCCTAGCTTTGAGCCTTTTTATATAAATATAGTTATTTTTAAAAATCAAATAAAAACCACTATTAAAAACATGAGCAAATGCAAAACTAAGTGGAAGAATGGCTTACTTTTATTTGATAAGCTGTACAATGAGATAGTGGCTGAAATTCATTTCCCACCATGATGGGTTTTTTTGTTTTGTTAGTTGGAGTATCACTCTGTTTCCCAAGTGGCACAGTCACGGCTCACCACAGCCTCGATGAAAAAAGAAAAATAACATTTAGCTCTTGCCAGATGGCTTAAGAGAATGTTGGTTTAGGTTGTTTGTTTTAATCTGCAGAAGTTGAATGAACTGTAGATATGAACTATCTGTGCTTGATAATCATACATTACTGAAAGATGGTATGGGCAAAAGTTTTGGGCTTATAGATATAAAGAAACACTTTAGAAAACTATACATTCAGGCTTGTACATTTCTTTCAGACTTGAAATAGCTTCACCATCTTCAAAAGAGTATTCAAGTTGTTCTCAAGCTGTTTGGGCTCATCCTTGTTTTTGCTAATAGGTCAGAGCCTTGGCCACAGCAAGTGGCTGAAAACCTAGATAATTGATCCTGTTCTCATTACATGGATAAAGCTTCTGAGTCTAGACCCAGGGAAACATTACCACATTAAAACTCAAACAATTGTCTGCAAAATGTAGTCCATAGAACATTAGATACATAAGATGTTAATAAGTTTTCAGGGGACTGGGGAAGATTACACAATTCATTACATTTGAAAAATTTGGGTTTCACCAGGCTCGGTGGCTCAGCCTGTAATCCCAGCACTTTGGGAGGCCGAGGCGAGTGGATTGCCTGAGCCCACGGGTTATAGACCTACCCAGGCAACTTGGCAAGACCTAGTCTCTACAATAAATCAAAAACTAGCCGGGCGTGATAGCACGTGCCTGTAGTCCCGGCTACAGGATCAGAAGAATCACCAGAGCCCAGCAGGTCGAGGTGCCACTGCACTCCAGTCCGGGCGACAGAGTGAGACTCTAACTCAAAAAAAAAAAAGAAAAGAAAAACTTGGGTTTCAACAAGATGCAAATTCAATCACATGACTCTCCACTAAGGGAGTATTTTATGCCAAGTTTCCCAGCTGAAACATAAAATAGAGTCAATATACCCAATGAGCAGCCATTTTAACATTGCCTAGATCTGTCACGTTTTTCCAGAAGTTCACTTTAATTTACCTTCTAATCACTAGCCAAGGACAGATCTTGTTTCAACAGAAATAGCTATTGATAATTGTTTTATAGCTCCCTCCCTACCTAGTTTGGTAAACAAGTTAACCTAATCAACTTTTCCTGACCTTCTTGACACAGACTCCATCAACATAGCAACTGTCATGTGACCAACCCACCCATCTGCCTGCCGTCCATCACCTGACATTAGTACCTGGGCTTACCTGCTCCTTTATGATGATGTGGAACAGACTATACCACCCAATCACCTTAACGACCTGTCACCAACCAAAGGGAAGATTTAAAGGGCATTCACCATTGTTTTGTTAAGCACTGCCCAGGCCATGTGTTCTTTGGGATATGACCACCATGTTTCCTAGCTTTGGCCCCCTCCCCTATCTTGGGGAGATGAATCTATTAAAACGAATCTAATAAAACTATATTTTCTGATCTAACTTCTGTGCAATGCTTTGCATCTTCCATTACAGCACCGGATCACAGACCAGGCACCACGCCCCCCATTGGGCCTGACCTAACATTTTGGAGGCTCTACTGGGATTTTAACCTAACATCAACCCTTTTTGTGCAGAGAATGTCCAGGAGCCATTGTCCCAAGGAATATACTTTAGGACAAATTGATCTAGATCAATTCCTACCTCACCTCCTTCACTGAGCAATCTCTATTCTCTTTAGGGTAACCAGATGACTACCACTCGTGGCTACAAAATGAGGAGACAAGTTTCATTTCACTTCAAGTACATGATTTGAAGAGAAGCAAAAATCTATTTTAAAAATTATTTTAACACGTGTGTAACTCCCAGAGTTGCACTGATACAGTTTCTTACTGTATCAGAAATAACAGACTTTAGGAAAGCATCCTGCCATAATATTGAAATAAGCTGAGGTTCAAATCTCAGACTTAGAAACTACTTGCTATGTGGCTTTGGGTAAGGTCTGATCAGTTCTAAATTCCTATATTTCCTCTTTAACATGAGGGGAATGACACAAACCTCATAAGATTGCAATAGTGTGTGGAATAGCGTCTTTCTTGGAGTTTGCCTCAGAGTTGATATACAATTAAAGTAACTTCTTTTCCTCTTTGTTCCTCTCCTCCCCACTCCTGAAGTCCAGGCATTTCAGGAAAACTAATGAAGTAAATATCACTCCTTAGTTCTAAAAAAAAGAAAGAAAGAAAATCAAGAAACTGGCATTCCGGTCTGGGTGGAGCAGACACACAGGTTTGATTCCACTCACAGATGATGAAGCTTCTTGACTATTCCTCCTGAGACTCCATTCTGGAAAGAGCTCTTGTCAAAAAACACAGAGATCAATCTCGTCCCAAAGGTCAACAAGTTTGTCACCTCCTGTCTAGACTCTTATAATGCTCACGACCTGGGCCTCCCATAGGGAACCGTCCACTGACAGCAGATGACCCAGACGTGACAGCATGCCTGCTGGTTAGTCAGCCTGTGGCAAGCCCAGCACACCCAGGCGGATTCTCAGCCTTGGCTGCTGTTTGACGTCAAGTCCAATTTACGATCAGGGCTCTTGAATTAAATCACTAGGCAGTGATGAGGCCAGATTGCTGGAAGACCTTTTCATTCCACACAGCCCGCTGATAACTTGTTGGATACAGAGGTACTGAGACACAACACAGATATCACTTCATTCAGGTCTGTTTTCAATTCAAATAACTGGACCCATGTGTGCTTCTAGCTAACCACGTAGGTACGCCAGAAATAAGAGGAGTTTACGTGCACCCCTGCTTCCTCAGACCAGAGACTGGGGTCCAGGACCTCTTAAAGGATTAAAGAAGTAAACTAAGCACAAAGCAGTGTTTTTTTAAAAGCCAGAAGTAGTTAAAATGAGCATTCTTGCCCTCATTCCAGCCCCTTCTCCAGGTCATTATCTTGAATTGTTTAGAATTCAAAAATACATTCCTGCCTATGGTCTACAAGGTGTCACACTGAGATGGTTTTCCAGTAGAAATGGTATCCTCAGCAATCTCCATTCGCTCCTTTGATGACCAATACTTCCAGTCTGTTCATTAAAAAGTCACTGGCAGAACACAGTGAGAAAGAATACAATTGAGAGAGAGAGAGAAAGGGGGGGGGGTTGTACCTCTATATTGGATTGCTTCATCTGCCACCACCCTTTTCCTCAGCACGAACAACTGAGAGAACATGGAGTCATAAACCAGAACCCATCCTCCAGCTACAAATTACACAAGCTTAGAGTGCTCAGAGGCAACAACAATGGCAATTCTAAAGAGATTCATAAACAAGTTATGATCCATTTTTATCTGAGCAACTCCTTGAATCAAGCCTCCTTGATTCAACACAGTTTCTGGTAATCCTTTCCTTTGCATTTTTCCTCTTCTCATGAAATACCCTCCTGCAACCTGGAACAAGATAGAACATTCTACATAAGAATCTTCAAGACTATCTAAGATTCCATCTGAACATATGCAGTTCCCATGGAATCAAATAAATTTGCTCTTCAGTTTTCCAAGCACACAACATTTTCATATAGAAATCAACAGGGACTTGTACATTAATGCCTGGGGTTTTTAAATTTTTTTAAATCTTGATCCTCCTTTGATAAAACTCAAGAGGGTTAGAAGGTTTCCACATAGTTCTTTTTCCGAGCATCTGTCATACTTGGTGCATCACCCACATTTTCCGAAAATGGCACAAAACCCAGCCAGACTCTTCCAAGAAGGAGATTATGTCACTCCTTAATCCTATGCTGCCTCTAAAATAACCCAAACAAGTTTTCTTCCCACTGGAGAAGGAGTGTGTCTTCAGCTCTCTCTATAAGCCAGGGATAGGATCTCGGATCTCTTGCCTTGATTTTGCGTTGGTACAATCATAGATACCAGCAATAATGATTTCTTTTTTTTCTAGATAAACATTTCATTCTGAATGACACCTTCTCATTGTGATCTACATGCTCTAAATGGTTGTCTCTTTTCAACATTCCCTTCCCCTGTGGGTCTCTTTCCTAACTGATAAATAGTTCTGGGGCACAGCGGTTGGACCAATGACACTGGAAAGAACAGAACAGAAAAACAAAGAATAGCAATCCAGTTAAGCAATCACCTTAATTGACTAACAATTAAGGCAAGTCAGGCTGTACAAGTCCAAATTGTATGCATAGCATACATAAATCCTTCATCTCTACCCTCTGGTTGCTCATACTTGGATGATTCTTCAGAGCATAAGGAAAAAGAATCACTTCATTCATAAGAAATCTGATTTGCAAAAGACCTCTTACAAAAGACCTTTACAAATGATACAAATCTCAGTTATACTGGCCTAGAAACATTGAAGGGAATAATACTACATAAGTGTAAACAGGTGGTGTATTTTTTATGCCACTAGGATTCAAGAATGGAATTGTATTAAGTGTATTAAGAAGAATTCTCAAATAAATAGACAAAGGAAAATACCGCATTAAGGAGATTAATGTTTATAAGGAATATAAACTTAAACTAACTCTTGACATTTTATTTTCAATGTAATTTATTAAAATATTTAATAATTGAGCAAACACTTATTGAGTGCCTGTTATATACAAACCCCTAAATCAAGTATTGTGAGGGATACACTTATACAAAAATGACTAAAACGTACCTAGATACAGAGAATTTGATTTGCAGTTGAGATTAGACAAAACATAAACTAATATTATAAAACTTGTATATATATTTTTCCATATAATATTCAAAATAACCCTGTGATCTATATAGAAGTGTTCATTCTTATTTAATATGAGAGAAAATTGAAGCTAAGAGCAGCGAAATGATTTGCACCAAAATCACACAGAAATAATAAAAGGCAGAATCCAGACTCAACCCTAAGTTACCTGACACCAAATCCACTACAATTTGCTGCCACTACAAGTCAAAGTAAAATGTCACAAGTGCCAAAAGGGAGGCATGTGCAGAGTGTTATTGGCATTCCTTCTTGCTGACGAGATCAGAAAAGATTTCGTGGAGGTATTTGACCTGAGTATTGAAGGAAGGCAGCATTTTGACAGGCGGCAATGGCAGAGAGGAAACTGTGTAGTGAGGGAAATCATTTAAAGAGAGTGAAAGGCAAAGCAGTAGGAATTAGTGCACGTTTAAGAAACAGTGAGCAGTTCAGTTTGACTGGTTATGCAAAGGAATGTAGTGGGAGATGAGGCTGGAAATTTGGGCTGGAATCAGGTCATGGAGCGCCTTGAACGCCTCGCAAAGGAATATGAACACTTTTGATGGGCAATGAAGAACTGTTGAAGGTTTTTGAATAGAGGAATAATACCATCAGAATAGAGCTTGAGGCCAGGGCACTAATCCAGATAAGAAATAATAGGAGTCTGATCTATGGTAGTGAACATAGAAATAGGAAGAAAATACGACATAGATGTGAGGAGTGGTGAAAACATAGAATCAAAAGGACTCCTTCACTAACTGTGTCAGGAAATGTAAATGAAAGGAAGAAGCTGGCCTACATAACTGTAAAGGTGATGCTAGTTCTTAAAATAAAATAAAAAATACACAAGAAGTGCATGTTTGTAGATGAATGAGTTCAGGTTTGACCGTGTCCAGTGGCCATCAGAGACATTTGTAATGAAAACATGTAACTGTATAACCTATTCTTCCTGTCTTGTTCCCTACTCCTACACACATACCCAGAAGCCACAGTGATTTAATTAAGAACTGAATTAGCTACTTGGGAAGCTGAGGTGGGAAGATCACTAAAGCTCAGGAGTTTGAAGCTGTGTGAGCTATGATCATGCCTATAAATAACCACTGCACTCCAGCCTGGGCAGCAGAGCAAGATCCTGTCTCTTAAACAAAAAAGAAAAGAAAGGAAAAGAACTTAATTAGGTTTAATAAATGGTCAGGTGCTTGTGGAATAAATAAATTAGCCATTAAGTATGTGGTCAAACCTGGGGCCATTAGTTATTTCAAGGATTAGCATGTATTAGGACAATACTATCTGTTATTAACAGAAAACCTTTCAAATTTCGGTGGACTAGTAACACAGAATTTATTTTATTTATTTTTTATTTCTTTGAGTTGGAGTCTCACTCTGTCACCCAGACTGGAGTGCAGTGGCACACTCCCGGCCACCGCAACCTCAACCTGCTGGGCTCCAGCAATCCTTCCGCCTCAGCCTTCCAAGTAGCTGGAACTACAGGTGCGCGCTACCACGCCCAGCTAATTTTTTGATATATTGTAGAGACAAGTGCTTGCCAAGTTACCCAGTCTGATCTCCAACCCCGGGGCTCTGGCAACCCACTCGCCTCGGTCTCCCAAAGTGCTGGGATTACAGGCTGAGCCACCGAGCCCAGCCAATTTTATTTTATTAATTCAGTTGACTCTAGTTGCCACTAGTGTAAGGAGGAGGATTCCATGTAGTCATTCAGGGACCCAGAATTATGGAAGTTTTGTCATCTTGGCTTGCAGCAACATCTTAGTATTTTTGCCCAGCGATCAGTTGGGGAACAAGAGAGAGAATAAAAGATTTCATGGGTGGGTTCTAGGGGCTAAGCCTCAAAATGGTGTACATCACTTCTGCCCACATTTATTTGGTCAGAACTCAGTCATATGGCCATAACTGTAAGGAAGGCTTGGAAATATGAAAATAACCAGAAGGCCAAAAGGATGAGAAAAATAATGTGTTAAACAAAGAGTCAACCTCTACCACTAAGCCACAATTTCAAAGGCAAGATGTAAGAAGAAACAAAAGAAACCACAGTTCTCTCTCTGAAAACACAGATTACTACTGCCATGGTGGGAAGAAGTGGTCTAACAGACTATGGCACCCTGGGCAAGAAAACCAATCTCCTCTTCCTTATATGAGCCATATAGCATCTAGAATCGTCTTAAAATAGGTAGGGTATGTGTGTGAGAGTCAGTGCTCGACCACCCTGCTCATGCCTTTTCCACTATTTCATATTTCCTCACTGTTCTGGTGTGTGTTATTCCAGACTTAAAAACCCAGACTTAGGAAAGGCACTGCTGGGAAGCCCCAGAGTCTGATGGTGTTGCTACAGAGACTGACTAATGTCCCTCCATACTGCCACAGCCGCTAGAGGAGGGCATGGCTGGGATTCAAGTGCTCCTGCACATTCCTGAGCACATTCCTGAGAGTCCTCTTGTCTTCTATGCACTCCCACTAAGCAGCTTCAGGGGATCCATGACTTCCTAGCAGACTACACAAAAACGTAAATCCCTATTTACTCCCTCTCTTCGAACTATACAGTATCAATGTAATCGGAAGTCTTGTGACTTGCCATGTATGATGTCTTAGGCCTTGTAAACTTTCTTTCTTTCTTTTTTTTTTTGAGTTGGAGTCTCACTCTGTCGCCCAGACTGGAGTGCAGTGGCCGCTCCCGGCCACTACAGCCTCGACCTGCTGGGCTCCGACGATCCTTCCGCCTCAGCCTTCTGAGTTGACAGAATTACAGGCATACGCTACCATGCCCGGCTGATTTTTTATTTTATTGTAGAGATAAGGTCTCACCAAGTTGCCCAGGCGGGTCTCAAACCTGTGGGCTCAGGCAATCCACTCACCTCAGCTCCCAAAGCGCGGGATTACAGGCTGAGCCACCCAGTCGGCTATAAACTTTCATTAGTCTAAATGTCACTACCTAAATGTAAATTGCAGCTGTAACTTAAGTTCTATACAATGCTCTGCTGGCCACGTGGCTAATGTATAGGTACTGACAACTCTGGACTATAAAAGTGAACTGTAAAAGCCTGGAGAGTGAGCAGCACTATTTTAGAAAGACCTTGAGTCTGGCTCTGCTCCCTGGAT
Organism: Cephalopachus bancanus; assembly: GCA_027257055.1. NCBI lineage: Eukaryota > Metazoa > Chordata > Mammalia > Primates > Tarsiidae > Cephalopachus > Cephalopachus bancanus. Next base: position 1,065,281 of record JAPVLO010000614.1, read on the forward strand.
TCAAACTCAAAAATAAACTTCATTCCACCAGTTCCCTGCCCCATTGATTTATTGGTATCAAGGGGAGTAACCCAGTGTTACTCAGACCATAACGGTGTAAGAGAATGAAAGCTAGTAAAGATGAGACAAAGAGGCAATGAATAGAAAGGTAGGGGTTTCCCAAAAGGAAATTGGAGACTTGTACTTTAGAAGTTTACAGAACAATTTCCCTGAAGACAGGCCAGAGTAAGTTTAAAACAGGTTTCATGAAAACAGTTCTTATAAATGATTAACTTATTAGGTGATTTTTTTTTTTTTTTTTTGAGTTGGAGTCTCACTCCATCACCACCCAGGCTGGAGTGCAGTGGTACTCTCATGGCCACCCCAGTGTCAACCTGCTGGACTCTGGTGATCCTTCTGCCTCAACCTTCCACGTAGCCGGAACTACAGGTACACGCTACCAAGACTGGTTAACTTTTCCATTTAGTGTAAAGACAAGGTCACACCAAGTTGCCCAGGCTGGTCTCGAACCCGCAGTCTCAGGCAATCTGCTTGCCTTGGCCTCCCAAAGTGCTGGGATTACAGGCCAAACCACTGAACCTGGCTGATTTTTTTTCCTTAGCTATGGAAAAAGTTGTATTTTAATATGCAATTTTAAAGTCATACATTATGAAACCCTATATCTTGTTCTCGACCCTTCCGTAAAGACTTCAAACTTTATGTTGTATGTGGAGGCAAATCAGATAAGATGTCATAAGGAGACACACAGTCTGTCCACACACAGCATGGCCCAGTCTGCATCCGTCTGTCTGCAGATGCTGCTCCACTAAAGTCTTTCCAAAGTGAAGAATGGCCCACAGCTGAGTAGAGAGCACTGGACTTTGACCTCTGGAGAAGCAGCAGGCGAGCAGAGGATTCAGGGTCATTCTCAGGACACTCTCACACCTCTCCCTAGTAAGGCGATATTTGGCCAGAGAAGAAATGTGGATTCTGGATCAACATTTAATATAAAGAAAGTTACAAATTTTAGTCGGAGGTCAAATTTAGAGGTAAAGGTTTAGAAAGCCCCAGATTTGTTATGATAATCATAGGAGAATATAAAATAGACATGCTCCCTCAACCAATTAGATGCATCTGAATTCTTATTTCTGGTTCTGGGAAAGTCTACCTAAGACACATACAATAAGGACACCGCCCCTACCACCTCACAAAATGGTAGTAGTCATAAGATTTAATGTTTTAGATTTTTTTTTTGCTTTATTGGCAAATTTTATTAATTGATCATAACCTTCTTTCCCAATGAGTTCAATATTTTAGATATATTAGGAAACATTAACACTACAAAAGGATTGCCAGATTTTAACTGAGAGGTTATTATTGATTCTAATTCTCCCACTTGTCATGCAAATTAACAAGGGGACAGGGAATAACCTATGCAAATGTCTGTGTCCTGGGCACGATCCTTGTCATCAGCTGGCAGTCATCCCTCCCCAGGAACCATCTGTCCCCACATTGCTGCTAAAAGCATAAACAGAAATAGAGGTAGAAGAAATTTTTTAATTCTTGTAAGAGGACACAGGGTAAATCCAGTAGCTCCAAGCGGTCTAAATCAGAAGCATATTACTGGCACCAGGACTAACTTGGTGGGGGGAGGTTACCTGGGATTTCCATTTATTCTCTATGTTGCATCACAGACAGACTCAAGCAATAGAATAATTGAAAGTTTAGAACTGAAAAGAATCTCAGAGAAGTCCCATTCTATTCCCATCGTTTATTACAAAAATTTGTGACAATAAAGGCCTTGGCTAAAAGTTGAACTATTACTCAAGTTCAAATCCTTTGACTCCCTGACTATCTTTCCAGGACACCACACAGTCTTTCAAGCTCTTATTATTATTCCTAGTAAGAGTATTAGTATTACTATATGTCATGTACTTGGCTAAATTCTTTACATTCCAAGTCTTATTTAATATTTCCAGTGACCTATAATATGAATGTCCTTATTCCCATTTTACAGAAGAGAACATGAACTTGAAAGAGATCAACTTATTTGATGTCTTGTAGCTCACTGTGGCGGACCCCCATCTAGAACCCTAAAGACAACACCTGAATCAAAGCCTGCTTTCTTTTCACCATGTAAACAACCTGCTCTCATTTATTGATTGACAGGCTGAAAGTCCTGTGTCCCCTGTCTTGGGTACTAACACTAGGCCATATTCTAGAATAATTGTAGAACTGTATAGTTCTATAACCTTCCATCTTAGCCCTCCGTTTCCAGCAGATAGATGGATAAGTCCAATTCATATTTGAGTCACGTACTTAAGCAGAGAAAGTTTAGGAATTTTGCTTGGATCATGGGGCTTTTGGTTCAATTGTCTTCTCTCTTCTTTGAGAAGACATAATTTTTTTTTTTTTTTTTGAGTTGGAGTCTCACTCTGTCGCCCAGACTGGAGTGCAGTGGCCGCTCCCGGCCACCGCAGCCTCGACCCGCTGGGCTCTGGCAATCCTCCCGCCTCAGCCTTCCAAGTAGCCGGAATTACAGGCATGCGCTACCACGCCCGGCTGATTTTTTGATTTATTGTAGAGACGAGGTCTCGCTGCCCAGGCGGGTCTCAAACCCGCGGACTCAGGCAATCCACTCACCTCAGCCTCCCAAAGGCGCGGGATTACAGGCTGAGCCACCAAGCCCGGCAAAAGACATAATTTATAACTTCTTTATTACCTCTTTATAAGCAGCTTCTAGCAGAAAGAGTCGTCTAACAGCATTATTTCCACAAAAACAAATTACTGAGACACTGGAGTAGAGGGGAAAAGCACTGAACAAAGAACTAGATAATCTAAATATTAGTCCCAGAAAAGAAAGAGTGCCAACAGCAACAAACATCCTGGACATCAGCATCCAAGTACATGAAGATGATGCCTCCTTCAGGAATATCCCCTCAGGGAGTGTCACAATTGTCAAATGAAATAATTGTTCAAGTTATTGTTGACAATCCTCCTTTGAAACTGCCTCTGAGAGATGTACTCAGTCCTATGGGGTGAGCTATTTTCCAGAATAAAGTCTGGTTCCTTATCCAAAATAAAATAGTCCTAGTTTTTGCCATGAGTAAGAAAACACACTGTTCTCTAAGACTTAGTTTTGCTCTCTATATGGAGGGAAAACAACAATGTTGAGAGGTATGGGGATAAGGTAACGCTTGTAAATGTGGTTCTAAAACTAAAATTCTTGACTCATATAAGACAGAAACAGAAAGTAAATGCTGACCTTTTTAAATAGGGCAAAATATCCTGCTTTGTTCACCCCTAACTGGATGAGATAAATAGTTTAGGAGGTTATGGTGACATTGACCATTCTTGCTTCTTCTATTTCAGAAATAGAAGTACCACATTCTAAAGTTACTCAATACACCAAGCATTGCAAAAAAAGTTACCACCAACAGAAAACACTGCAGTGACTCTGGGTAGTTTTCTTTAATTTTCTATTATTCCTTATGTGTCGAGAGAGGAGATCATTTTGAGCCTTTGACCTTAAGACTAAAATAAAACCTCTGAGTCTGAAAACCCATGGGCTTCACTCTTCCGTGAACAGAATTGAACATGCATAATGAAGAATTTATGGCCCATGATGAGAGTCTACTTCTTTGATAAAGGGCCTAAATATACTTTGCAAACATGACCTCCCTGAGCCAATGGTTGGAGAAGCAACGTGTGTGGGCCAGCTGTGGTATTTGGCTCAGCTCCTGCTTGAAGTCACCTCCCTTCTCTACAAATTCTTCAAATACTAGAAGAGTTGTGTGTTTGTAGAGGGTGCAGGGGGAGGAGGTGTGGGAGTTGTTAGCAAAAGACAACAGATGAGCTCATGAAACTTTAACAAGCTGTCAGGGGCATTCCACGTGTGAGGTTTGAAAGCTGTGCTCTGGTGATAGTCATGAGCTGATTGGAAAGGACAAGATTTTCAAACGAGTTTTATTTTGGGAGAGAGAGGTATATGCGTTACATAAGAAAAGGCCTTGTAATTCAGATCACATTGAAGGTCTATTCGTGAAAGTGCTTATAAACTGGCCGACTTGACTAGCGCATCCACATTTAAGTATAAGCATTGTACACCTGGCTCACAATTTACTCCAAAATCCAGGGGCTTTCCAGGAACACATGGCTCTTGTGTGCCCGCCCATGCTTGAAATACACACCTGAACTTTCTTGAAATATTCATTTCATATTCACTTACACAATCCCACACAAAGGTAAAAGCAAAATTTATAGTTGGAATGATATGGAATATCACCAGCAACTTGTGAATTTGTATTCTAAATATGGCATGGGATGTGTCAGCATCATAGAGTTTAGTCACAGAATTAGCTGAGAGATCCATATTCCAATCTAGTCAAAATCTTTGACTCCATTTTCTCATCAAGAAAATATTTGCCTTAAACCAAATCCGATTTTATGCAATTTCATTTTATTAACAATGTTGATTTCATGACAGAGCATTAAAATGTTTGCTCGTGGTGCAAAATTCGCTCTATGTTTCTGCATAGAAATTGTTTTCATAATGGAAAAGGTTTTGAACAGAAAACCACAGGTCTACATTTCTCAGAAAAAGAAGCCAGTGATATTTTTATGTATTTGCTCCATTGAATTGTATCTAAGTTTGTTAATTGAATTGATATGGCAAAACACCATCTTACCTTCTCTTTAAGCATTATCCAAATAGGATAAAATAAATTATTTAAAATACAAATTCTCAAAGCAAACAGCCCATAGTTCTTGTTAGAGTTTTATAAAATTTCAGTGCCCGAATGTTCTTGTTTTTTACCCAGAAAAATCTTCCTTTACAGAATGATAATCTGCTCCTATTAACTATTTGACCTTGAATAAGTTACTTCACCCTCCACTCATATTTGGTTTCTCATCTGTATATGAAAAGATACTTTAAATGATTCTAAGTTCTTCTCTAGCCCTATGTGTTCTGGAATAAAATAAACCAATTCCACATCATTCTATAAAAGTGTTTCATAGCACTTGTATTTAATTCCATATTGCACTATAGTAAATAATTTATTTGATTGTGTTCTAGGGGCCTGGAAGAATTAAGGAGCACTTAGTTATCTATGTCCAAAGTCTACAAGTTTAGTAATAAAAACATTTTTAAATTTTAATCCATTAGCATAATAGATTCTATGTGGAAAGTTAAAAGGAAAAAAAATAAAGACGGAAAACATTATTCCTATTCAAGGTAGTTACAGATGATTAAGCAATCTGAATAAGCATTAGCTCTAGCAAAACCAAGTCTGAAAAAAGGAAATGTTATTGAGCATCTACTATGTTATTGGCAGCATGTTAGGTTTTTATCACATATATTGTCTCCACAACTATCCAGGACAAACACTTTCGTTTCACTTTTTAAAATGAGATAATCAGGATCAAAGAGACTGTAGTATCTATAGTATATTTCTCAAATCAGAAGTTTGGAATTAAGTATTTCAAGGATTTAGTCAGCAACTCAACGCTGGGTCCACTTCTCTGTGATTCTTTTTTTTTTTTTTTGAGTTGGAGTCTCACTCTGTCGGCCAGGCTGGAGTGCAGTGGCACACTCAGGGCTACCCCAGCATCCACGGGCTGAGCTGAGCCATCCTTCCGCCTCAACCTTCCAAGTAGCTGGAACTACGGGGCATGTGCCACCACGCCCGGCTAATTTTTGATTTATTGTAGAGACAAGGTCTTGAAATGGTGCGTGGGCTGGTCTCGAACCCTCCAACTTCGGCAATCCACTTTCCTCCACCTTCCAAAGTGCTGAGATTACAGGCTGAACCACTGATCCCGGCTCTCTATGATTCTTAATACGTGACTCTCATGGGCACAAGATGACTGGAGGTCTAGATCACTCAGATGGAAGCGGACAGAATAAATGACCTAAAATTATCAAAACCTGGAAGTTCCTAAAGAAACATTCACTACTTCTCTCATAGTCTAAGTTTATCCAGAAAGGCAACCATGGAAGTCAAAAGTGGGTACAGTACCATTTGGAAATATAACCACCATGATGTGACCCATTTAGAGGCACAAACGAGCTACATATATTCCGTGAAGTCCAGCTAAGGTAAACAAACGAGATACTCTTCTTTCCCATGGAAAGCCTTTTGAAAGACACAGAGGTAACTGTTGGCATAATGGATGGGCTCTCCCTTCAATGCCACAGAGGTGGGACTTGTCTCCCATCCACCCTGGTGACAAATGTTAATGAATTTGTGTTCATAGTTAAAGCCATCAACGTTTATAGCAGCACACCATGCCACCCATAACTTGCCCTAATCTATAAGGCTCTGGCATTCTTCTTGCACAGCATGCTGTGCAAGCCCATAAAACCCCTGAACCCACAGGTTTCAGCAACTTGGAGCAACTTGAGAGAGACCTGGAGCAGCTTGGAGAGACCTCGTCCCTACGATAAATCAAAAATGAGCCAGGAGTGGTAGCGCTCGCCTGTAGTTCCAGCTACATGGAAGGCTGAGGCGGAGGGATCACTGGAGCCCAGTAGGTCGAGGCTGTGGTGGCCAAAGCATGCCACTGCACTCCAGCCTGGGCAATAGAGTGAGACTCCAACTCAAAAAAAAAAAAAAAAAAAAAAAACCAAGGCACAAACACCCAGGACTGTGAAGTTCTAAGTCTTGCCCTTCCTTTACAATATGCTGGTTTTTCCATCACTAGTAAATAGTAGCTTTAGGACACCTTTTATTTTCTGAAATAACCATACATCTTCCTTCATTTGGTCTTTAGCATCTCTTCTGTTGTATTAAAATTTCCTCTTTACCTTCTATACTTTGTGTGTTATTTCTCCATTTTATTCTAAAACAAACAAACAAACAAACCTCCTTGCCAGCTTGTAGTATCTATTTTAGAAGTTATAGACATATCAGATCTCTGGGGTAGATATGCTTCTTTACATTCTGCTAAAGTGCTTTCCAGATGGCCCTGAGAGTTCACATTTCCAGCAGGTTTGTAGAATTAAGCTGGCTCATTTCCTACCAGCCTTTCTGCTTCATGTGACTCAAGCGCATGAAGCTGAGTTGCTCATAGCATACAATTAGAAAAAGAATGTGGTATGTCAAAAGGACAGTTTCAAATACCGAATCTCATATAGTCACTGTCCCCTGTTATATGCAAAGAAGCTCCATGAATTTCTATATGTTCAGGGAAAAACAATGAACTACGATTTGTGCATACCTTGAAGATTTCTGAAATTTTGATAGGCTTCTTCTTCTTAAAGCACTGGGAGAAAAAGAGACACCAATAATACCTAATCTGGAGTTGATAACAATTCCATGCATCTCAGGTCATGACCTTAGAAAATAATAGCACCACTCTAGAAGTGTGCAGCACAGGAAGTGGAGAGTAGCAAATTATATATAAGGAACTGGATATAAGAGAAGAAAATTTGGCCTGGAGCGGTGGCTCATACCTGTAATCCCAGCACTTTGGGAGGCCAAGGTAAGAGGATTGCCTGAGCCCAGGGATTCGAGACCAGCCTGGGCAACTTGGCAAGACCTCATCTCTACAATAAATCAAAAAATTAGCCGGATGTGGTACCACGCACCTGTAGTCCCAGAACTTGGGCAACTGAGGCAGAAGGATCAACTGACCCTCAGGTTGAGGCTATGGTGGCCATGAGCGTGCCACTGCACTCCAGTCTGGGCAACAGAGTGAGACTCTGACTCAAAAAAAAAAAAGAGAGAGAAGAAAATCAAGGAGAGGGATGAATACGTGCCTAAGTAACATTATCAGCCTGGTGGTTACAGTTGGGTGCTGTGCACTTTATCCTCCATGTATGTAATATGAGACTTCAGCTTCCCATGGTGCCACACCACACAGGCGGAGCAACCTTACCCCAATGGCACACCAGAATCTGCTTGAGAAGCAGACAGAAATGTGGGGGTTGGGGGGGGTCTACTCTCAAACCTAACTCTGTCCATGGGAGCTTCCACCAATCACTTCCCTCTCTAGGTCTGCTCCTTCCTCTGTAAAGTGAGCCAATGATAATAATCGATTTTAGAACATCCCTGAGGACATTTCCAACCCCAAAACACTAAAGCTCAGCATCATGTGCTCTCAACTCTAGCCAGTCCACCTACAGAGGGCAGAGAGGAAAGAACAGATTGGATCCTTTATTTTCAGGCGTCTGCTCCTCCGACTTACCACTATAACTTCTTTGAACCTCATTTTAGCACTTGTATAATAATTACTTATATGTGTAACAGGATCAGGTTTTGTCCTCCTTGAATTCCCTTCTTTTTTTTTTCTCCTTTCCCACCACCCACTGACATTCATATCCCTTCCCTCAATAGCGGTCCTTGATCAGATGAAGAAAAGCAAAAGAACATCCAATTACGAAAATATAAAAGTTATGCCCAAAATAGCCGGTTAATATTACAGGGAGAATACTTTATTTTTTTTGTAGATGAAGAGCCATGTAGTGTTTTCATCCTTCACATGAAACCTATGGAATATACTACTTTTCCTCCAGCTCAGAATGCCTCAGTCAAGGCAACTTTAGTATTGTCAAAGGTCAAAAGAAACACCTAACAGTTTCATTTTATTGAGTAATTAAGTCAAACATTTAATAAGCACTTTAGGCCTAACAAATTAGAACAGCTGAAAAAATGCTATGTATACACTGAAAGGAAAATATATTTTTAATTTATTCTTAAATAATCATGATCATTTAACTGATAGAAGGTGTGTGTCTGTTGGACACTGCACAAGTTCTCAAACTTGGAATTAAATCAGACACAGCCACCCTCAGTTCCTATTGCACATCTATTTTCAAGGGTTTTGACTTTTTAATCACAGCATCTACCAGAAACCCAACTTTATAAGAAATGACTTCACTGAAAGCAATGTGATCTCTCTGGTGTTGAAACTGTAGTTTACATGACGTTCAACAGAAGTCACACTGTTTTCCTGTGTGAAACTTCCACACGAAGGTGCCTCTGTGAATTTATTGCTGTGTCCCAGAGCATCGGAGGACAGAGCTCGGAAGTCTCAGTTGTAGCTCCCTTTGGGATAAAACTGTTGACATCCAGAACAATCTGCTTCTGATTGCCTGGGTACCAAAAACTAAGGAGAGGAAAAATGGGTAAACATATGAACAGGACCATAAAGATAGCAGAAAGAGGGATACCAAAAGAGAGGAGAGACACTTAGTTGTCCATCCAGCACAGACTTATGAACTGAATGTGGACTCAATGGGAAAAGTAAAGTAAGATACCTCACATTCCTGCACCTCAGACATTATGGACATAAGTAAAGGTTTACATATGTATCTGTCTTTCTCATTAAATTAAGACCAAACGAAAGATCTTACTCAATTCAGCATTCCTCCATGTGCCTAATTCAACACGAATTGTTATACTGAATTCCCTTACCCAGAACACTGAACTTAAATCTAATTGCAGTAGAATGTGCTAATTAATTGGTTCTGATTTATTGTATACCTCTGGAGTTAGAAATGCTTAGAATTCAATACACAGATTAATGGAGAGTCAGAAGGCTTTTCTACTGTTCTGCTGTTGGAACTCCTCCATGTCCCTGCTGAAATGTTGAGATGTGGATTGGATTTATGGTTTATTTTGTGTTTCAGACTAAGTACCTAAAGGAAAAACATGCCTGGCAGTGAGTGAGGTCCACAAGCATACCCTCACTGATTTTACCTCAAAAATGACATTTGCGAGAGTGGATTCCACGACTTTTTGCTGTGCAAGCTATATTATACAAAAGAACTGCTCCCTAACTTCTGTAGCCTTTGATTTACTCAAGTAATCAAAATGTCAGGTATGGCTGTATCATCATTTGCCAGGAAAACATGTAAGAAAACTATTGTTGTCCAGGGAGATCAAAAGGATATGGGGTTCTTAAAAAAAATGTTGGTGATAAAACATACAGATTAAGGAATGAAATTGAACGACTGAATGTGGAATGGAATAACTGGTTTACATTCCTTCTGCAATTGAAAATTTTATTGCTGTTTCAGTTTATAAGTTTTTGAGAAAGGGAGCTTGTTTTTTGTACGGTTTCTTTTTAAAAATCTGGTTACAACGTTTTTGTTCACAGTCTCAGAGTTCATCGTACTATGATCTTTCTCACCTTTCATCAGAAAATGGCCGAGTCAGTGATAACCTGTGTGGCCAGATTCTTCCCCAGTGGTTGTACACAATAGACAAACCAGTTCTGTTAAAAAGCAAAGGAATAAAAAAAATACAGACCACTAGAATCTGCAATCAAAACAGCTCTACTGGGAAGAGTACCTGGTGGTACACTTACTTTACAAACGAGGAAGAAATGGAAAAATATAAAATATCTCAGATATCAAGGAAAATGAGCACTTAGCATGTACCTAGAAATGTGTTGTGGATTAACATTATCTCACTCACCCACATTTAACAGAAGGAGAAACTGAGGTTTTCAAAGCTGATACAGCTCACCCTTGATCAGTTACAGGGCAGAACCAAACTCTAAACCTTGATCTGGCCAACCATCAAGTCAACACACATAATTTTTTGACATAGAGCTGAGCTATTTCCATTTTAAAGCTGTGGAGAAATAGTACTGGGTTTTGAGGGAGAATGCCAAGGCCTGAGTTCCCCTTTTTAACTTGAAGCCAAGAAAGTGTTTCAGCATCATCCTACCTATGGCTGGAGACAGCTGGCCCTTAGGAAAGGGTATCAACTGCAGCACAGGATGACACCTTAGCGCTAATGACAGGTCTCCTCACATAATATGAGCTGACTAGAAATGCATTTTAAACTGACTGAGCATCCCTCCCTCTTTCCATAAATTTGATCCACCTTGTCATTTCCATTATAGGCACACATGTCTTCCCCTCCTGATTTTCAAGATTTCTTAACTCAAGCTTATTAACTTTTCTCCATGGCTAAAATTTGATCTGATCAATGTCATATTTTCTTCCTGTTTCCAATCAGTTAGAACTAAAAATGTTAAAAGTTGGACAAAGCAGATATGATTGTTCAAAATGCGTTTTGAACAAAAAAAGTCCCGCGTGTGAAGTCTACAGATGTTTTTTTCAGGTATTAAATGTTTAATGACAGAGAGAGCAACAACTAACCAGAGATCTCAGGGAACTGCTTTTATTTGAATCTGCAAGATTTCAAAGCAGATACTTGCCAATTTTAAGACAACACTTAGACATCAAAGTCTACATTTTACTTATTGTCTTAGGTCAGGGTTCCCTAGAAGCAGAGCCAGAGACAGGAATTTAGGCACCAGAGATTTACTGAGGATGTGCACTTCATGAAATACTTGCCAAAGAGAGGAAAACAGAATAGGGAAGAGAAAACAGGCTTGGCCTGATCTATGTGTCAGGGAAGGGGCTAGTAAGAGAGATGGACTCCTTTGATCTGTAAATCATACCACAGAGCCTCCCTTTCCCTAGGTAAGAGGACAGGCTTTGGTCTGCCTCTATCAGCCTAAGACTGACAGCTAGAGGTGCTGGAGAGGAAGTTGGTAACCTCTCAGGCATCTCTTTGAAGGCAGCTCCATTAGCCAAGGACAATTTCCTGGGGAAGTTAGCAGGTATGTGCTGTTGACTACACACCTGAAACAGCAGGGGGAGGGACTGTCTACTACATCATCCCAATGAGTGGTTTTCTGAGAACTTGCTAGAAACGCAAATTCTAGCCAGTAATCCCAAAACTTTGGGAGGTGGAGGTGAAAAGAGCCCGGGAGTTCGAGACCAGCCTGGGGAACTTGGTGAGACCTTGCCTCTACAATAAATCAAAAAATTAGCCGGACATGGTGGCGTGCTCCTGTGGTTCCAGCTACCTGGCTGAGGTGGAAGGATCGTCTGAGCCCAGGAGGTTGAGGCTGTGGTGGCTGTGGTGGCTGTGAGCATGACACTGCACTCCAGCCTGACTGACAATGAGACTCTGACTAAAAAAAAAAAAAAAGAAATGCAAATTACCAGTGTCCACCCCAGACCTACTGATTCTGAAACACTGTCAGTGAGAGCTGAGATCAATGGTTTATCACAACCTCCAGGTGATTCTGACACACTCTAAAGTTTGAGAAGCACTGGATAGCAACTATCTTCCCATCAAATATTACATATCACAACACTATTCACTGTCAAGAATAAGGTAATACAAGCTATGTTGAAACTAGGACCCCCTGAAAAATATTTTGATTTAGATACCTACAAAAGATATTTCCATAAATAAATGTCTAGCTTCAATTAGCCACACACGTTTCCACCTTTAGTTACTTTCTCTGGTTTCCTCCTCATTTTCTGGACTCTTTCTGTGACTTAAGGGCTTGGAGCAATCTCTTCCCTGGAGTCTTTTTAGAAAGGCTTAATTAGTCTCACACATTCACAGGGTCATCAAGCTCTTCTGCACCCAAAGGAGGAATTTATGACCCAATAAAGATGTGTGTCTCATAGCCTCCTCCTTTCTGGAATAAAACCTGTGAATATTAAGTTGACATTTTGCGGTCATTTTGCTCTAAGATCTAATTTTCTTAGCTAAGCAAGGTTTAAAAAAAAAAGGTATCCTACAATCAAATGTCACTGTTAGAAGAAGTTATGACTTCAGCCTATTAACTAAGTTCATCATTTCTCTCTAGAGGATGTGGGATATGGAGGGGGAGGTGGTTTGAATTTTGTTTTTTTACAAACTTTCCCTTTATCTCTTCTTTTCATCATTAAAAACTTATATTAAAATATTATTTAAGGCCAGGCTTGGTGACTCAGCCTGTAATCCCAGCACTTTGGGAGGCCAAGGCGAGTGAATTGCTGAGCCTGCGGGTTCAAGACCCACCTGGGCAACTTGGCGAGACCTCGTCTCTACAATAAATCAAAAATTAGCCAGGCATGGTAGAACACGCCTGTAGTTTAGGCTACTTGGAAGTCTGAGGCAGAAGGATCGCCAGAACCCAGCAGGTCAAGGCTACGGTGGCCGGGAGTGTGCCACTGCACTCTAGTCTGCGTGACAGAGGGAGACTCCAACGCAAAAAAAAATATATACACACACACACACACACACACACACATATATAATTTAAAATACTGCAAAATATTATAAATATTGTTTTAAAGAATCTGCTTTTTAGAGCTACTGACTTCTCTTTTACTATTAACACTTGTACTATTTGATATTTTAAACATAAAGAAAAGTCCAGAAAGTAGTATAGCCAACATTTCTGTGCAGTCATCCATCAGTATCTGTGAGGGATTGGTTCCAGGTATCCACAGAAACCAAAATTCATAGATGCTCAAGTCCCCTATATAAAATAGTGCAGCATTTGCGTATAACTTTTGCACATCTTTTATATGTTTTAAATCATCTCTAGATTACTTATAATACCTAATACAATATAAATGCCATGTAACCAGTTGTTATACTGTGTTGTTTAAGGGATGAAGATAAGAAAAAATGCACATGTTCAGTACAGATGCAATGTTTAAAAAGTAATTTTGATCCATGATTGGTTGAATCCATAGATATGGTACCCACAGATACAAAGGACCGACTGTAGTCACCATGCAGAGTTTTAAATTATTACTATTTTGCCATATTTTCTTCAGAGTTTTTTTTTAAAAAATAAAATAAAATAAAGCTTTACAGACACTATTGAAGCTCCTTTGATCTCATTGGGAAGCACATAAGTGTCAATCGCACAACCACTGTATTTTCTACCTTGTACAGATATGTTTTGCCTCCTTTTCTGTATTATATTTCACAGTAAAAATGTTTTTAAAGATGTAATCATTTATCTTATATTATGAAATGTAAAATCTAATAAGATAAATACTAAAACATTTAATTCAAGTAATAAAAGAGAAAACTTTTCAAAATAAAAATGTCCTAAAATAAAAAATTAGAACATTAGAATAACAGTTTTCTGAATGAGTGTAAAATATAAAAGAATAGGAATATGGGTTTAAGATTTAAGAAGAACAGGCCAGGTGCAGTAGTTCACACTTGTAATCACAGCACTTCGGGAGGCTAAGTTGAGAGGATCACTTGAGCCTAGGTGTTCAAGACCAGTCTAGGCAATATAGTGAGACCTCATTTCTACAAAAAATTTAAAAATTAGTTGAGCATGACGGTGCATACCTGTAATCCAGCTACTAGGGAGGCTGAGGTGGGAGGGTCGCCTGAGCCCAGGAGGTCAGGGCTGCAGTGAGACAAGATTGTGGCATTGCACTCCAGCATGGATGACAGAGTAAGACACCAACTCAAAAAAAATTTTTTTAAGAAAAGCAGAAGAGAAACAGAAAGTTTAAAACCAAAGAAATTGAAGGTTAGAGAATAATTCAAATAAACAGCAAAAGAGATAAAAACAGAATAGTTTTATAATCTTGGAGTCAATGAGGGCCCTTAAGAAAATAATGAAAATCCAAAAAGTTTAAAGAAGTTCTAAAACTAAAAACATTTGTTAAACAATCACACCATAAACCAAAATTTCAAGTAAGTGGTAGATTGAGAGGCAATATTCTTTTTTTCTTTTTGAGTCGGAATCTCACTCTGTCGCCCCAACTAGGGTATAGTGGCCGCTCCCGGCCACCGCAGCCTCGACCTGCTGGGCTCTGGCAATCCTTCCGAGAGGCAATATTCTTAATATGTCAGAAAAATAATTAAAGAATAAATAACAATCACTTACAAAGCAATATTTTAAAAAGATAAACAGTGCTCCTTTGCTCAAAAAAAAGTCTCAGAAAAAATTCTAATGACCAAAAATTAATATAAAACTTCTCTGAAAAAAAAAACCTGCAAATTTTATGAGACATGAAGTAGCAATGCTTTTAGATTGAGTCACAATATATCGAGATATGCCTGGAATAAACAGATGTATATATACACAAATGTACATATGCTTTATAATATGTTATATTAATTTTCTATTGTTACAAAACAAATTACCTAAAAATTTGCAGTTTACAACAAATGGATCACACAGATCTTGAAGGTCAGAAATCCAGCTAAACTGTTAGCTGACTGGGTCTGGTTCAGAGTTTCTCATGAAGTCACAGTAAAGATGTCCAACAAGGCTAAGGTCATGTCAAGACTCAACTGGTACTGGAGAATACTGTTCCAAGAGTATTCTTGCAGTTAGACCTCGGGTTCTTGATAGCTGTTGGCTGGAGGCGTCAGTTCCTTGCTTCATGGGTATCTTCAAAAAACTGCTTATGACATAGCAGCATGTTTTCCCTAGACTAAGTGACGAGAGAGGGATGGGCGGACAGATGAATGGATGAATGGAGAACCCAAAGAGGAAGCCCAAATCTACAACACCCTAATTTTGAAAGTGAGGTACTATCACTTCTGCCAAACTCTATTAGTTAAAAGCAAATTACTGACTCCAACCCAAACTAGAGGGGAGGGAATTATTCCAGGAGATGACTACAGAAGGTGGGGATTATCAGAGGCCATCATGAAGGCTCACTATCACAATTATACATAATCTTAAATGCACTTACAGATAATGCATTTTTAAGAGAATAGAATAGGCCGGGCATGGTGGCTCTAACCTATAATCTCAGCACTTTGGGAGGCTGAGGTGAGAGGATTGCCTGAGCCCACGGGTTCGAGACCAGCCTGGGCAACATGGTGAGGCCTCGTCTCTACAATAAATCAAAATATTAGCTGGGCGAGGTAATTCGTGCCTGTAGTTCTGGCATACTTAGAAGGTTGAGGTGGAGGGATCGCCTGAGCCCAGCAGATCAAGGCTGGGGTGGGCGTGAGTGTGCCACTGCACTCCAGCCTGGGTGACAGAGTGAGACTCTGACTCAAAAAAGAAAAATAGGAGAGTAGAATAGTGA
This sequence comes from Cephalopachus bancanus, assembly GCA_027257055.1. Classification (NCBI taxonomy): domain Eukaryota; kingdom Metazoa; phylum Chordata; class Mammalia; order Primates; family Tarsiidae; genus Cephalopachus; species Cephalopachus bancanus. The sequence goes on from JAPVLO010000614.1 coordinate 1,081,089, forward strand.
TCACTAGAGACAGAGAAGGTTAGGGGAAAGGAGAGGATAGCCAAAGGTTAGTTGGTGAATACAAAAGTAAGCTAAATAGGAGGAATAAGTCCTAGTGTTCTATAGCACTATAAGATGACTTTACTTAACAATTATGGTACATTTCCAAATAGCTAGAAGAGTGGAATTTTTTTTTTTTTGAGTTGGAGTCTCACTCCTTCACCCAAACTGGAGTGCAGCCTCAACCTGCTGGGCTCCGGCGATCCTTCTGCCTCAGCCTTCCAAGTAGCCGGAACTACAGGTGCGCTACCAAACCCGGCTAATTTTTTTGATTTATTATAGAGACAAGGTCTCGCCAAGTTTCTTGGGTGGGTCTCGAACCCGCGGGCTCAGGCAATCCACTCACCTCGGCCTCCCAAAGTGCTGGGATTACAGGCTGAGCCAACGAGCCCGGTCGTAAGAATGGATTTTTAATATTCCTAACACAAAGAAATGACAAACGTTTGAGGTAATGGATACCCTGATTTGATTACTACATGGTATAGATATATATCAAAATATATGTACAACTGTGTGACAATTTAAAATAAAGCAAAAAAATTTTTTTAATAATGTACTTTTAAATTACAAAATATATGTAGTTTTTAAATATATGGTATATATAGTTCTTTTTTTAAATATTTTTTCCTTTTCTTTTTATTTTATTTTATTATAAAGATGTGGGGTACAATTCAGGGTTAGGTTTACAATATATATTTCTTAATTTAATTATTTACAAATCTAGGATTTTTAAAAAATGTTTGAGCAAGATTTCTCCAAGAGTATTAATGCTAGCTTCAATCTGACAATGTATTGGTTTGTATTTAATTATTGTACTTCACTAAAATTTAAATCCCATGTACCTTTAGCACCTGGCATTCATTTAAAAGTTAATGATTAAAATATTCTACATAAGTTCAAGCATAAAAGTAGACTACCTGTAATTCTGCATGTCCCCTACTTTCTTCTCAAATTAGGAGATTTTATTCAAAGATCAGGCTGGACAGAAAACAGGGATAGGAAAAGGCAGAGATGAGACTTGACCTCAGCACCACTGTTTTTTCTTTGTCATATGTATAAGGGAAATTAGTTATTAAACATTTTCTATTAAGACTACTTTTCTGTGTATTCCTACAGCATTATCTGATATGGGACCAATGGGTAAAATTAGATCATTCATCTTTTTAAAAAATAGTGAGATTCAGAATGTGTCTGGATTGAAGAGTTTGTTAAATAACTTAGTCTAAACATTTTACAACATTATCATATAGTGGCATATACTGGGAATTCATATGTTACAATTCTTTTTTTTAACTTTTAAATTTTTTGTTTTAAAATTGTGGGGTACAATTCAGGGTTAGGTATACAAATATTTATTGTGCAGTTACCCTTGTTGATGAGGTGTGCCCTTCCCCAGGCAGATTCTGACTACTGTCAATCCCACCTCCTTGCCCACCCCCACACTCGCAGTTTCCCGCTACTGTCTGTCCTTTTCTTATAGTATTATGGTAGTTGCTCAAGTTCCACTTCTGAGTGAGAATATGTGATATTCAGTTCTTCATTTCTGTGAAAGATCACTCAGTATCATAGACTCTAATTCCATCCAGGTGCTGCCAAGTTCATGATTTTGTTCTTCTTTATGGCTGCGTAATATTCCATTGTGTATATGTACCACATTTTTTTTTTTTTTTGAGTTGGAGTCTCACTCTGTCACCCAGACTGGAGTGCATTGGCCACTCCCAGCCATCGCAGCCTCGACCTGCTGGGCTCCAGCGATCCTTCCGCCTCAGCCTTCCAAGTAGCTGGAACTACAGGCGTGCACTACCACGCCCAGTTCATTTTTTGATTTATTGTAGAGATGAGGTCTCGCCAAGTTGCCCAGGCGGGTCTCGAACCCGCGGGCTCAGGCAATTCACTCACCTCAGCCTCTCAAAGCACGGGATTACAGGCTAAGCCACTGAGCCCAGCTTATACCACATTTTTAAATCCAGTCCTCTTTTGATGGGCAGCACGGTTGGTTCCATGTTCTTGCTATTGTGAACAATGCTGCGATAAACATATGTGTGCAGGTATCTTTTTTATAGAGTGATTTGAGTTCTTCTGGGTATATTCCCAGTAGGGGGATTGCAGGGTCATATGGAAGGTCGATTTTTAGAACTTTTAGGAATTGCCACACTGATTTCCACCAGGCGGTACTAGTTTAGGCTCCCACCAACAGTGTAGAAGTGTTTCCTTTATGCCACATCCTCTCCAGCATCTGTTATTTTTTGCTATTGATGATGGCCACTCTGACTGGAGTTAGGTGGTATCTCAGTGTAGTTTTAATTTGCATCTCCTTGATGACTAGTGAGGCTGAACATTTTTTTATGTATCTGCTGGCTGCTCATATGTCTTCTTTTGAGAGGGGCTCTTCATATCTTTTGCCCACTTTGTAATGGGGCTGTTTGTTTTTTTCTTTTCAGCATGTTTGCGTTCCTTGTAGATCCTTGATGTTAGGTCTTTGTCAGACATGGAGTTGACAAGTATTTTTTCCCAGTCTGTGGGCTGTCTCCCTGCTCTCTTGATGGTTTCTTTGGCTTTGCAGAACCTTGTCAGTTTGATGAGGTCCCACTTGTCTATCTTATCTCTTATGGCCTGAGTACTTTGGGTTTTGATCAGGAATTGGGTATGTTACAATTCTTAGAACTTTCCAGAGGTACTAGTCTTCTGCCCTTATTGCCAATATCATTTCATGGGCTGTGAAGAATCCTGCCTCTTTTTTTTTTTTTTTTTTTTTTAATCTGACCACACCAAACAGTATGCCTAGTCTCTAGCTGAATGGTAATGAGTCATTTGTGCAGCTTAATTTTAGCTGTATTATCACTGTTTAATTATTTAAAATAAAACCTGTTTTGCTTATCCCTTTGTGCATGCTTTTTAGGATGTCTCAGATTTGGGGCCTGGTATCCAGCAGGTGCTCAATAATTGCTTTTGAATGAACTAATGCATGGACAAATGTCTACTTTAGATTTATAGCACCTACACACCCTTCTATCCAGGTGCCGATCTCTAGATTATGGTGCTTTGGATCTATGTAACCTTGTTACTTGATAGACCTAATGAGTTCCACTAGAATCTTAATCTTTGAAATAAAGTCATGTAAGCCTTAGTTTTTGTGTTTATAAAATTGGGAAATACAATTTTCCCCCCGAGGACTGCTGAAGAATGAAAATATGATAATATATGTGGAAAAGTTTTGTAAATAATATTTATTAATGTATTATTATTTTATTATTGTCATCAGTCATACCAGACATAATTTATATCCATTATAATAAACCCTAAGGATTTTTGGTCATCATGGCAGCTCATTGTAATATCTAGCTAGCTAGTAAATATACAATGGCCTGAGGCTTGGGAATATCATTGCTAGTTCAAAGTACATATAGAATACTTTTATTGTAATATATTTATAGAAACAACTTGAATTGTCCTAATGTAACCAGAATTAAACCTTCAAACCCTTCAACATTCTAGTTTTAAACTATCAAGCTAGAAAGAAAAGTGGTAGCCATCAGGCATGACATTCAATCAGTACACAAGGGCTTGGAGGTATTACGCCCTTCAACCTACCATGTGCCCAGCTGTAGACAAGACACTCTAGACAGTGAAAGATGAGTGAATCAAGAGACCTGAGTTTTACATAATCACCCAGTCTTTAATTCCTTGAAATGTCTACTTTAACAAGCTACTTCACACTTCAGTTTCTTCACCTATGAAAGGCAAGTATCAGACTAAATTCTGGTTTCTAGAGTATGTTTAAGAACTTAGAGACCAGTTCAGGTCTAGATAAATAGATAAAGAAAATGTGGTGTTTATGTATGTATGGATGATGGAATACTCTTTAACCATAAAAAAAAAAAGAATGAAATCCCATCATTTATGGCAACATGGATGAAACGGGAAGACATTATAGTAAGTGAAACAAGCCAGGAACAGAATGAAAAGTGGTAGCCATGGTTAGGATATGTTAGGATATGTTGGAATAGGCGGGACTCAGGAACCATGATACTTGCTTCCTTCTTATTTCTATTTTGAGATAGCTCCTACATTTTTATTTGAAAAAGGTCTCGTTTGTTTTTACTATTTATGCCACAAGTACCTCAAATTTGTCATGTCCAAAATTGAACTCAACATTTTCTTCTCTTCTCCACCAAACAATACCATTTTTCTATCACAAGCCCCTTCTATAAAGCCCTCCAGATGAGAAGCTTGAATATCATCTTACCTCTTCCATTTTCCCCCACTAGTTCCTGTCCCCTGCACGTACAATCAATCATGAAGTCATATCTAGAAAAAAATTGAGAATATGGATTGCAGAAAACAGAAACTTAAGACTTACATCTTTTTCTAAAGTTATAAAATGGAAGTTACAATTTTATTTGATGAAAATTCTTGAGAAGAGACTAGGAATTCAGTGCTAAACTGGTAATTGTCCTTCACAATGAGATAAGAAACATAGGATTATAAGATATTTATATTCTGATCACAGAAATTTTTAAAAAGTAGAAAGCACTTGTAAGAAAAGTAGCATGATCTATGACTGTATGTGCTCTAACTCTTGATATGATGAATTATAATTCCTCTTGTTAATGTGCATTGAAGTACTCCAAGATATTCAACTGCTAACCATAAACATTTTTCTCCATTTATTTATTTGTTTTTTGTTTCTTTGCTTTCAAGAAATATAATTTTTAGACTTGAAGTTTATGATGATTACAAAGTTTTGCTGTATAGAACATTGGCTTTTTTTGAGCTATTATAGGGTATTTTCATATGGAAAATTTTGTTTGCACACTCTGTAAAAACATTTGTTATAAGAACCTATAGTCTATAGAATATATTTGTTAGAGGAGACTGAAATTTTTTCACTGTAAATGAATTCACTAACCATGGTGGTAATTAACCCACCCCTCTGCAAGTTAATTTATGAACCTTGTGATAATTAATCCTCCATTGTACATGTTACATATGTTCTCTTATTAAAAAGAAGGCATTTTTTCCTGGCTCTCTCCTACAGCTGCAAAAAATAAAAACCCTCAGATAACTCTTTTTTTAATTGTATTTTTTAGCTGACAAATAATAATTATACATATTCATGGGATAAATAGTGGTGTTTCAATACATATAATGTATGGCAATCAGATCAGGGTAGCATTTATTATTTCTTTGTGTTAGGAACATTCAACATTCTCCTTCTAGCTATTTGAAACGATATAATAAATTATTGTTAACTATAGTCATTCTACAGTGATAAAGAACACTAGAACTTATTCCTCCTTTGTGGCTATAATTTTTTTTTTTTTTGAGTCAGAGTCTCTCTGTCACCCAGGCTGTTGTGCAATGGCGCTCTCACGGCCACTGCAGCCTCATCCTGCTAGGCTCAGACGATCCTTCCACCTCAGCCTTCCAAGTAACTGAAACAGGTGTGCACCACCACACTCAGTTAATTTTTTGATTTATTATAGCGACGAGGTCTCACCAAGTTGCCAAAGCTGGTCTCAGACCCCTGGGCTCAGGCAGTCCTCTCACCTCTGCCTCCCAAAGTGCTGGGACTGCAGGCATGAGTCACTGTGCCTGGCATAACTTTGTTTCCTTTAACAAATCTCAAGCCGGGCTTGGTGGTGGCTCAGCCAGTAATCCCGCGCTTTGGGAGGCTGAGGTGAGTGGATTGCCTGAGCCCACGGGTTTGAGACCCGCCTGGGATATATGGATATATATATATATCCGCCTGGGCACATATATACACACACACATATATATATATACATATATATATATCACATTTTTTTCCTTATCCATTTATCCAGCGTTGGACACCTTTGTCAAAAATTAGTTGGCTGTGGATATGGGGATTAATTTCTGGTCTCTCTATTCTGTTCCATTACTCTGTGATTCGTGTTTATGCCAGTGCCATGCCTTTTCAGTTTCTACAAATTTGCAGTATATTTTAAGATCTGGTAGTGTATAACTTTCAGTTTTTGTCTTTTTGCTGAGGATTGCTTAAATGTGTATGAAACCATAAAAGACCCCAAATAGCCTCAGGTTGATCTTATCCAAAAGAGCACTAAGTTCCATTTCTTCTACAAGCTTACATAACATTTCAAATATATCCATGGAGTCTTAGCTTATGGACAGAGACCTGTATAGAGCAAGGAACATAAACTTCATACCTTATTTTTTTGTACTGTTCCCTTTACCCAGAATGCCCTCTCATGAATTTTCTACCTGGCAAACTCTTACCAGTCATTCAATTTTGTGTGTGTGTGTGTGTGTGTGTGTGTGTGTGTGTGTGTGTGTTTCTTTGACGCTGTCTCTTTGTCTCTTCAGGAGGAACATATTGCCATCTTTCATATTTACTTAGTACTCAGAACATTTTTCAACTTTGGTATTTAGCACATTATATATATTTTATTTATTTATATGCCCTTCTATCAAACTAATTCATAGGGCTTTAATGAAGATTCCAGTTCTTATCACCTTTGTAAGATCAAGCCACAGAAATAAAATGTGCTAGATATTCAGTCAATAACCTTGAATTGAATAAAATTGGATAATTGGTGGAGTCAGACTATAGAGCGCTTTGAAATTCAGGCAGAGGAAATTGGACTTGATACAGTAGGCATCTGGGAGCTATTGTGGGGGTGTGAATTATATAGGACACCAACTATCTCCCAAACTCCACCATGGAATCTAATCAATTTGAGAAATATATATGTGGTGATTTTAAAAAGGGTATCATATTTATGCCATACGTATTGGGATCCCTGGTAAAACTGGAATAGCTGATGCAGCTCAGATCTGTGGCCAAAAATATTAGTGCTTGTCCTTCTCTGAATTGAACTTACCTACTACCCCTGTCATAAGCGGGGCTGACAGAGAATCCTTCAAGGGAAGGGGGTACACAGCCAAAAATCTATGCATTAGTGTGTTTACCATGTGAGAGGCAAAAGTAAAGAGAAGAAAGATTATCATTTGCAGACAGACATATCTAAGAAAGAGGAAGAACCTGCAGGTAAAGCCACACACGAGGGAAGAATTTTATTGTTCTCTCCCAACAGAGAAATTTGGTCTAGTAGATTTTTCTGGCTCTCGGGTCCAGTAAGTTATTCTCCCATGAAGAGGACTGAGGGAGTATTTGTTGTCCTTCCTCCAATACTACTATCTCCTAGAAGGTAGAGGAAACATCTTCATGAAAAGAAGAAAGGGGAACAAGTGTTCCCTTTTGGAATTGGTGTTATCACCACCAGCAGAAGAAATCTAGAGAAGCTTGTCCAACAGAACTTCCTGCAATAATGGAGAGAAACGTGTATATCTGTGCTGCCCAATATGGTAGCCATTAAGCACTTGTGGCTACTGAACCACTAAATGGCTAGATGGACAGATAAATGCAACATTATTTTTTTCATTTTAATTGACTTAAATTAATTAAATTTGCCATTACAGTGTCCATATGGTTGCCATATATGGCAAGTGGCAACCATACAGAGAGTATAGTTCTCCAAGAATTGCTTTCAGGTTATTCCAACAACGATAAATAGAACTGAACTAAGTCAGAGGTACTTAGGATGGGGAATAGGTCAGTAAGAGCTAGCATTCACCTGGCACTTTCTGTGTCCAGGATATTGTTTCTGCTTCTAAGTGTTTAACATAGATTAATTTAACCTTTAAAACAATCCTCTGCCCCTACCTATCACCATACACAAAAATCAACTCTAAATGGATCAAAGACCTGAACGCAAAACCTCTAACTATGAGAATCTTAGAAAACACAGGAGACACCTTTATGGGAATTGGAATAAGCAACCAATTCCTTATCAACACCCCAAAGTCAATGCCATAAGAGATGATATAGAGAAGTGGGACCTCATTAAACTGAAAAGCTTCTGCAAAGCAAAAGAAACCATCAAGAGAGTTGGGAGACAGCCCACAGAATAGGAAAAATATTTGCCAACTGTATATCTGACAAAGGCATAATATCCAGGATCTACAAGGAGCTCAAATGTACCAAAAGGAGAAAAACAGCCCTACTAAAAAGTGGGAAAGAGGCATGAATAGACACTCTTGAAAAAGGCATACAGGCAGCCAGCAGACACATGAAAAAGTGCTCAGTCTCACTATCAGAGAAATGCAAATCAAAACTACACTGAGATACCACCTAACCTCTGAAAGAATGACCATCACTAATAAAACAAAAACGACAGATGCTGGCGAGGTTGTGGAGAAAAGGGAGCACTTCTACACTGCTGGTGGGAATGCAAACTAGTTTAGCCTCTATGGGAATATGTGATGATTTCTAAAAGGACTAGAAATTGACCTTCCATATGACCCAGCAATCCCCCTTCTGGGAATGTACCCAGAGGAACTCAAATCATTTACAAAAAAGATACTTGCACATATATATTTATTGCAGCACTATTCTCAATAGCAAAAACATAGAATCAACCAAGCTGCCCGTCGAAACTGGACTGGATTAAAAAAATGCGGTACATACACATGATGGAATATTATGCAGCCATAAAGAAGGACAAACTTACAGGCTTTGCAGCAACTTGGATGGATTTGGAGTCCATCATACTCAGTGATCTATCACAGAAACAAAGAATGGAGTGCCACATGTTCTCACTCATAAGCAGACCCTTAACATTTTCCATAATACTGTAAGAAAGGAATTGGCAGTAGCCAGAAACTGCCAGGGGAGAAGGGGCCACATAACATCAATAAGGGTACCTGATCTCAAACCAGGCAAAGTGGGGACCAAAGATAGGCCCAAACTTTACCTGTACGATGACCACTTGTATACCTAATCCTGAATTATACCCCACATTCTTTTTTGAAAATCCTCTGAAGCTGGTAAATTTATTATTTCTTTCTTTCTTTTCCTTTCTTTTTTTTTTTTTTGAGTTGGAGTCTTACGCCGTTGCCCAAGCTGGAGTGCAGTGGCACGCTCCCAGCCACTGCAGTCTCGACACGCTGGGCTCCGGTGATCTTTCTGTCCCATCCTTCCAAGTAGCCAGAACTACAGGCATGCACTACCACACCCGACTAATTTTTTATTTATTGTAGAAACAAGGTCTCGTCAAGTTGCCTGGGTGGGTCTTGAACCCACGGGCTCAGGCAATTCACTCACCTTGGCCTCCCAAAGTGCTGGGATTACAGGCTGAGCCACCAAGCCTGGCCTATTTCTCTCTTTCACGGGTAAGAAAACAGTACCCAAAACCATAGTTAATGAGTGGCAGAAGTGAAGTGATTTGAACCTTGAAATCTGAGTCTATATAGGAGGGATGCCACATAGCTTGTGGCAGTAATGCCAATATGTGGAGGATAGAGGAGAGGTAAAGCTACAATTCTGAAAGAATTAATAGGATATAGAAAATTAGAAAAAATGATACAATCGTACCATCATCGGTGACATTTTTCATTCCCTATTAGGCTCACAGCAAGATTAAGGTGATATTATAGTCTATTGTTACATCTGAAAAATGCTTTTAGAACAAAGTCCCATTAGAAAACCAAGTCACTCTATTTCCAGGGAAGTAACAGATAACAATCTAATGGTAACATTATAGATAAGACTATTACAAACTGAAGAAAGAGAACATAGAAACAGTGCTCTGTAGAATTCACCAGTAAGTAATGAGATCATTACCCAGCAGTATTTCAAGGCTTACAATGGCAAGGTTTTTCTTCATTTATTATGTAGAATTAGAGAATGATTCGCCACAGTTTTAAAAGAAAGAAGACGCTAGACACAATCTTGTCTAGTCTTCTCATTTAATAAATTAAAGAGCCATATTTCAAAAAGATTTTTGAGACAACTGAAGCATAGACTGGGGACTGGGCATTAGATAAAATTAAGGAATCATTTGGCATTTTATTAGGTATAATAGTGGTATTGCTATTAAGTTCTTGTTTTCTTAAGTTCTGCGTGTTAGAGTTATACATTGAAGCTCTCATAGATGAAATAATATGATGAAACAAGATTGGAAAAATGTTGACAACTGATTAAGCCAGATGTTAGAAATGTGCGCTCATTAAAATGTGCTCTCTGTTTTTGTTCATGTTTGAAATTTTCATAATAACATTTTTAATTACAGCCTAAAAAGACATGAAGAGACAAAATGGTGCGTGAAAACATGCAAGATAGTCAACATCTTTCCTAACAAGAGAAATAGAAATGCCAAGATAATTAGAAACTATATAGTTGGCAAATATCTAAAAATTTGACAACATTATCTTTTGGTAGTACTATAAGGAAGCAGACACTACCTTATTTTATTTAAGATGTGGGGTATAATTCAGGATTAGGTATGCAAGTGGTCATTGTACAGGTAAAGTTTGGGCCTATCTTTGGTCCCCACTTTGCCTGGTTTGAGATCAGGTACCGTTACTGATGTTGTGTCTCTCACCCCACCCCCAACCCCAGCAGTATCCTGCTACTACCAATCCCTTTCTTATAGTAGCATGGTAAATGTTCAGTGTCCGCTTATGAGTGAGAACAAATGGTACTCAGTTCTTTGTTACTGTGATACATCACTAAATATTACAGACTCTAAATCCATCCAAGTTGTTGTGAAGTCCATAATTTTGTTATTCTTTATGGCAGGAAGCAGACACTCTCATCGTAGCTGATAGCAGTGAAAAGGGAAGCACATGGTAGTGGGTTGAACTGAGTCTGCAAAAAGGTATGTTCAAGTTCTAACACATAGTCCCTGTGAAAATGACCTTATTTAGAAATAGGGTCTTGTCTGGGCGTGGTGGCTCACACTTGTAATGCCAGCACTTTGGAAGATGGAAGCAAAAGGGTTGCCTGAGCTTCAGGTTTTGAGACCATCCTGGGCAACATTGTGACAGCTTGTCTCCACAATAAATCAAAAAATTAGCCAGGTGTGGTGGTGTGCACCTGTGGTTCCAGCTAGTTGGAAAGTTGAGCCCAACAGGTTGAGGCTGTGGTAGCCATGAGCATGCCACTACACTCCAGCCTGGGTGACAGAGTAAGACTCCGACTCCAAAAAAAATAAAGAGATAAGGTCGGGTGGGTTCGGTGGCTCAGCTTGTAATCCCAGCACTTTGAGAGGCCAAGGTGACTGGATTGCCTGAGCCCACTGGTCTGAGACCAGCCTGGGCAACTTGGTGAGACCTTGTCTCTACAATAAGTCAAAAAAATTAGCTGAGCACAGTAGCCCACGCCTGTAGTTCCAGCTACTTGGAAGGCTGAGGTGGAAGGATTGCTGGAGCCCAGCAAGTCATCGCTGGGGTGGCCGTGAGTGTGCCACTGCACTCCAGCCTGGGCAACAAAATGAAACTCCAACTCAAAAAAAAAGAAGAAGAAGAAGAAGAAATAGAGACTTCACAAATGTAATCAAGTAAAGATGAGTTTATGCTGGATTAGAGTGGGTCCTAACCCCAAAATTGGTATGTTTATTAGGTACAGAAATATCCAATGTAGACATAGACACACACACACAGAGGAAAGAACACCATGTGAAGATGAAAGAAGAGATTTTTCTGATGCAACTATAAGCCAAGAAACTCCAAGGGTTGCTACCAAACGCTAGAAGCTAGGAAGAGTCAAGAAAGGATCCCCTCTCTCTTTTATTTTTTTTTTTTTTGAGTTGGAGTCTCACTCTGTCGCCCAGACTGGAGTGCAGTGGCTGCTCCCGGCCACCGCAGCCTCGCCTGCTGGGCTCCAGCGATCCTTCCGTCTCAGCCTTCCGAGTAGCCAGAATTACAGGCGTGCACTACCACACCCGGCTGATTTTTTTTTATTTATTTATTGTAGAGATGAGGTCTTGCTGCCCAGGCGGGTCTTGAACCCACGGGCTCAGGCAATCCACTCACCTCAGCCTCCCAAAGGCGCAGGATTACAGGCTGAGCCACCGAGCCCAGCTACAGCTAATAATATTTTTAAAAGAATTAATTCAAGTATATCTTGAAGCCAGTACCCTACATGGGATATATTATAAGAACAATGCCAACTGCAAAGCAACATTCAACTTAATAACTTTGTTAGTGGTAATTGTGTTGTTTTTGCTTTTTAGGTCCTTATTGTAAGGTAGATCAAATGAATTAATGTATTTATACTTCTCTCATGGGTTTCTCCCTATGGACCAAAAACAATTAAAATATGGATTGGAAGAACAAGAGGAAGGGCCCTATGGCATTGGAGTAAAATTAAAGGAATCAGAATCAATATATACACATATATTTTTCCCTGCTAGCTTTGTCCACTTGAAAAGAACTAAGAGCAATGATATCTCAGAATAGCAAGTCACACAACTGGCAACACATCTGATCTGTAAATGCCATTCACCATGGACAGAACAAGGGATCCTGTGAGAAGTTGGCTAAATTCCAGATTTGAACAGAGAAAGACAAGTTGAGCCTGAAATATCATGTTGTGCTGAAAATTTGATAAGGAACTTCTGGAATAGTTGTGTTAGAAACTCCACAGACTGCCTACCCAGTGAAACAAAAATGACTGATAAAAACTATTTTAAAAAATGACAGTCTTTGAAAATTGTCCCAAGGGCATATAGCAAAAGAAACATTTATTCAAGAAAATATACTAAAACTTGGTAAAAAACAAGGTAGCTTTGGGGCACAACCTGTTCCTTCCTTTCCCACTACCCCCAATTTAGCTTAAGTGGATATGGCCAAGAATGCAGGGCTGCCTGTCCTCTTGGCCTCCTGTCAAGGGATACAGTTTCTTGCACTCACCCCGGTTCTGAACCGAAGAGGCTAAATTGCTGGTGAGGGCCTCTGAAAGGTGAGGGCATCTCTTCCTCTAGCCAGTACCCACAAATAGGACAAAGAGATCCCATGTGCAGCAGGCCAAGAAAACTGAGATCCCAGTCATCCTCATACAAGCTTATTCTAGGTTCCACACCAGACGTAAGCCAAGAAGACTGTGCCCATATAGCTCCCAGAGGAGTGACTTAAAGATTTTACTCAAGGAGAGAGGCAGTTTGTAAGAACAGACATCTAAACTCTCCACAAATGAACTGACTTTGTTTGAAACAAGTACAAGCCTCAGAACTCTCTCAAAAACAATAGGTTCTCTTAATTAAGAGCAACAAACCGTAGGCCACCTAGCTCACCAGAGGGAGTAAGATGAAAATCTAAGATCCCTCCTGGGGTCAGAATAAACCTCAAAGACAAGTCTCAAACACTACCCTGCTCAAGCTTAATTGGATCACAGCGCGAGCAATTTATGATCCCAAGGCATTTTCTAGAATAGAGCGGTCAGCTGGCAAGGAGTAGGGCCTAAAGCTGGCTGTGATAACAAATGAAAACTGCAGCCTAACAGATCAGAAAGCGAGACAGTCCCAGGGCCAGGGTGGCCGTGCACGTACCCAAAACTGTCCCCTGGGAGGAGCAAAATCAGACTTCACACTCTGGAGGATATGTAACTCACTAATATAGTCTACCCAAGTAATTAAACAAGTAAACAACAACAAAAACCAGGCCCACCATGGGCAGTAGAATCAATTGGTGAAATATATAAAAAGTGTTCACTTTTCAACAACAACAAAGTGAGATATGCAAAGAAACAGGAGAGAGTGACCCATAAACCGGAGAAAAAATAAGGAGGAAACAAAAGCAATCTGTGAGAGGATCCAGGTATCAAATTTAACAGATATCCAAGTTACTTTTATAAATATGTGCAAATAACTAGTTTTACTTCAATGAGGAAAGGAAGCAATGATAAAAATGTCTTCTCAAATACAGAATATCAACAAGGAGATATAAATTATTTTTGAAACTAACCAAATAGAAATTCTGGCATTAAAAAATACAATAACTGAAATGCAAGACTGACTAAAAAAGGCTCAACTGCAGATGAAAGAATCAGCAAACCTGAAGATAGGTCAATAGAGATTATACGATCCAAAGAAAAAAGATTTTAAAAGAATAAAAAAGACTAAACAGAGCTTCATAATAAAAATACTCAATAAACAAAAAGAAAAAAGGAAAACAATTATCTCAACATAATAAAGACTGCATAAGAAAAGCCCACAGCTAACATCATACTTGGTGAAAAACTGAAAGCTTTTCCTCTAAGAACAAGACAAAAAATATCCTAATTCTGCTACTTCTATTCAATATAGTCCTGGAAGTTCTAAGTAGAGCAATTATTCAAGAAAAAGAAATTTAAGACAGCTAAATCAGATTAGAAGTAAAGTTATCTCTGTTCACAGATAACATGATCTTATGTATAGAAAACCCTAAAAATTCCACCAAAAAACTCTAGTAGAACTAATAAATGAATTCAGCAAAGGTGTAGGATACAAAATTCACACACAAACACACACACATACACACACACACAAGTGAGTTGTGCTTCTCTATACTAACAGGAACACTCCAAAAGAAAAATCAAGAAAACAGTTTTATTTACAATAGAGCATCAAACAGAATAACTATCTAGGAATAAATCTAACCAAAAATGTGAATGACATACAATGAAAACCACAAAGCATTGCTTAAGGAAATTAAAGAAGACACAAATAAATGGAAAGGCATCTCATTTTCATGAATTAGAAGACCTAACATTTTTAAGATATCAACATTTCCCTAAATAATCTATAGATTTTTTTATTTTGAGGGGGTTGGAGTCCCACTCTGTCACCCAGGCTGGAGTGCAATGACTTGTTCATGGCCACTGCATTCTCGATCTACTGGGCTCAGGTGATCCTTCCACCTCAGCCTTTCAAGTAGCTGGAAGTACAAGTGCGCACCACAACACCCAGCTAATATTTTTTTTTTTTTTTTTTTTTTGAGTTGGAGTCTCACTCTGTCACCCAGACTGGAGTGCAGTGGCCGCTTCCGGCCACCGCAGCCTCGACCTGCTGGGCTCCGGCGATCCTTCCACCTCAGCCTTCCGAGTGGCCGGAATTACAGGCATGCGCTATCACGCCCGGCTGATTTTTTGGATTTATTGTAGAGATGAGGTCTCGCTGCCCAGGCGGGTCTCAAACCCGTGGGCTCAGGCAATCCACTCACCTCAGCCTCCCAAAGGCGTGGGATAACAGGCTGAGCCACCGAGCCCGGCTCCCAGCTAATTTTTTAAAAAATTTATTGTAGAGATAAGGTCTCGCCAAGTCACCCAGGCTGGTCTCAAACCCCTGTACTCGGGCAATGTTCTTGCCACAGTGTCTCAAAGTGCTGGGATTGCAGGTTTGAGCCACACACCTGGCAATCTGGATTTAATATTAAATGAAATCCCTATAAAAATCCCAATGGCATATTTTGCAGAAATAGAAAAATTCACCCTGAATTTTATGTGAAATCTCAAGAGAGCTTGAATAGCCAACACAATCTTGAAAAAGAAAAACAAAGTTGAAGGTCTCATACTTTCTAATTTCAAAACTCACTACAAAGCCACAGTATTCAAAGCAATATGAAATCAGCAAAAAGATAGACTAGACCAATGAATATAAACCAAGAGATAGAACATAAAGTCCAGAAATAAAGCCTCACATGTATGGTCAAATGATGTTCAACAAGCATGTCAAGACCACACAATTGGGGAAAGAATAACATTTTCAACAAATAGTGCTAAGAAAATTGAATATACACATGCAAAAGAATGAAGAAGGACTCTTACCCCTTACACCATATAAAAAATAATTCAAAATGGACCAAATACCTAAATGTAAGACCTAAAACTATAAAACTTTTAGAAGAAAACACAGGGAAAATTTTCATGATATTAAATTTGACAGTGATTTCCTTGATATGACATCAAAGGCACAAACAACAAAAGGACAAAAATAAGCAGGACTACATCAAAATTTAAAATGCCTGTACATAAAAGGATACAATCATCAGAATGGAAGGCAACCTACCAAATGGGAGAAAGTATTTACAAATCATATCTGACAAAAGGTTAATATCCAGAATATATAAAGAATTCCCACAACTCAAGAACAACAACAAAAAGAATAACCCAATTCAAAAATGAGCAAAGGACATGAATAGACATTTCTCCAAAGATGATATGCAAATGGCCAAAAGCATATGAAATGATGATTAACATTACTAATAAGTAGGAAAATGCAAATAAAAGCTACAATGAGATACCATGTCACATTCATGAGGATAGCTACTACTGAAAAATCAGAAAATAACAAGTGCGTGCTAGTGGAAATGTGAAGAAATTAGAACTGTCCTAAACTGTTGGTGGAAATATAAAAAAGTATAATCACAGCCGGGTTCAGTGGCTCAACCTGTAATCCCAGCGCTTTGGGAGGCCGAGGTGAGTGGATTGCCTGAGCCCACAGGTTTGAGACTCACCTGGGCAACTTGGCAAGACCTCATTTCTACAATAAATCAAAAATTAGCCGGGCGTGGCAGCGCACACCTGTAGTTCCAGCTACTTGGAAGGCTGAGTGGAAGGATCGCTGGAGCCAGCAGGTCGAGGCTGCAGTGGCCGGGAGCAGCCACTGCACTCCAGTCTGGGTGACAGAGTAAGACTCCAACTCAAAAAAAAAAGTATAATCACTATGGAAAACAGATTGGAGTTTCCTCAAAAAACTAAAAATAGAATTCCAGCAATGCCATTTCTGGATATATACCCAAAAGAATTGAAAACAGAATCTCAAAAGATATTTTCACACCCCTATTCACAATAGCCAAGAGGTGGAAGCAACCCAAGTATCCATTGATGAATGAATGGATAAACAAAATGTGCTACATACATACAATGGACATTTCTGCATCCTTAAAAGGAAAGGACATTTATTTTCAGGAAGGTTGGGAGGAAAAAAGGAAAGGGAAATCTGACACATGCCACGACATGGATGAACCTTGAGTACATTATGCTAAGTGAAATAAGCCAGTCACACAAAAAAAATACTATATGATCCTTTTATAGGAGGTAACTAGAGTAGTCAAATTCATTAACACAGAAAATAGAATGGTGGTTGTCAGAGATTGGAGGGGAGGAATTGAGGAGTTGCTTAATAAGTACAGAGTCTCAGTATTGTAAAAAGTTCTGGAGATTGCACAACAATGTAAATAAACTTAACACTACTGAAGTGTTGGAATTTAGGTATAGGCCACCAGTCCTCACCTATGAGCTTTAAATAAACAAGAGCTTCAGAAAAATGTAGAGTACTATTAGACACATCCAAGCAGTTCAACAAACTTGAAATAAGATAAACACAAATATATCTACACCCAGATACATTATAGTAAAAATACCAAAACACAAAGAGAAAATCTTAAAAATAGCAACATAAAAAAACGTCACATACAACTGAATCCCAATAAGAAAAAAATCCCAACTTATCAGAAAGAGTCGAAGTCAGAAGGTAGTCAGATGTCATTCAAAGTTCTAAAAGAAAATACTGTCAACCAAGAATCACTTATGCAGTAAAACTATCTTTCAAAAAATGAAGGAGAAATAAAGATAGTTCCAGATAGCAAAAGCTAAAAGAATTCATTGCAAGTAGCCTCAGTTTGTAGAAAATAACACAGGAAGTTCTTCAGAGTAAAAGCAAGTAACCCCCAAAGGTAATTTGAATTCACAGGAAAGAAATACACACTGATGATAATAACTAGGTAATTATAAAAGACAGTCTAAATTCACATTTCTTCTCCTTTCTTCTCTTCACAAATATAAAAAAAGAATGCATAGATAATATGTATATAACTGTACTGTTATATCTATAACATACAGAAATCTAATATATTTTGACAATAACAGTACAAAGAAGTAGGAGCAAAATTGTACTGGATTAAGTAAACACCCACAGATGGCCACTTGAATTCACATAAACAAATTAATAGAACCAGAAATGGCAAATAAGAAGGTAAATATTGGAAACTCTATAAGTATATGTTTGTTCTCATTCTTTTCTCAGCTTGCTTAATAGACATAAGATGATATAAAGTAATAATGATGACAATGTACAAGGGGGGACCAAGAGAAAGCTAGAATTTATTTATAAAAAATTTAGACTTGCTGGGCATGGTGGCTCATGCCTATAATCCCAGCACTTTAGGAGGCTGAGGTAAGAGAATTGCCTGAGCCCATGGGTTCGAGACCAACCTGGGTAACTTGGTGAGACCTCAGCTCTACAATAAATCAAAAACTTAGACGGGCATGGTAGTATGTGCCTGTAGTTACAGTTACTTGGAAGGCTGAGGTGGAAGGATCACCTGAGCCCAGTAGATCGAGGCTGTGGTGACCATCAACATGCTACTGCACTCCAGTCAGGGCAACAGAGTGAGACTCCAATTAAAAAAAGAAGTTAGAATTTTTTAATTTATAAACTTATATGTTTAAACTTCAATCACCTTCAAAGTACTCTTTGTTTGATGAAATACACCTATCGAGACATTTTTCGCTGCTCAAAATAGTTTTTGAACTCATCAATTTTGATTCCTTTTAGTGCTTCTGCCATTTTTTGTTTTACCTCTTCCACATCAGCAAAACTTTTCCCTTTGAAGACTTTTTTCACCCAGGGAAACAAACAAAAAAAGTTGCTTGGGGCAAGATTGGGTGAATAGGGAGGGTGGAGCACTGGGTTCATGCCATATTTGGTCAAAAACTGCGGAACACTCTGGGGCAGGTTGTTCATAAGTCATCCATCATGAAGTGGGAAAACAGATTGAAAGAATCTCCAAAAAAAATTAACTGATATCAAACACAGCCTCTCACAACACTGACAGGTACACTGATGCCAATAGTTTTCTTTTTTCTTTTCTTTTATTTTATTTTTTTGACTTGGAGTCTCACTCTTGTCACCCAGGCTGGAGTGCACTGGCACACTCACGGCCACCCCAGCTTCGGCCTGCTGGGCTTAGGTGATCTTTCCGCCTCAGCCTTTTTAGTAAATGGAACTACAGACACATGCCATCACGCCCGGCTAGTTTTTGTGATATACTGTAGACATGAGGTCTCACCAAGTTGCCCAGGCTAGTCTCGAACCTCCGGGCTCAGGCAATCCTCTCGCCTCAGCCTCCCAAAGTGCTGGGATTACAGGCTGAGCCACCACTCCTGGCCAGCCAGTGGTTTTCTACAACACTCACCAAGCAGGGGAAGTTACAAAAGCTCCCCCTCCAAAAGATAATTGTGGCTGGGCTTGGTGGCTCAGCCTGTAATCCCAGCACTTTGGGAGGCTGAAATGAGTGAATTGCCTGAGCCCATGGGTTCGAGACCCACCTGGGCAACTTGGCTAGACCTCATCTCTACAATAAAATAAAAATTAGCTGGGCGTGGTAGCACATGCCTGTAGTTCTGGCTACTTGGAAGGCCGAGGTGGAAGGATCACCTGAGCCCAGCAGGTCAAGGCTGGCTGGGTATAAGTGTGCTACTGCACTCCAGCCTAGGTGACAGAGTGAGACTCCATCTCAAAAAAAAAAGATAATTCCATATTTTTTTGATGCCCTTTCATATTGTTGGATTTGTAACATATACAGTTACAGATGTAATATGAATAATAGTAAAAGAACAAAAAGGGGATATAAAGAATAACATTTTCCTATCTCTTCGGAATTAAGTTAGTATAAACTTGAAGTTGATTCTGGTTTGGATGTATATGATAAATTCTAGAATAATCACTAAGAAAATTCAGAAAAGATGGTGAAAAAATATGAAAGAAATTAAAGTGTCATACTAGCATATATTCACTTAATGTAAAGAAAGTGGTAAAGGAAGAATTAATTAAACAAAAAGACATAAGACATATAGAAAACAAAAAGCAAAACTGTAGGTAGGCATAAGTGAGACAAAGATTGTCAGACTTAATTTTTTTTAAATGTTCAAGGCTAGGCTTGTGGCTCAGCCCATAATCCCAGCACTTTGGGAGGCCTAGGTGAATGGATTGCCTAAGCCCGCGGGTTCAAGACCAGCTCCACCAATTTGGTGAGACCTCATCTCTACAATGAATTAAAAATTAGCCGGGTGTGGCAGCACATGCCTATAGTTCCAGCTACTTGGAAGGCTGAAGCAGAAGGATTGCTGGAGCTCAGCAGGTCGAGGCTGGAATAGTCGTGAGCATGCGTGCCACTGCACTCCAGCCTGGGTGACAGAGTGAGACTCCAACTCAAAAAAAAAAAAAAAAGGTTCAGCTATCTGCCATCTACAAGAGACACACTTTACATAAGCAAAAGGATGGAAAATTATATGTAATGCAAACAGAAAGCAGAGTGCTCCTAATCAGACAAAATTGACTCTAAAACAAAAAAAAATGACTAAAGATAAAAAAGAACACCTTATAATAATAAAAAGATTAACCCATTGTGATGATAAAACAATTATACATATATGCATCTGACAATAGGCACCAAAATACATGAAGCAAAAACTGACAGATATAAAAAGAAAAAACAGACAATTCAACAATAATAACTGAAGATTTCAATACCCCATTTTCAATCATGAATAGATTTGTAGATATCAATTTAATAATCAGGCAAGGATTATTCATGAGTAACAAACCATGAAAGAATGATTTATTGAATGAATAAATTTGGATAAAATTTTTCAAAAAATAAAACACTTACATGGTCTCAAAGAACCACCCCAATATTACTATTAAGCACAAAGGGAAAAAGATACCTTTAACAATCAAGAAACCTGATGGACAGCACCTCAACCAAGTGATCACACTTAACACCAACAAAAAGACAAATTATAAAACGTGCCTTCCAGTGTGATTCAGTAAGAAGTATACAACATCAGCCGGGCACAGCAGCTCAGATCTGTAATCCCAGCACTTTGGGAAGCAGAGGCAAGAGAATTGCCTGAGCCCACAGGTTTAAGAGTAGCCTGGGCAGCATGGCAAAACCTCGTCTCTACAATAAATCAAAAAATTAGTTGGGCATGGTGGCACATGCCTGTGATTCTAGCTACTTGGAAGGCTGAAGTGGAAGGATCACTTGAGTCCAACAGGTCAAGGCTACAGTAGCCGTGAGCATGCCAATGCTCTCCAGCATGGGCTTGGTGAGACATTACCTTAATACCCAAACCAGAAGAAGTCATTACAAGAAAAGTAGAAATCAATATCTCTCATAAACATAGATACAAAAATCCTCAACAAAATATTAGCAAATTGAATAAAAAAAAGTGTCAAAAGAATTATATACCACAATTGAGTGGGATTACCCAGGTATGCAAGGTTGGCTCAACATTCAAAAAAATCAATACATACATAGAATTCATTGCATCAATAGGCTAAAGAAAAAAAAGCACACAATTATATCAAAAGATGCAAAAAAAGCCTTTGACAAAATCCAACACCCACTCATGAGGGGAACTTTTTTTAACTTGATAAAGACTATCTACCAAAAACCTACAGCTAATATTATACTCACTGGTGAGGAACTCAGAGATTTCCCACTAAGATCAGGAAAGAAGCAAGGATTGCCCTCTCACCACAGCTTTCAACATCATAGTGGAAGTCTTAACTAATACAATAAGACAAGAAAAAGAATATTTAAAATGTACAGGTTTACATTTTTGTTGTTGTTCATAGATGACGTGATCATCAATGCAAAAAATAAGAAAAGACCAAAAAACTCCTGGAACTAATAAGCAGTTATAGCAAGTTTGCAGCATACAAGGCTAATATACAAAAGCCAGTCATTTTCTTATATACTAGCAATGAACAAGTGTAATTTAAAATTAAAAAACAGACCGGGCTCGGTGGCTCAGCCTGTAATCCCGCACTTTGGGAGGCCGAGGTGAGTGAATTGCCTGAGCCTGCGGGTTCGAGACCCGCCTGGGCAACTTGGTGAGACTTCATCTCTACAATAAATCAAAAAAATTAGCCGGGCGTAGTAGTGCGTGCCTGTAATTCCAGCTACTTGGAAGGCTGCGGCGGAAGAATCGCCGGAGCCCAGCAGGTTGAGGCTGCAGTGGCCAGGAGCGGCCACTGCACTCCAGTCTGGATGACAGAGTGACTCCAACTCAAAAAAAAAAAATTAAAAATCAGGGCTGGATGTGGTGGATCACGTCTATAATCTCAGCACTGTGGAAGGCCAAGGTGAGAGGATTGCCTGAGCTCATGGGTTTGAGACCAGCCTGGGCAACTTGGTGAGACCTCATCTCTACAATAAATTTTTAAAAAATTAGCCAGGCATGGTGGTGTGTGCTTGCAGTTCCAGTCACTTGGAAGGCTGAGGCGGAAGGATCTCCCAAGCCCAGCAGGTCAAGGCTGCAGTGGTCATGAGGGTGCCTCTGCACTCAAGCCTGGGCAACAGAGTGAGACTCTGACTCAAAAAAAATAATAAAAATAAAAAATCAGCATCTCTAAAAATGAAATACTTAGGCATAAATCTAACAAAATTTGTGTAAGATCTATACAAGAAAAACTCCAATCTCTGATGAAAGAAATCAATCAATAATGAAATGGAGAGATATCCCATGCTCATGGATAGGAAGACTCAATATTGTCAAGTTGTCAGTTCTTCCCAAGTTGATCTATATATTCATCATAATAACCCTCAAAATCTCAGCAAGTTGTTTTGTGTAGATCAACAGACTGATTCTAAAGTTCATACAGAGAGGCAAAACCCAGAATAGCCAACACAATATCAAAGACAAAAGGAGGAATAGCATCCAACTTCAAGACTTACTACAAAGTTACAGTTTCAAGACAGTGTGCCATTAAGAAAAGAATAGACAAATAAATCAATGTAACAGAATAGAGAGACCAGAAAGAGACCTACATCTATTGAGTCAACTGATTCTGACGAACAAGCAAAGGTAATACAATGGAGAAAAGATAGTCTTTTCAACAAATGGTGCTGGAACAACAGGACATACACATGCAAAAAATATTTATCTAGATGCAAACTGTACACCTCTTACAAAAATTAACTCAAAATAAATTACAAACCTAAACATAAAATGTAAAACTATAAAAGTTCTAGAAGATAACATAGGAGAAAATGTAGATGACCTTGAGTTTTGAAATGACTTTTCATACATTGCACTAAAGGCACAATCCATGGGCCAAAGAATTGACAAGCTGCACTTGATTAAAATTAAAATTTTCTGCTCTGTGAAAATAGTTTTTCTTGCCTCAGACTAGGAAAAACTATTTGCAAAAGACATATCTAATAAAGGACTGTTATCCAAAATAAAAAAGAATTCTAAAACTCAACAATTTCAAAACAACAAATATGATTTTTAAATGGGCCAAAGGGCCGGGTACAGTGGCTCAAGCCTGTCATCCCAGCACTTTGGAAAGCTGAACAAGAGGATTGTCTGAGTCTGCAGGTTCAAGACCAGCCTGTGCAACATGGTGAGAGCTCTTCTCTATAATAAATCAAAAAATTTAGCCGGGCGTGGTAGTGTGCATATGTAGTTCCGACTACTTGGAAGGCTGCGGCAGAAGGATTGCCGGAGCCCAGCAGATCGACGCTGGGTGGCCGTGAGCATACCACTGCACTCCAACCTGGGTAATGGAGTGAAATTGAAACTCAATAAACAAACAAACAAACAAATAAAATGGGGCGGGGCTCGGTGGCTCAGCCTGTAATCCCAGCACTTTGGGAGGCCAAGGTGAGCGGATTGCCTGAGCCCGTGGGTTCGAGACCAGCCCAGGCAACTTGGCGAGACCTCGTCTCTGCAATAAATCAAAAAAATTAGTGGGGTGTGTTAGTGTGCACCTGTAGTTACGGCTACTTGGAAGGCTGAGGTGGAAGGATGGCCAGAGTCCAGCAGGCCGATGCTGGGATGGCCTTGAGCATGCCTCTGCACTCCATTCTGGGCGACAGAGTGAGGCTCCAACTCAAAATAAATAAATAATAAAATAAAATGGGCCAAAGGCCTTAACAGATACCTTACCAAAGAAGAGGCACAGGTGGCAAATTAATATAGGAAAAGATGTTCTATAACATGTCATCAGGGAAATGCAAATTAAAACAATAATGAGATACTACCACACACTTATCAGAATGGCCAAAATCCAGAATCCTAGCAACACTAAATTCTGGTAACGTGGAGC
Source organism: Cephalopachus bancanus (assembly GCA_027257055.1). Lineage (NCBI taxonomy): Eukaryota > Metazoa > Chordata > Mammalia > Primates > Tarsiidae > Cephalopachus > Cephalopachus bancanus. The sequence goes on from JAPVLO010000614.1 coordinate 1,105,112, forward strand.
GTTGGCAGCTCTCATTCATTGCTGGCGGGAGTGCAAAATGGTATAGGCACTTTGAAAGACAACTTGGACCAGGCACGGTGGCTCACGCCTATAATCCCAGGACTTTGGGAGGAGGAAGTGAGAGGATTGCCTGAGCCCATGGTTCGAGACCATCCAGGGCAACTTTGCAAGACTTCATCTCCACAATAAATCAAAAAAATTAGCTGGGCATGGTGGCGCGTGCCTGTAGTTCCAGCTACTTGGAAGGCTGAGGTGGAAGCATCGCCTGAGCCCAGCTAATCGAGGCTGCGGTGGCCGAGAGCGTGCCACTCCCCTCCTCCTGGGTGACAGACAGTGTGAGACTCCAACTCAAAAAATAAAAGAAAGATAACTTGACAGCCTCTTATAAAACTACACATAACACCCAACATCGTGTTCCTTAATATTCAACCAAAGGTGTTGAAAACTTAATGTTCACACTAAAATCGACCTGCAGATGTTTAAAGCAGCTTTATTCATAACTGCACAAACTTGGAAGCAACCAAGATGTTCTTCAGTAGGAATATACATGAGTGGATAAATAAATTGTGACACATCCCGACAATGGAATATTACTAGCACTATTTTTAAAGTATGAGCTATCAGCAGTGCATTCCATGGTCCCGTGCGTCCGTCTCTTGCTTCAACTGTGTTTGAATGGAACAGATCTGGGGTCTTCCACTCAGGAGGAGACCTCCTCCTCTCTACTTGCAACCTCCAAGAACGCCTTCTTGGTCACCTCCTGATTCTGAAACCAGCGAACACAGTTTTTGCGGTTAGCTCCTTCTTGATGACCAATCATGGGCTCCCAGGTTCTCCAGAGCTATGCCACCCAGGTGGAGGCAGCCGTTAACCAGCTGGCCAACCTGCATCTGCAGGCCTTCCACATGCCTTTCTCTGGGCTTCTATTTTGATGCTACGATGTGGCTCTCAAGGAAGGGGCCACTTTTTCTGCTAACTGGCCAAGGAGAAGCATGAGAGCCCAGCCCAGAGTCTCTTGAAAATGCAAAACCTTGGTTGGGCTCGGTGGCTCAGCCTGTAATCCCAGCACTTTGGGATGCCAAGGCAAGTGGATTGCCTGAGCCTGCTGGTTAGAGACCTGCCCAGGCAATTTGGCGAGACTGTAGTCTCTACAATAAATCAAAAGTTAGCTGGGCGTGGTAGTGCAGGCCTGTAATTCTGGCTACTTGGAAAGGCTGAGGTGGAAGGATTGCTGGAACCCAGCAGGTCGACGCTGGGGTGGCCATGAGCATGCCACCGCACTCCAGCCTGGGCGTCGGAGTGAGACTCCAACAACAATAAAAAATGCAAAACCAGTGTGGCAGCTGCTCCCTCTTCTAGAAGCCATCTCAAGATGGGTGGGGTAAAGCCCTGGGGTCTGCGCACACAGACCCCCATCTCTGTGACTTTCTGGAGAACCACTCCCTAGATGAGGAAGTGAAACTCATCAAGAAGATGAACAACCGCCTGACCAACCTCCGCTGGCTAGTGGGGCGGAGGCTGTACTGGGCGAGTATCTCTTGGAAAGTCTCACCCTTACACACAACTGGGAGCCCAACGACCTCTGGGGAGCCCCTTTCAAAGTATAGGGCTTCTGCCTGAGCCTCTCCCTCCAGTCAATAGGCAGCTTTTTAACCACCCTGGAGCTCCCAAGCCCTGGACCAAATGGAAATAAAGCTTATTGCAGGAGGGAAAAAAAGAGCTATCAATTCATGAAACGACATGGAGGAAATTTAAATGCACATTACTAAGTGAAAGAAGTCCATCTGAAAAGGCTCCATACTGCACAATTCCACCTATTTGACATTCTAGAAAAGGCAAAACTGTGGAGACAGTGAAAAGATCATTGTTGCCATGAGTTAGGAATAAATGGGAGGCGCCCAGAGGATTTTTTAGAGCAGTGAAACTACTCTGTATGATACAATAATGGTGAATCCGTGTCATTATTAATTTGTCAAAATCCATGGAATGTACAGTGCAGCACCAAGAGTGAAGCTTAATGTCAAGTAGGGACTTTGGGTGATAATAATACGTCAATGTAGATTCACTAGTTGTAGCAGATGTACCACTCTGTTGAAGAATTTGTGGGAAATCTCTGACCTTCCACTCAGCTTTGCTGTAAACCTAAAACTGCTTCAAAAAGCAAAGCTTTTAAACATTAAACAAATCAGTAAAAGATGGGAGAGAAGAGGATATGGTAAGAACAGCATAAGACTTTTCTCCCAAGCAGAAAAATCTAAAAATTAAAATAGAAGGCAACTTCTTTCACACTAGTATCAAAAAGAATAAAATGTTTAGAAATCATTTTAAAGTATAATACTTATACATTGAAAACTACTAAAACAGCCAGGCTTGGTGGCTCAGCCTGTAATCCCAGTGCTTTGGGAGGCCGAGGTGAGTGAATTGTCTGAGTCCGAGGGTTCAAGATCCGCCGGGGCAACTTGGCGAGACTTCATCTCTACAATAAAATGAAAAATTAGCCGATCATGGTAGAGCGTGCCTGTAGTTCCAGCTACTTGGAAGGCTGAGGTGGAAGGATCACCGGAGCCCAGCAGGTGGAGGCTGTGGTGGCCGGGAGAGGCCACTGCACTCCAGTCTGGGTGACGGAGTGAGACTCCGACTCAAAAAAGGAAAACTACAAAACATTATTAGGAGAATTTTTAAAAGATCAATATGTAAATGGAAAGATATTCTATGCCTAAGGACTATAAAACTCAACATGGTTAAGATGACAATTCTCCCCAAATTGATCTCAAGGAAATCCCTATCGAAATCTTAGGGGACTTCTTTGCAGAAATGGACAGGCTTATCTTAAAATTTATATAGAAATGCAAAAGACCAAAATAGTTTTTAGAAAAGGAGAGCAACGTTGGAGGAATTATAATACCTGATTTCAAAACTTACTATAAAGCTATAGAAGTCAACATTGTGGTCTGGATAGAAGAATTGGATATAGAGATCAAATGAACAGAATTAAAACATCAGAAATAAACCCTTATTTTGTGATCAATTGACTTTCTACAAAGCTGCCAAGGCAATTCAGTGGTGACAAGATCATCTTTTTGCTGGTAAATTGGTATCTGTGTAGTAAAGGGTTAATTTAGGAGGCTTGGGTTGCCCAAACCCTGCATATTTTATTTTATTTATTTATTTTTTGAGTGGGAGTCTCACTCTGTCACCCAGACTGGAGTGCAGTGGCCGCTCCCAGCCACTGCAGCCTCAACCCGCTGGACTTCGGTGATCCTTCTGCCTCAGCCTTCCAAGTAGCTGGAACGACAGGCGCACACTACCACGCCCGGTTAATTTTTTGATTTATTGTAGAGATGAGGTCTCACCAAGTTGCCCAGGCGGACTCAGGCAATCCACTCACGTCAGCCTCCCAAAGCGCTGGAATTATGGGCTGAGCCACTGAGCCCAGCTACCCTACATATTTTAAAGATCTTCAGAACTGGCCTGTGACTAACTCCTGAGAGATAATCTCAGAGTCTTTAGACTATCCTGCTTGATTAAAGTATACCTGATATCTTGGTCCACATCAGGTAGTTAATGCTACCCATATGATTTGTAGCGGATGCCTGGAAGGTGGTGGGGGAAGGGGACATTTTATTACTATGGCAAAAGACACATAAAGTTTACTATGTTGACCATTATTAAATTTATTAATACTATGGTATTAAATACATTTATAATGTTGTGAAACTGTTACCATACCATAATCTATCTCCGGAACCCTTTTCATCTTGAAAAATATACTCATTGAACAATAACTCCCCATTCTTATGATCATTAAGAATATGCTACTTTCGGAAAACTGCGGGGAGGGAGTTGAGGGGTGGGTAGCTGGGATTGACGGTAGTCGATATCTGCCTGGGGAAGTGGGGGCACCCCCCATCAATTGGGGTTACTGCACAATGAACATTTGTATACCCAACCCTGAATTGTACCCCACAATTTCAAAATAAAAATTAAAAGAGAAAAAAAAAGAATATGCTATTTTTTTTTTTTTTTGAGTTGGAGTCTCACTCGGTCGCCCAGACTGGAGTGCAGTGGCCGCTCCCGGCCACCGCAGTCTCGCCTGCTGGGCTCCGGCGATCCTCCCGCCTCAGCCTTCTGAGTAGCTGGAATTACAGGCATGCGCTACCACGCCCGGCTGATTTTTTGATTTGTTGTAGAGATGAGGTCTCGCTGCCCAGGCGGGTCTCGAACCCGCGGGCTCAGGCAATCCACTCACCTCAGCCTCCCAAAGGCGCGGGATTACAGGCTGAGCCACCGAGCCTGGCTAGGAATATGCTATTTTAAACCACAATGAGGACAGGCACAGTGGCTCACACCTGTAATCCCAGCACTTTGAGAGGCTGAGGCAGGATTGTTTGAGCCCAGGAGTTCGAGACCAGCCTAGGAAATATAGCAAGACCTCATTTCTACAAAAAAATAAAATAAATTATGATGAGATACTACTGCACAGTAAGTAGAAGAGCTTTAATCCAGAAAAACAGCAATATCAATTGTTGGTGAGACTATGGAGAAATTGTAACTTTCATACGTTGTTAAGGGGGATGTAAAATGGTATTGCCACTTCGGGAAACGGTTTGGCGGTTTCTTTAAAAATTTAAATATAATGCTTATCATATAACCTAATATCCTAAGTATCTACCAAAGAGAAATGAAAATATATGTCTACATGAAGACTAATATGCAAATGTTAAAGCTTTATTACTTATACAAGCCAAACACTGGAAACAGTTTAAATGTCCATCAACTGGTGACTAGATAAGCAAAACATACTATACCTATATATTGGAATATTCTTTAGCAATTTTTTAAAAAGTCAGAACCATTGATACATGCATCATCATGAATGAATTTATATGACCTATACAAAAAGGGTAAATCTAGAGAGACAGAAAGCAAATTAGTCCTTGCCTGAACCTGGGGGTGGGAGCAGAGATTAATTGCACAGAAACACAAGGGAACTTTCTGGGGCAATGGAAATATTCCAAATCTAGATATGGAAATATTGGCACATTTCTACAAATTTGCTAAAAATGCTTTAAGTTCTACACTTACTCTGGATAAATTGTGTGATGTGTAAAGTTACATCTCAATAAAGCTGTTTAGAAAAAAGAAGCCGGGCTCAGTGGCTCAGCCTGTAATCCCGCACCTTGGGAGGCTGAGGTGAGTGGATTGCCTGAGCCTGCGGGTTCGAGACCCGCCTGGGCAACTTAGTGAGACCTCATCTCGACAATAAACCAAAAATTAGCCCGGTGTAGTAGCGTGCCTGTAGTTCCAGCTACTTGGAAGGCTGAGGTGGAAGGCTCGCCGGAGCCCAGCAGGTCGAGGCTGTGGTGGCTGGGAGCAGCCACTGCACTCCAGTCTGGGCGACAGCGTGAGATTCCAACTCAAAAAGAAAAAGAGAGAAAAGGTCGGGCTCAGTGGCTCAGCCTGTAATTCTAGCACTTTGGGAGGCCGAGACGAGTGGATTACCTAAGCCCACGGGTTTGAGACCCACCGGGCAACTTGGCGAGACCTTGTCTCTACAATAAATCCGGTTACTTGGAAGGAGTCCAGCAGGTCGAGGCTGCAGTGGTCAGAAGCGTGCCACTGCACTCCAGTCTGGGCGACAGAGTGAGACTCCAACTCAAAAAAAGAAAAAGAAAAAATCTGTACAAGTATGTCATAGATGATATGGGAAGTAAATAAAATGAGGAATGATGTTAAATCATTGGTGGAAAGTAGGAAAGGAGACTTCTCACCTTGAGTGGAACAAGATTTATAATATGAAAACACAGAAAAAATTGTAATCAGAACACCTATGTTCAACAATTAATAAATTATACGTATCATAAAAGTGCAAACATTGCTGTGCATTAGTTTTCTATTTTGAGAATCAATCTATTGGATTATGGTTCAAAAGATACATTAAATTTATCTACTGTATTTATGTTAAACCATGCTACAGTTGACCAGATGTCTTAGGCCATTAGGGTTGCCATAACAAAATACCATAAGCTTGGTGGCTTTTAAACAACCAACTCTTAATTCTCACAGTTCTGGACCTGGCAAGTACAAGATCAAGATGTCAGCAGATTCAGTATCTGGTGAAGGCCTGCTTCCTGGCTCACAGAATGCATCTTCTGCCTGTGTCCTCACATAGTGGAAGGAGAAAACTCTGGTCTCTTATTCCCTTATAAGGACACTAATCACATTTGTGAGGGCTCTACTTTCATAACCTAATCACCTCCCAGAGGTCCCACCTCCTAATAGTATCACACTAGAGATTGAGTTTCAACTCATTAATTTTAGGAGGATACAAAAATTCCATTTATAGCCCCAGAGTTGAAGGGAGATCGAAGACAGGGAAGGAGGTGTTAATGGTTCATTTTTAAAAAGAAGAGAAAGGGCCAGTTCGGTGGCTTAGCCTGTAATCTCAGCACTTTGGGAGGCCGAGGCAAGTGGATTGCCTGAGCCTGAGGATTCGAGACCAGCCCAGACAACTCAGCGAGACCTCGCCTCTACAATAAATCAGAAATTAGCCAGGTATGGTAGGATGCACCTGTAGTTCCGGCTACTGGGAAGGCTAAGGCAGAAGGTTCGCAGGAGCCCAGTGGGTGACCGTGAGAGTGGGCAATGGAATGAGACTCTAACTCGAAAATAAAAAATAAAAAAAGAAGGGGGTTAGGAGTTTGAGGATATAATTGAAAGTTAATAGAGGCAGAAAGAGTGGCTTAATTATCATATTAAAACTAAAGAGATAACTAATGGAGAGACTAAAAATAGCAATTTAACCATCAAAAATTGAGAGACAAGGGAGTTCTCAGTGATGGAAGTTATCTGTGCCCTCATATAGCATGATGAGATCTCAGAAAGTGAATAAACCCTGGAGTTGTCTCAGTTCCTGTCCTTTGAGAGCTACAATATTTGGGGTGCTCCTAAATTAGACCCCTCCACTACTTCATTGTAACTATCCTCTCTGCTGCTGTTTAGATTACACTAGCTTTCTAAAAAAATTTTATCCCATACAACCAAGGAGACAGACAGTAGAACAATATGTGAATATAAACATGTTATATTAAGTGAATATGCTTATTAAGTAACTAGAGCAGAAAACAGAGAGCTTCACCCCCACTTACTGGTAAAGAAACCCCTATTGGCAGTATATTCCACTCTCCACCCCCAATCTTTCCAAGGAAAGGAGTGAGTGAGTTTGAAAATAAAACATGGTCAGGTGCGGTAACTCATGCCTATAATCGCAGCACTTTGGGAGGCTGAGGTGAGAGGATTGCCTGAGCCCATGGGTTCAAGATCAGCCTGGGCAACTTGGTGAGACCTCATCTCTATAATAAATTTTTTAAAAATTAGCTGGGCATGGTGGCGCGCGTGCCTGTAGTTCTAGCTACTTGGAAGGCTGAGGCAGAAGGATCGCCTGAGTCCAGCAGATCGAGGCTGTGGTGGCCATGAGTGTGTCACTGCACTCCAACCTGGGTGACAGAGTGAGACTCCAACTCAAAAAAATAAAATAAAATAAAACATGCATAGTCCAGCCTCCTTCTCCTTGGGTTGTCCAGGGAATGAGCTATTCACAGAGTTCAGATTCTTTCCTGACTTCCAGAGCTATTAATTTAGAAGGAATCTGCCCCATGTGGAGAGTCATCTGTAGTCCAGCAATGCCTGTGTCTCGATAAGGAAGTTCGTCTAATAATGAGTCTCAGTATTAGGAAGTCCTTCTGCCTGCAGCTGTAAAACCACTCTCCAATCTAGATTTTATCTGTAATTAATGGGACACTTTGGCATCTATTTGCAGCAAACCTTTGGTGCCAATTCTCAATCAATTCAAAAGTGCTGGAGAAAGGGAGTACTATTGATTTAGTTCCCATAAAGATCACATACTACTTATACAGGTGCTCCTCAACATAGGTGGGGTTTTGTACAATAAACCCACTGTAAATGAAAACGCACTTAATTTTTTTACAAAACATTGTGTATTTATTCTTACTTTTTTTCCCTTTTCTTTTGAATTTCAATCCCTTTGGGGGATACAAATTTTTTTTGGGGGGGGGGGCTCTGGGTTTTTAGATTATCCACCACTCTCACCTGTGCAAATTGAACCCAACAAGTAATTTTTTTTATCCCTTCATCCTTTCTCCCCGCCCCCTTCTGAGTCTCCGGAGTTCATAATGTCATTCTCTATGTCTTTGCATATCCTTAGTTTAGCTCCCATTTATAAGTGAGAATATGTAGTGGTTTGCTTTCTGTTCTTGAGTTCTTTTAGGATGATATTCTCCAATTCCATCTAAGTTGTTGCAAAAGACATTATTTCATTCTTTTTGGTAGCTGAATAGTATTCCACAGTTTCATTACCTACTGATTGGTTGATGGGCATTCAGGTTGGTTCCACATCTTTGCAATTGTGAATTGTACTTAAACTACACTTAACTTTCCAAACATCATAACTTAGCCTAGCCTTCCATAAATGTATGCAGAACACGTACATTAGCCCACAGCTAGGCAAAATCATCTGGGGTTTTTTGTTTTTTGTTTTTTGTTTTTTTGAGTAGAAGTCCCACTCTGTCACCCAGGTTGAAGTGCAGTGGCACGCTCATGGCCACTGCAGCCTTGACTTGCTGGGCTCAGGCCATCCTTTCACCTCAGACTTCTAAGTAGCTGGAACCACAGTCACATGCCACCATGCCGGCTAATTTTTTCGTTTTAATTGTAGAGATGAAGTCTCGCCAAGTTGCCCAGGCTGGTCTTAAACCTGTGGGCTCAGGCAGTCCTCTCACCTCCGCCTCCCATAGTGCTAGGGTTACAGGCGTGAGTCACTGTACCTGGCCAGTCACCCGTATGTACATTACCAGTTGTCTACCCTGAGACTGCATGCTTGACTAAGAGCTGCAGTTCACTGCCACCACCTAGCATCACCAGAGAGGATGGCAGGGCATATCACTAGACTGGGAAAAGAGCAAAATTCAAGATTGAAAGGATAGTTCCTACTGAATATGTAATGCGTTCTCACCGTGGTAAATTCGAAAATCGTAAGTTGAACCGATGTAAGTCAAGGATCATCTTACTATGTTCCCACTTTTGAAATATGTGTGGGTGAGAGCACAAGAAAAAAAATAAAAGACTGGAAACAGATATGTGGAATCAGTGATGATTGCCGAGTGATGGTGGAGTGGGTGAGATTTATAGTCTTCTTTTACTCTCGGGGGTTTCTTGAATTATTTTCCCCAAACGCTCTGCATTAATTTTATCACCAGAAAAAGAAAAAAAGAAGAAAAAATATATATATATATATATATATATTTTTTTTTTTTTTTTTTTTTTTTTTTTTTGAGTTGGAGTCTCACTCTGTCAGCCAGACTGGAGTGCAGTGGCCGCTCCCGGCCACTGCAGCCTCGACCTGCTGGGCTCCAGCGATCCTTCCGCCTCAGCCTTCCAAGTAGCTGGAATTACAGGCATGCGCTACCATGCCCGGCTAATTTTTTGATTTATTGTAGAGATGAGGTCTCGCCTGCCCAGGCAGGTCTTGAACCTGAGGGCTCAGGCAATCCACTCACCTCAGCCTCCCAAAGGCGCGGGATTACAGGCTGAGCCACCGAGCCCGGTTTTTTTTTTTTTTTAATTGTAAAGACAATATCTCACCAAGTTGCCCAGGCTGGTCTCGAACCTATGGGCTCAAGCAATCCTCTTGCCTCGACCTCCAAAGTGCTGGGATTACAGGTGTGAGCCACCATGCCCGGCAAGAAAACTATCTATTTTGGAATTGTAAAAAGCTTGGGGCCCATGTCAAGAAAAGGCATGATGGCCAAAAGAAGAATAGAGAAGAGAGCCACTTGCTTCTCAACAGCCAACTAAATTACAACTCTAAAACATGCTCAAAATTATTAAATAAGACCTTGTCTTGGACTGACATGATCATCTTATATGACCAAAATGCTTATAGTCAGCAGCCATCAATGGCTGGATTGGTTTCACATACTTCTCTAGCCTCAGTCAGAAACTTTCTGATAACATTTTGGATAACTTTAGAGAGAACTTGAATAACTTTAGAGAGAATCATCATGCTTCAATTCATTATTTGGAGATCAATAAAGTAGGAATAGCACAAAATATAATCCTCATATAGTCTGCCCTGCTGCTGAGTAAAGTTGCTGCCTTTTTTTTTTTCATTGACCAAAAGTATGGCTTGTACCCAACTAGTCACTGCTTGGGGCCAGAGTTAGAAAATACTCTCTTCCTAATTTATGTGCCACTGACTTTTTATGGTGGCAGGTATTGATCTTACTTTGTGCCATCAGATCAGATGCTGCAACCCAGTTCAGAGCCAGGATTGTGACTTTAGGTGATCAGCCTTTAATGTGCAGGAAAAATGGAGGTGAAAACATAATTTATTATGGTTTGGTAGGCTTTTTATTATAGACACAGATGTTGGGAGCTTCCTCAGCTAGAATCAGCTGTGGAGTGGGACAGGTAAGCTGTCCTGCTTTCCCACAATCATAAAACAAACTGAACATTCCAGAAATGACTCACTCTTCTAAGCCAAAAAAAAAACAACAACAACAAAAAACAGGGCAGAGAGCAAAAGCAGAAAAGAGTAAGTATCTTTTTTCATCAGGGTTACTGAGGGTCTCTAGGCATGGACAAAAAAAGTGGTGGAGGAATGATTGTCTTCTCATTATATAAAATTAGATAGACTCAAACATCACAAATACCTTTGTTACCGAGTTGACAGCAAGAACGGCTTCACTTGACCTGGCTTAGGCAAAGTCTTTCTGACTTCATTGTTAGAGTGGAACCGTGTAAGTCAAATCCCATGCAATGCATTTCAAAAGACTGACATTATTGCACGGGGCTGGAGTGATGCTGTAACAGATATGGGAACCATAAGAAATATGTAGACCACCTGAACCCTGCAGATCTTATAGTTATACATAACTTCTTGTGGTATTAGAATTTATTTTATTTTATTTTTGAGTTAGAGTCTCACTCTGTCGCCCAGACTGGAGTGCAGTGGCCGCTCCCGGCCATCGCACCTCGACCTGCTGGGCTCCGGCGATCCTTCCGCCTCAGCCTTCCGAGTAGCCGGAATTACAGGCATGCGCTACCACACTCGGCTGATTTTTTGATTTATTGTAGAGATGATGTCTCGCTGCCCAGGGGGTCTCGAACCCGCAGGCTCAGGCAATCCACTCACCTCAGCCTCCCAAAGGCGCGGGATTACAGGCTGAGCTACCGAGCCCGGCTGGTATTAGAATTTATAGAGTGAACTCTCATTGCCTTGTGACATCAATGTGGAAGCTAAAAAAAGAGAATGGGTCATTTTTTAAAAACTGCTTCCCTGAAGAACAGGTGTAATAAGGGGAAATTTAGGTTTCTTTTATTTTCATCTGGACCTTGAGAAACGAGAAATATGGCGGACCCTAAGAATGCTGGGCTAGAAATATGTGTCTCTGGCCGGGTTCAGTGGCTCAGCCTGTAATCCCACGCTTTGGGAGACCGAGGTGAGTAGATTGTCTGAGTCTGAGGGTTCGAGACCTGCCGAGGCAATTTGGTGAGCCCTCATCTCTACAATAAATAAAAAATTAGCCGGGCGCGGTAGCACGTGCCTGTATTTCCGGCTACTTGGAAGGCTGAGGCAGAAGGATCGCCGGAGCCCAGCAGGTAGAGGCTGCAGTGGCCGGGAGCGGCCACTGCACTCCAGTCTGGGTGACAGAGTGAGACTCCAACTCCAAAAAAAAAAAAAGAAATATGTGTGACTCAAAAGTTTAAAATAACTCCAAGTGATTCCAGTGTGCAACCAAAGCTGATAACAGCACTAGGTCCATCCCTCCTGAAATGTTCTGAATTGGACAGTACAGTTGCTTCAAGCACGGTGGTCACTGGCACATCAAACATTTAAATAGAGGTGTTCTGTCACCTGGCTAAGCAAATAATAGGTCCTTCAGAAATATTTGCTGAAATAAATCACTAGTTTTACCCTTAGAATAGGGTCACCGTGCGACTTAACAAGATTTTCTCAAATCACTGGTGCCCATACTGTAGACGGCCCACTGCCTTTACTAGTGTTTGTATAAATTCCTAGGAGATTCACACTCTCAAAGTCACCTCCTGCATTAAATTCATGACTCTGCTGAAATTCAACTTCCTCAATACCACAAGTTCAAAACATAGAAGACCCTCAGCAAGAAAGGATTCTCCTCTGCACCACACAACAAACAAAATCTCATATTCGATTTCCTGGTTTTTCAAGTTCTTTCTATCCTCCAGAGGTCAGAGATTTTTCACTTGTTTTGCCACCCCAAGTAACCCAGGTGTCTTATCATCTTGATGGCTGGCAATGCCTCCCCACCCCTGTCTAACTCACTCTCCAGTCACCTGCCACTGCTCCTACCACTAAATAGCTTCAAACCCGACTCTGCACTTACCCCTTTAAGTGCTCAGTAAAATGTGATAGGTATCCGAACTGCAGGAGACCCTGAGGATAGTTTCAACCACTGGTTCTCTATCGGGACCCATGCTGCCCCCTTTTGGGAAGAGGGAGAAAGCTAGAAATGTGAAATGGATTTGTAGTTTCCCCAATACTGCTCTTTCTGATTTAAAATATATCTGAAACACATAAAACCCTAAACTCGACTGGACAGCCCAGTTCTATTCTACCTTTAATTCAAGACTTTACACAGATGGCTAAGGTGCTTTTAAACTTTGAGGCCACCAGGTGTGGTGACTCATGCCTGTAATCTCATCACTTTGGGAGACTGAGGCAAGAGGACTGCTTGAGCCTACAGGTTCGAGACCAGCCTGGGCATCATGGCGAGACCTCAACTCTACAACAAATAAAAAAATTAACTGGGCATGGTGGCACATGCCTGTAGTGCCTGCTGCCTGGAAGGTTGAGGTGAAAGGATCGTCTGAGCCCAGCAGGTAGAGGCTGTGGTGGCCATGGGCGTGCCAATGCACTCCAGCCTGGGCGAAGGAGTGAGACTCCGACTCAAAAAAATACATAATAAATAAACTTTGGGACCAATGCCTACTAGATACAAAGGTAATCGTCAAGTATTAGTACTTGCTGTGTAATCATTTACTGCAAAATTGCTCAGTTCAGACTGTGTGAAATCTAAAGGCATGTGGTTAGTATTTGAAATTCTATCAGGAGTAGCAAAGAATTATTTTTGTTTGTTTATTTATTTATTTTCCTGAGTCAGGGCCTCACTCTGTTGCCCAGGCTGGAGGGCAATGGCATGATCAGGATGATGGCTCACAACAGCCTCGACCTAGCCTCAACCTCCAGGGCTCAGGGGAACCTTCTACCTCAGCATTCCAAGTAGCTGGGACTACAGGCATGCACCATCATGCCCAGCTACTTTTTTGTAGAGACAAGTTTTCTCTGTGTTGTCCAGGCTGGTATTCAACTCCTGGGCTCAAACAATCCGTCTGCCTTGACCTTCCAAAGTGCTAAGATTATAGGCATAGGCCACCACCCCCGGCCCAAAGTAAAAAATTTAAAAATATGCTTATTGAAATCAACACCAGAAGGTGTTTACTAGCATAAGAAATATTAGAAATCATTTTTTTCTCTGGTGAAATAAATGGAAATATATAAAATTCAGGATATATTATGGGCTAGAAAAATACTTGAGGCCTCACCAACCTTTCTTGAACAAGGAGATTAAAATCAGCGAGCCCAGTATCCTAATACCTTGGAACAATCTAGAGTTGTATTTGGTCCTGTGCCCCTCTCACTTCTCAGAGGAGTATCATCTCACCACACAGAAAAGTAACATCTACTCACCAGAATGGTGTTGCATCAGCTCTCGGAGAGCCTCTCATTGAAGATGCTTATGGAAATCCCAAAGTCAGAGAATAAGGATCCTTCTGTGCTTACAAGAACAGGTAGTATGACTATTTTGGTGTCTCCTTGCCAATAAAAACGGGAAGGTTTGGCAGAATTTGGTCCAAGGCTATTTTCAATATAAAATGTCACCTAGGAAAAAAATTGTGGAGGGAATGGACATACAAGGAATGTTTTGGAATTTTAACAAGCAGACCCGAATATGACTGAACAGTCAGATTAGCTAAAATTAGTTCACGATACAGAGCTATCCTGTTTCTAAAACCTGAGCAGCATTTTTCAGGACAGAACTGCCAGATCATTGACTGTCTGTGCCTACTCCACATTCAAAAATGTGACCAGGCTCATGCAATCAGCTAGGGGTTGAACTGAGCTGGAAGCTGCTACCTTCTTTTTCTTTTTAATTCAAAAAATGTAGGGCACAATTCAGGATTAGGTAGATTAGTGGTCATCATACAGGTAAAGTCTGGGACTCATTTTGGTCCCTATTTCACCTGGTTTGAGATCAGGTACGCTTATTGATATTATGTGCTTCCAACACCCTCCCCTGGTAGTTTTTCAGCTACTGCCAATCCCTTTCTTATAGTATTATGATAAATGTTCAAGGTTCATTTATAAGTGAGAACATGTGGTACTCAGTTCTTTGTTTCTGTGATAGGTCACTGAGTATGATGCACTCTAAATCCACTCAAGTTGCTGTGGAGTCCATAATTTTGTCCTTCTTTGTGGTTGCATAATATTTCACTGTGTGTATGTACCACATTTTTTTAATCCAGCCCACTTTTGATGGGCATGGAAGCTCTTGACTTCTAAGCCTTAGCCTCTGGAAATTTCTAGGGTCTACAGCTCTTCTCCCTCACCATTCCTTAGAAGTTTTCTTTTTGTTTGGAGAAGTACAGTGTTCAGCATCATAGCAGTCTCTCAAAAATGCCTTCCTTGACTGGGCATGGCAGCTCATGTCTGTAATCCCAGTACTTTGTGAGGCCGAGGTGAGGAAATTGCTTGAGCCCAGGAGTATGAGACCAGACTTGGCAACACCTAGCCTCTACAAAAAAAATAACTGGTTGTGGTGGTTCATGCCTATATTCCCAGCTACTCAGAAGGCTGAGGCAGAAGCATCACCTGAGCCCAGGAGGTCGAGGCTGCGGTGAGCCATGATTGTGCCACTGCACTCCTGGACAACAGAGTGAGACCCTGACTCAAAAACAAAAAACAAACAAACAAACAAAACTTCCTCAGTCTTTAGCATGCATTAGAATCAGCTCAAGAGCTTTGTAAAATACCAATTCAGTTTTCAAGCTTCACTCCTATAAATACTGCTTGAGAGGAAGTCCAGAAATGTGCATTTTTTTTAAACTCACCACTTTTACAAGACCCTCACATAAGTGGCCTGGAACCTCAGTTGAATAAATACGTTATAGAATGTTCACCAGGACTTCATTAGAGGTAAGGAGGGCCATTCCAGTAAAGACAGCTAATGAGAATGATTCTAAGCATCTGCCCCTGAAATGAGGTTAGGTATTAATTTTCAGAGCTAGAAGTCACCCTTAGACGTATTTATGAAATCTGGGATACATTGCTTATTGACTGTTATGTGTATCTGCTTTCCTCCCAGTAGCTCATCTATTTATTTTTATATTGTTGTTCTGCTTATAATGTTGCCTTTCTAAATCCAAACACTAAAATCCACACATCCCTTCATTACAGATATCTGGTTAGGAAATTTGTATTTTCTTTGAGTTGGAGTCTCACTCTGTCACTCAGACTGGAGTGCATTGGCACAGCTCCTGGTCACCGCAGCCTCGACCTGCTGGGCTCCGGCCATCTTTCCACCTCAGCCTTCCAAGTAGCTGGAACTACAAGCACGCGCTATCACGCCCGGCTAATTTTTGATTTATTGTAGAGATGAGGTCTCGCCAAGTTGCCCAGGTGGGTCTCATACCCGTGGGCTCAGGCAATCCACTCACCTCAGCCTCTCAAGGCGCGGGATTACAGGCTGAGCCACCGAGCCCGGCCAGGAAATTTTTTAAAGACTTAAATCTAATTGTGATATTTTCTTCTAGAATGGTTCTTAAATTTTAGCATACATAAAAATCACCTACAATAAAGAGGAGTGTTTCCAGAAGTGGTGCCTTTTCTATAAAAGCTAAAAGAAAATTCTGGCCTAAAAGAAACATCACTGCAATCTACAGCCCCAGAACAAGGGAGGAAACTGGGTCATAGGAGGAATATACACTGTCGGGTCCTGGCCACATAGCACCACATTCCCATCCAAAGAGCCATTAAATAGCACCTATAGCAGGGTGTTCTCTTATCTCTGAATCACATAGGGTTGCTGATAGAAATGCAGATTCCTGGAACACACCTCAGGTCTATTCAATCAGAATTCCTGGGAAATAGATTCAAAATATTTTATTTATTATTTTTTGTGAGTCAAGTTCTCACTTTATGACCAACCATGGCTCATCACAGCCTTAACCTCCTGGGTTCAGGCAATCCTTCCACCTCAGCCTCCCAAGTAACTGAAACTACAGGTATATTTTTTATAGAGACGAGGTCCTGCTTTGTTGCCCAAGCTGGTCCCAAACTCCTGGCCTCAAGCGATCATCACACCTTAGCCTCCCAAAGTGCTGGGATTACAATCTTGAGCCACCAAACCCACATGGAATAACTCCTATAGGGGCATATTTGTTAAAATATTCATTTTTTAAAAATGAATTTTAATAAATATCTTTGATAATTTTTATTGACACTAGAGTTTGAATACAACCCTTGAAGGGAACCTTTAAAACCAAATTCATGCCATTCACAAAAACCTCTCAACCAAGTGCCTGCAATTGGACCTACGTGTCTTTTAAGTGTTTTGGTACAAAGAAGTGACATTTAAGTAGAAAGAAATGAAACAAGAGTAAACAGATGTAATTTGGGGTAGAAATGCAAATGTATGATAGGAGCTTCTGAGTCAGGAAGATTTAAAGACCAAAAAAGTGATTTATAGCTAAGATACTATGGATGAAAACACTACATTCTACCTAGCTATTTTTTAAAAAAAGTATGGTACTAAAAAAGTTCCAATTGCAATTCATTTTATTTATTACCATAACATATCGTTTTGAATATATAAATGATGCCATAAAATTATAAATTTCTATCTAACAAAAGAAGTCAAGAAGCCATTCTGATGTGCAGAATTCAACTACAGGCTGTTTAACAGGATCACAATTGCTAATCACCAAGACTGAAAGGCAGAACGATAAATACTCTGCTCCCCCGCAGGGTCAAGAACCAGAGCACAAAACCTCACTTTTAAACCAGGCAAGATTTTTACATGAGGAAAGACTTTGCAAAGCACAAGTTAGGCCGATATGGCTGGAGAAAGAGTCTAGTGATCAGAATGAGGCCTGGGGAAACACAAATCACGGTTGGTCTCTCCGGTTGAATTCACCCATGTGCATTGCAGGCAGGACTAAACTCGACAGTAGCATAGATCCCGGATGCTTGTGGAGTGCTCCGGTTGAAAGGGACCTTAGCTCTTCGAATTGAGCCTCCTCATTTTACAGATAAAGAATCTGGGCAGGCTGGGCTCGGTGGCTCAGCCTGTTATCCCAGCACTTTGAGAGGCTGAGGCAAGTAGATTGCCTGAGCCCACAGGTTCGAAACCCCCCGGCAACTTGGGAAGACCTTATCTCCCCAGTAAATAAATTTCAAAAATTAGCCAGGCGTGGTAGCGCACGTCTGTAGTTCTGGCCACTTGGAAGGCTGAAGCTGAAGGATCGCCTGAGCCCAGCAGGTCAATGCTGGGGTGGCCGTGAGCGTGTCATTGCACTCCAGTCTGGGCAACAGAGTAAGACTCCAACTCAAAAAAATAAAAAAAAGAATCTGAGCATACTATGTGCTTTCTGGACTTTGATGTCGTACTGACTCACTTGTGCTGAGGCAAGACTGTCACCCAGTCACCCAGATCACGAGACTTCTCACTCAGTGTCCTTTCTTCTACACAAATTCCTGAAACGTGACCGCGATAAAAAATAGTAATGTAAGTCATGATATAAAATAGAATTTTGGGGCAACCACTTCGGGTTCCCTCCCACTGTGGGAGCTTCTCTATCCTCTCAGTAAATCCTGCTTACACACACACACACACACACACACACACACACACACACACACACACACACAATTTTATAGAATATCAGCCTCAAAAGTCTAAAATTCTGATTATATAAATTATCAATGTATCTCAACTATTTATTGAATATTTCCTATGGGTGAAATACTTTGTTAGATGTTGGAATTAATCGTCTTCTCTAAAAAAGCTAGCAGAAGGCCAGGTGCGTGTGGTGGCTGATGCCTATAATTCCAGCACTTTGGGAGGCTGAGGCAAGAGGATTGCTTGAACCCGTGGGTTGGAGACCAGCCTGGGCAACATGGTGACACCTCATCTCTACAATAAATCAAAAAATTAACCGGGCATGGTGGTTTGTACCTGTAGTTCCAGCTACTTGGAAGGCCGATGTGAAAGGACTGCCTGAGCCCAGCAGGTCGAGGCTGCAGTGGCCGTGAGCTTGCCACTGCACTTCAGCCTGGGCGACAGAGTGAGATTTCAACTCAAAAAAACAAAAACAAAGCTAAAGATTAAACAAATGAAATGTTTTGAAATTGGGCTGATGTAACAGCCATGACTACCACTATTGAATAAAGAGAGTTTGGGAGCAGAGTGGGTGACTGAAGGTTTACCCAGTTGTCTTTCAGGGAGGAAAAGGGGTCTGTTCTCACTGTAGAGAATTCTCTGAACTCTACGAAGTAGGGCAACAGTTCACAAGCTGTACAGAGCCCAAGAGTTCCAGAAAAGTGCTTTTGCCTGGACGGCATGTGAGGTCAAGGGAGCGACAAAGGGCGTGTGGAAAGAACAAGTTCTGAATTCAACCAGAACAGTTCTCTTATGTATCTTATTTATTGGGGTCCTATATACGCTTCCTTTTCCACTCCTCAAATAATATTTCTGCTGCCGCTAGAAAATGTCTGAAAATATCGCACTAAGTCGCCACATAGATCAAAAATTCTAATTTCACAGAATGGCATGTAGAACACTTTTCAACAACACAAACTCTTGTTTTGCAACTATATTTCATAGATATTTGCCTTCCTTCTTTACATATGAATCTATCTTAGATCAGAAGAGTTTATAGCCCTCTTTCAAGAAGATCAAAACAAAAAGAACACTGTATTTAAATAATTGGTTTCCGTGGGCATACATGTAAACATGAAAATCCTAGATACTCATCAATCATCTTTCCTTCTCTTTAAAAAACTTAATTTCGCTGGGCTCGGTGGCTCAGCCTGTAATCCCAGCATTTTGGGAGGCCAACGCGAGAGGATTACCTGAGCCCACGGGTTCGAGACTCACCCAGGTAACTTGGCGAGACCTCGTCTCTACAACAAATCAAAAACTAGCAGGGCATGGTAGTGCACGCCTGTAGTGCTGGCTACTTGGAAGGCTGAGGCAGAAGGATCGCAGGAGTCCCATAGGTCGAGGCTGCGGTGGCCAGGAGCATGCCACTGCCCTCCAGCCTGGGTGACAGAGTGAGACTCCAACTCAAAAAAAAAAAAAAAAACCTTAATTTCCTGGATGCTGGTCCCCTGAAGCCTATATTAATTATACCCTCACTAGTAAGTTTTCTATACAATGGTAATCACAAATATCTATTATATTTGTCTAACGAAAAATGTCAGAGGAAAATCTGATCTCAATTAGTGTAATTAAAGGTCCTGATATTATCTGGTGGGGTCTCTCTGGGGATTTTAACTGGGGGCTCATTGGACATGTAGCTAGTTGAATAGATTGGCCCTTGCTAAATTGAATACAACTCCATCACTGTTGAATGGATCAGTAGAACAATAATCAGCAATAAAATGCTATGAGGATCTGAGCAGTTAAATACATGGCAATAGTCATCCCAATAAAACTGTTCTTGCAATGACTAATGGATCGTCTCAACTTAATAGTATCTCCATCATGCGAGGAAAGCAACAGAAATGGAGCCAAGCCGCACATTAGAAGCTACTCAAAGTCTTTGTATACAGATGGCTTCTTGGGTTGTGGCAGACAAGTTCACTCAATAAATATTTACTGTGTGTCTGCTAAGTACCAGGCAGTGACAGAGATGAGGTCCTCTCTGCATCTCTGTTCATGAAATGGTGAGAATTTTTATTTCTTCAACTTCCTTCCGTCAGTTCCCCTACCTCAGAGGGGTCCCCATTTTAAACTTTTCTCTTTTTTTTTTTTTTGAGTCAGAATCTCCCTATCACCCAGGCTAGAGTGCAGTGGCACGCTCATGGCTGCTGCAACCTCGACCTGCTGGACTCAGGCTATCCTTCTGCCTCAGCCTTCCAAGTAGCTGAAACCACAGACATGTGCCACCACACCCAGTTAACATTTTTTGATTTATTGTAGAGATGAGGTCTCGCCAATTTGCCCAGGCTGGTCTTGAACCTCTGGACCCAGGCAATCCTCTTGCCTCTGCCTCCCAAAGTGCTGGGATTACAGGTATGAGCCACCACACCTGGCATCATTTTAGACCTTTCAAGAGTTATTAAGGTCAGAAAAGTGACAGAGCTTGACTCCCCAGTCCCCACTCAGCTCCAGAGTTCTGCTGAACACATGGACTTAAAAAACACGGACAAGACTGAGCGTAGTAGCTTTCACACCTATAATCCCAGCACTTTGGGAGGCTGAGGTGAGAGGATTGCCTGAGTCCATGGGCTCAAGACTAGCCTAGGCAACTTGGTGAGATCTCATCTCTACAATAAATCAAAAAAATTAGCTGGGCATGGTGGTGCTTGCCTATAGTTCCAGCTACTTGGAAGGCTGAGGCGGAAGGATCGCCTGAGCCCAGCAGGTCAAGGCTGCAGTGGCCATGAGTGTGCCACTGCACTCCAGCCTGGGTGACAGAGTGAGACTCCAACTCAAAAAAAATTAAACTAAATTAAAGTTTAGAAAAAAATAAAACACAGACAAAGAATTTGAGGCTCTTCACTGCCACCAGTGCCTTCCACAGAGATCTTCTCATTTGAAATTTAGCTGGGAGAACCAGGGAGCAAATGCTTTAGACAGCCAAGTCAAGAAGATGAAGAGAGACGAAAAGACCCCTTTCAAGCATTTTTTATTATTACTATTATTGTTGTTGTTGTTAATTATCTGAGAAAAACTACATAGGGGCAGTGTGTTAGGGACAAAGTCAAAGAAATTAGTAAGCAGGTTCCTGCTTGAGAGGACCTGGTTTAAAAGGGGGGAGAAAGCAGTGCTTAGTTTAACAGGGCCTGCAAGGGTCAACCCAGCACTGGGAAAGAAGGAAGAGAGAAAACAGTCCTTGATTCTGCTGAAGAGTCCTGATTCACAAAACAGGGGCAGCCTGCCCTGAGGAGATGTGACTACTGAAAGGATAACTGAGCAAAGGCTTGCCAGTCTCCAGTTCTATTTGCATGCTGTATACTAAGCAGATAGAAAGCCAGAGAAAACATCCATGGGGTTTTTTCCCGTTTTTCTTCATATTTTTCTACAATACCTTCCCAGCAGGATCCTTAAGCACCACAGATCACATTTCCATTGTTTTTCAGATCCAGAAAAATAAAGACTGACCAGAACACCTGGATATTTTTAAGCCATCTTTAAGAAAAATAGAAAAGTCACTTTGAACTGGGCAAAGGATGTAAATAGACATCTCGGAAAGAAGACACACAAGTGGCCAACAAACATATGAAAAAACACTCAGCATCACTAATCACCAGAGAAATGCAAATTAAAATCTCAATGAGATATCACCTTACACCTGTCACCATGGCTATCATTAAAAAGTCAAAGCACGGCCGGGCTCGGGTGGCTCAGCCTGTAATCCCAGCACTTTGGGAGGCCGAGGTGAGTGGACTGCCTGAGCCCGCAGGTTCGAGACCCGCCTGGGCAACTTGGTGAGACCTCATCTCTACAATAAATTAAAAAATTAGCCGGGTGTGGTAGCGCGTACCTGTAGTTCCAGCTACTTGGAAGGCTGAGGCGGAAGGATTGCCGGAGCCCAGCAGGTCGAGGCTGCAGTGGCCGGGAGAGGCCACTGCACTCCAGCCTGGGTGACAGAGTGAGACTCCAACTCAAAAAAAAAAAGTCAAAGCACAGTTGTGGAGAAAAGGGAACACTCATTCACTGTGGGTGGGAGTGTAAACTTGCTCAACCTCTACGAAAAACAGTGGGAAGATTTCTCAAAGAACTAAAAATTGAATTACCATTCAACCTAGCAATTCCACTGCTATAGATCTACCCAAAGAAAAAGAAATCATTATGTTAAAAGATACCTGTATTCATATGTTCTTTGCAGCACTGCTCACAATAGCAAAATTATGGCATCAACATAGGTGCCCACCATTGGTTAACTTAATAAAGATAATGTGAAAAAAACAAAAAATAAAGATAATGTGATATATACATATACACACAATCACCATGGAATACTACTACGCAGCCATACAAAAGAATGAAATCATGTCTTTTGCAGCAACATGGATGGACCTGAAGAACGTCATCCTAAGTGAACTGACTCAGAAACAGAAAACCAAACAATGCATGTTCTCACTTATATGGGAGAGCTAAATGACCACGAAAGTGAAAATAATAGACACTGGGGACACCATAAAGGGAGGAGGCAAGAAGGAGGGGATAGGACTCCAAAATCACCTATCAGGTACAAAGTTCACTTTCTGGAGAACAGGCCACCTGAGAACCGATCCCTGCTACTACACATTAAGTCCATGTAACAAACATGTACTTGTACCCCCCGAATCTAAAATGAAGCAATGTTTTAATCCACTTTGAGAAGACTGGGCTACGCAAGCTGGAAGGATAACATCAGGCTCCCACAAAAGAGATCAAAACAAAGAGCTGTCTATCTCCTAGATCTTTCCTGATCTACTGCCTCTTATTCCTCCCAAATTCCCTCTCATAAGAGGGTGCTGGTTTCTCTCTCTCTTTTTTTTTTTTGAGTTGGAGTCTCACTCTGTCACCCAGACTGGGGTGCAGTAACCGCTCCTGGCCACCGCAGCTTCGACCTGTTGGGCTCCAGCGATCCTTCTGCCTCAGCCTTCCAATTAGCTGGAACTACAGGCGCGCGCTACCACGTCCGGCTAATTTTTTGATTTATGGTAGAGATGAGGTCTCTCCAAGTTGCCCAGGCGGGTCTCGAACCCGCGGGTTCAGGCAATTCACTCACCTCAGTCTCCCAAAGCGCAGGATTACAGGCTGAGCCACCGAGGAGGGTGCTAGCTTCTTACTTGCGTGCAGCATGATTGTTTTTCTTGAAACCCAAACGTTTGATGGTCAAAGATCCAGGAGACCAGAGTGGTAGATGTTGAGCTCCTACAGTTATCACCACAGCCTCCATTAACCCTGATGGGCTCCTCCACACAAAACTTGCTGTTGTCTCTACTTTCCTGGGTTTGGGGGTTATGAGTGAAGCATAGAGAACACAATATTTCTTTCTTCTTTTTTTTTTTTTTTTTTTTACTTGGAGTCTCACTCTGTTGTCCAGGCTGGAATGCAGTGGTACACTCATGGCCACCCCAGCATCCACCTGCTGGGCTTCACCAAGCCTTCCGCCTTAGTCTTCCAAGTAGCCAGAATTACATGAGCGCACTAACACACGCAGCTAATTTTTTTATTTATTGTAGAGACGCGTCTCGCCAAGTTGCCCAGGCTGGTCTCAAACCAGCATGTTCAGGCAATCCCCTTACCTCAGCCTTCCAAAGTGCTGGGGTTACAGGCTGAGCCACCGAGCCCAGCTGAGGGTACAGTATTTTTAAACTTAACAAAAGGAATCCAAGCACAATGAACAGAATGATAATACGGCCACTTACTGATGGAACACTGAATATCTCCACTCTGGCCAGAGGCTCCAGCACAGCAAAGACACCTTTCTATGCTCGGTGAGTGGACCAGGGCATAGTCATTCAAGCCCTGAATGTGCAGCTGAGGTGCCTAGCCCTCAGTATCCCTTAATGCCTTTCCAACTCCTGACTGCACCTGCAAGCTTATTTAAAATGCCAAAGCCCGAGCCCTACATCTGACCAGCGAAATAAGAATAGTTGAGGAATGAGACCCAGGCATCCATTGTTTCAGACTTCTCAAGTTATTCTAAATTGAATTACCATGAACAGCCTCTTACTTTGGGCTGCTACAACAGAATACCTTAAACTGGGCAATTGATTTAAAAATAAAAATAAAATAAAAACCAGGAATTTATTCTCTCACAGTTCTGGAGGCTGGAAAATCCAAGATCAAGGCACCGGTGCCTGATGTGGGCCTTCCTTTTGCATCTTGGCATGGTGGAAGGGCAAGAGAGCAAGTCAGCCAAATACTGCTGCATGAAGCCTTTTCAAGAAAGACCTTAACCCCATTAAAAAGAGAGCAGTCCTCTCACCTAATCACTTCTAGAAGGCCTGCCTCTTGATACCATCACGTTGGCAACATCTGAATTCTGGAGGAGGAGCATTCAAACCCTAGCCAACAATGACTCTCTGGAAATAGACATATAGCATCTGGGAGGGTCTCCTAGGTTTGAGATGCTCTGTCCTCCTTCCTTATTAGTTTTTAACAGCCCCACGCAAATATTAACATCACTGACACGAAATGCAGGAAGAAGATCGTTTGCAGCAGAAACCAAGCAGTCTTGCTCTTTTTTTTTTTTTGAGTTGGATTCTCATTCCGTAGCCCAGGCTGGAATACAATGGCACACTCACAGCCACCCCAGTGTCGACCTGCTGGGTACCGGCCATCCTTCCGACTTAGACTTTCAAGTAGCCAGAATTGCAGGCACGCGCTACCATGCCCGGCTATTTTTAAAATTTTATTGTAGAGACGAGGTCTCGCCAAGTTGCCTGGGCTGGCCTCGAACCTGCGGGCTCAGGCGATCCACTAGCCTCAGCCTCTCAAAGTGCTGGGATTACAGGCTGAGCCACTGACCCTGGCCTTGCTCTTTTATTTTTAAGAGCCCACAGCACATGGCTGTGGCAGTTCTACTGTGGCAGTGCAGGTATGATTTTGGAAGTGAAGAGCTACTGCTCAAAAGAGAGCATGAAAGAGGACAGGTCCAGCCGGGCTAGGTGGCTCAGCCTGTAATCCCACGCCTTGGGAGGCTGAGGTGAGTAGATTGCCTAAACCCGCAGGTTCGAGACCAGCCTGGGCAACTTGGCGAGACCTCATCTCTACAATCAATCAAAAAATTAGCCAGATGTGGTAGCACGCGCCTGTAGTTCCAGCTACTTGGAAAGCTGAGGTGGAAGGATCGCCAGAGCCCAGCAGGTCGAGGCTGAGGTGGCCGGGAGTGGCCGCTGTACTCCAGTCTGGGAGAGAGTGAGACTCCAACTCAAAAAAAAAAAAAAAAAAAAGAAAGAAAGAAAGAAAGAGGACAGGTCCCATCAAAAGATACTTTCTCATCCATTTTCTTTTAATTTTCCTTCCAAAGATTCTGATTTTTTTTTTTTTTTGAGTACGAGTTCCTTTGTTGCCCAGGCTGTGGTACAGTGGCATGCTCATGGCCACTGCAACCTTGACCCGCTGGGCTCAGGTGACCCTTCCATCTTAGCCTTCCACGTAGCTGGAACTACAGGTGCATGCCACCATACTTGGCTTTTTTTTTTTAATGTAGAGATGAGGTATTGCCAAGTTACCCAGGCTCGTCTGGAACCCCTGGGCTCAGGTAATCCTCTCGCCTCGGCCTCCCAAAGTACTGGGATTACAAGCTTGAAGCACCACATCAAGCTAAAGATTCTGAATTGATTGTGTTGGAGTGGCATATGTACTATTTAAAAACTCTCCTGGTGATTTTAATGTGTGCCAGGGTTGAGAACCACTGATCTAAGGTTCTCAAACTTTGCTGCATCTTAAAATCACTTGGGGAGTTTTAAAAATCCTGATGCCCCAAGTCACATTCCACACCAATTAAATCAGAACCTCTGGGGGTGAGATGCAGGCATCAGTATTTTTTAAATCTTCCCAGATGTTTCCAGTGTGCAAGTGAAAGTTGAGAACCAGTGCTTACAGCCGTCCTGCAGAAGAAAAAACATGAAAGGAGAAATAACCCTAGATTCTAGGATCTGTTTTGCCACTAATTTACAAATGACCTTGGACATGTCACTTTATCAGTCTGTATCTCAGTTTTCCTGCCTGTGAAATGGTATTCAAGACTTATTCTGGCCTATTTTAATATCCTCTATGAATGTTACTATGGCCTCACTAAGCCAAATCACTCTACCAAATGTGTTGCCTTCTACAGCTCTGATTGGATCTATGGCTCTCTCTGCAGTTGAACAGAGTTGGTCATCTGCCTCAAGAATTGGCATATCTTAAAAAAAAAAGAATTGGCAATTCTTAGCCAGGTGCAGTGGCTCACACATGTAATCCCAACACTTTGGGAGACAGAGGTGAGAGGATTGCCTGAACTCAGAGGTTCAAGATCAGCCTGGGCAACTTGGTGAGACCTTATCTCTACAATAAATCAAAAAATTAGCTGGGCATGATGGCACATGCCTGTAGTTCCAGCTACTTAGAAGGCTGAAGCTGAAGGATCACCTAAGTCCAGCAGGTTGAGGCTACAGTGGCCGTGAGCATGCCACGGCACTCCAGCCTCAGCAACAGAGTGAGGCTCCAACTAAAAAAAAATTAAAATTAAATTAAAATAGAGGTCAGAAGATGGCGGCCAAGCCAGTTGGACTATGTGAGTCCCGATGTGAATGAGTGAGTGTATGGAAAATTTTGAGTATGTGCTGGTGAGTGAGTGGGCATCTGAGTGGCTGACTGAGTAAGGGATAGGAAACTAGCACCTGGGACTCTCCTGATGCAGCAACTGGTGGCACAGCTGCTTGACTTGGACCCTAGCAATTCCCAGGATGCAGAAGGTGAGTGCCATTTTAAAAAAAAATCAACAAAACCCTTCCTGGGAAGAAAATGCCGGGAGAGACTGAGTAAGTGGGGGCTCATGAGCAAGTGGCCGGGGCCCCCTGGTGCAACAGCTGGTGCTGCAGCTTCTCTGCTTGGTCCCTGGTGCTTCCAGGTCACAGGAGCCAAGTGCCATTTTTATTTTAAAATGGACAAAAGTTTTCCTGTGAAGAAGCATCAGGGAGAGACTATCAGCTCCAGGCTCTGCCTCACCACCGGCCGGGCATTGGCAGCAGGAGCTACAGAGAGAGCCCAGAGGCAGAGTCCCACAGGAGAGGACAGAAGAGGCACTCCACCACCATTTTGAAGACAGGGCAGAAAAGTGCTCCAACTCGCTCACCATGGAGCAAGAGACCTGATCTCTGTGACTGGCAGATCAACTACTCAGGGGATGATCATGGCCAAGAGAGAATATCCAAAGGAACAAACTTTGGAGGGACCTGACAAGGGCTGAGTCCCAGGCACTCCACTCCTTACCCTGATCCAGCTGTGGGACAAAGGGTGTGGTCAGAAAATGATGGGGAAGAAATTCAAACAGATCAGTGGTGAGTCTGGGGCTGACCCAAACTCCCTCCTGCCCAGCAATTCTCTGACCCTCAGACCCACACAGCTGGGCCATGACTGAGAGGGACAAGCCCAGGAGGAGCCTGGACATCGATCCCAATAGAAGAACTCCATTCCAGGATAGGCCTGACTGGGCCACCTCCCGCAAGTACATACCGAGAGAAGGGAGAATTCTGCACCTCCCTACCAGAGGAGATCTCCCTGACCATACAAGAGGGGGAGGGGAGGACAGCAGCCCCACCCGCCCCCACTGCCCCTCCTCCTACCCTGCTGCGGACACTGGGAAGAGCGTGAAAGAGGTGGCAGCTCTGCAGGAGAGAGCAGACTAGAGGAACAATTACAGAGCCTGCCACAAGAGGGCAGTGTTTCTTTTTCATTTTTAATTAAAAAAAAATTTTTTTAATGTTTTGCCTGTTTGCTTGTTAGTTCATCTATTTTTAAAATATTTTTTCCTTTGTGCATGAATGTATATGTGAAGATTTGATCTGTATCCTCTTCCTTTTTTCTTTTCTTTTTCTTTCTTCTTTTGTGTTTTGTTTTCTGTTTATGTGTATATGTGAATGATTGAGTGTTCATCTTTCACATTTTTTTTTTTGCTGTTGGTTTATTGTTGCTCTTTTGTTCTTCTCTGTTTTTATTTTTATTTTTATTTTTGGTTCAAGGTGTGTATCAATATATGTGTGAAGTTTCAATCTGAATTCCTTTTTTTGTTTTTCCTGATCTTTCTGTTATTCTTCTCCATTCATTTTGTGCTAGGCGTGCGTGTGTGTGTGTGTGTGTGTGTGTGTGTGTGTGTGTGTGTGTGTGTTTAGTTTTCCTGGGGTTTTTTGTTTTTGTTGTTTGTTTTGTTTCACTTTGTTGTTATTTCAGATTGTTTGGGGGGGGTGTATGTGTTCAGTTGTTTTTTGCTTTTTTTTTAGTTGAAGTCTCACTCCATCACCCAGACTGGAGTGCAGTGGCATGCTCCTGGCCACCACAGCCTTGACCTGCTGGGCTCCAGTGATCCTTCTGCCTCAGCCTTCCAACTAGCTGGAACTACAGGCATGTGCTACCATGTCCGGCTAATTTTTTATTTTATTTTAGAGATGGGGTCTTGCCAAGTTGCCCAGGTGGGTCTCGAACCCGCGGGCTCAGGTAATCCACTCACCTCAGCCTCCCAAAGCACTGGGATTACAGGCTGAGCCACCAAGTCTGGTTGTGTTTAATTGTTTTTTGCTTTGGTTTCTCCTTTCATCGTTCTGTGTTTTTCTTTTTCTTTTTAATTCTTGTCCATCTTATTTCATTCTATTTTTCTCTGTGCTCCTCATTGCTGTCACTGTATCTTGAACTCAGGGAGTACACACACATACCCACTGCATTAACATATAGAGTGGTAGTGGGGAGTAGATCTCAGGGAACACATACCACAATCAGTGAACATTGTAATCTGCAAATAGTTTCTGAATCCTAGCTCCCCATCCTCTACCTTATTCGACTTTCAAAACTACAAGAGACAGCAAAGCTCTTCATCCACAGTCCTATTTCAAAATAGAACAAATCCAGAGCCCCAATCAGAGAAGAATAGAGGACTGAGCAAACATCAGAAGGGAAAACCTCTCCTACTGGCATTGAATAACAGAACTAAAGAGAAAAGAAAGAGATCTGCCACAAATGAGGAAAAGCCAAAGGAAGACCACAGGTAATATCATGTGTAACAAAAAGAAAATGCCTGAAAAATCAGACCTGGGAGTCCAAACAATGGAAGTCACCAACAACTGGCCACAGAATACCACAAGGATCAGGGAATGAATGGAAAGAGTAAATAAGATTCAAGAAAGACAAGATGCAACACTGAAAGTACTTGTAACAGAGATTTTGGCCATAAAAACTTCATCCAGGAAATAAATAGCAAGATGACAAGCATGAAAAGCAGGATTAATTTAGCTGAAGAAAGAATCTCAGAACTTGAAGACCAGAACATGGAATTAGCCTGACCTGTAAAAAAAACATAGAAAGAAGACTCAGAAAGAAAGAGGAAAGTCTACAAGAGATGTGCGATTACATCAAGAGATGAATCTATGCCTGATTGGTATCCCAGAAGAAGAAAGGAAAATGAAGAACACCTTGGAGCAAGTATTCTAGGAGGTAATCCAAAAAAACTTTCTCCATCTCACCAGAGATGTGATCAGCCAAACACAAGAGATACAGAGAACCCCCACAAAACATCAAATGAGAAGACCAACCCCTAAACACATAGTAATCACCTACACAAAGTAGGCACAAAAAGAAAAAAATCCTAAATGCAGCAAGAGGGAAAGGTCAAACTGCTGACCACAGAAAACCAATCAGAATAGCAGCAGACCTATCAGTAGAAACACTACAAGCAATAAAGGACTGGAGTTCAATATTCAAAGTCCTCAAAGATAAACAATTTCACCCAAGAATTTCCAACCTAGCCAAGCTCAGCTTCATCAGTGATGAAGAATTAAAATCCTGCCCAGACAACCAATCCCTAAGAGATTATGCAGCTTCCAGACTCACTCTACAGGAGACACTTTAAAAAGTATTAAGCACAGAAGAGAGAAGAGAAAAAAAAAAGAATGACCACACATTTCCCAAGAGAACAGCAGAGCACAGAATCAACAGAGAATACATTGCAATTGACAAACTTGAAAATACACACATACACAACCCCAAAGCCAAAAGAAAACAAGCAAACAAATAAACAAAAACTTTATAAGTACCTCATAACTTGGATAAACAATCACATTTCAATAATCAGCTTGAATGTGAATGTTCTAAATGCACCACTGGAAAGACACAGAATTGCAAACTGGATAAGAAACCATGACCAAATTACTTACTGCATCTCAGAAACTCGTCTCAGCACAAGAGACACACACAGAATCAAAGCTAAAGAATGGAAAACGAGTTTCCAAGCAAATGGATCACAAAGAAATTTCAACAAGAAATATCCATCCTAAACATATATGCACCAAACACAAGAGCGCCAGCATTTATAAAGCAACTACAAAGTAAAATAAAAAAAGATATTGACTCTAACACTATTATAGCAGGGGACTTGAATATCCCACTAATAGCCCTAGATAGATCATCGAGGCAAAAAATCAGCGGGGAGATCCACAACCTAAACTTGACACTCGATCAAATGGACTTAATTGATACCTACAGATTATTCCACCAACAACCACAAAATATACATTCTACTCATCACTACATGGAATGTACTCCAAGATTGATCACATCCTTTGCCATAAATCAAGCATAAACAAATTCCATAAGGTCAGAATATTGCCATGCACTTTCTCAGACCACAGTGGAATAACAATATATATCAAAACCAACAAAACTTCCCCAAAGCCCACAAAGACATGGACACTAAATAGCATGATGCTGAGTCAACACTGAAATCAAAGCAGAAATTAAAAGATTCCTGGAAACAAATGAAAATAAGGAAACATCTTACCAAAGTCTCTGGGATGCCATAAAATCTGTTCAAAGATGGAAATTTATATCTCTACGAGCACACACCAAGAAAATGGAAAGATCATAAGTTGAGAACCTAACAGATCACCTAAGGGAGCTAGACCACCAAAACTCTAACTTTAGCAGAAGAATCCAAATCACCAAAATAAGAGTCCAAATACGGGACATAGGAGACAAAAATATCGTAGAAAACATCAACAAAACAAAAACTCATTCTTTGAAAGAATTAACAAGATTGATGGGATGACCTAGACAGAATGACCAAGAAAGAGACAGAAAAAGCCCAAATAAACACAGTCAGAAATACAAAAGATCAAATCACAACTGACCCTGAAGAAATACAAAAGATAATCAGAGATTACTACGTACACCTATATGGAAACAAACTTGGTAACCTAAATGAAATGGAGGACTTTCTGATATCTCACAACATCCCCAGGTTGAAACAAGAAGACACTGAGACACTAAATAGACCAATAACAACCCAGGAAATTGACTCTGTCATAAGAAAACTACCTACAAAAAAAAGCCCTGGAACAGATGACTTTCCAGCAGAATTCTACAAAGCATTTAAGGAGGAGCTGATACCAATCCCACTGAAAATATTCCAGGCAATTAAGAAAGATGGGATTCTCCCCAAATCATTTGACAAAGCTAACATCACACTGCTACCCAAACCAGGTAAAGATCCAACAAAAAAAGAAAACTACAGGCCAATATCTCTTATGAACATAGATGCAAAAATCCTCAATAAGACTCTAGCAAATCAGATCCAAAAACACACCTCAAAAAATCATCCACCATGACCAAGTAGGCTTCATCCCCAGGATGCAGGACTGGTTCAACATCCACTAGATGCAGAAAAAAACATTTGATAAAATCCAGCATCCCTTCTTGATAAAAACCCTCAAACACCTAGGTATGGAAGGAACATATTTCAAAATAGTAAGTGTCATCTACCACAAACCCACAGTTAACATATTGCTAAATGGACAGAACTGCAAACATTTCCCCTGAAAACTGGAACAAGACAAGCCTGCCCATTCTTACCCCTCTTGTCCAACACTGTATTGGAAGTCCTAGCTAGGGCAATTAGACAAGAGAAGAAAATCAGGGGTATCCAAATAGGAAAAGAGGAAGTCAAGTTATCCCTCTTTGCTGATGATATAATCCTATACCTTGAAAATCCAAAAGAATCTGTCAAAAACCTTCTTGCACTGATAAAGGACTTTGGCTTAGCCTCAGCGTACAAAATAAATGTGCAAAAGACAGTCTCATTCCTATACACCAACAACAAGCAGGCAGAGAACCAAATAAAAAGCACAATTCCATTCACAATAGCCACAAAAAAAATGAAATACCTTAGCATCTTCCTAACCAGAGAAGCAAAAGACCTTAATAATGAGAACTACAAAACACTGCTTAAAGAAATCCAAGCAAAAATATTTCATGCTTATGGATAGGAAGAATCAACACTGTTAAGAGGTCCTTCCTACCAAAAGCAATCTACTGATTCAACGAAATACCCATTAAATTACCAACATCATTCTTCTCAGGCCTGGAAATGACAATACAGAGATTCATATGGAAACATAAGTGACCATGAGTAGCCAAAACAATCCTTAGCAAAAGAAACAAAGCAGGAGGTATCTCACTTCCAGACTTCAAACTTTGCTGTAAGGCTACAGTAATCAAAACAACCTGGTATTGGTACAAGAACAGGCACTTAGACCTCCAGAATAGAGATTCTGGAAGCAAAGGCTCAAATTCTCAACCAACTCAACTTTGACAAAGCCTCCAACAACAACCACTGGGGAGAAGAGAACCTAGTCAGTAAATGGTGCTGGGAAAACTGGCTGATTACATGCAGAAGGCTGAAACAGGACCTCTATCTATCACCATACACAAAAATTAACTCTAAACAGATCAAAGACCTAAATGTAAAAACTCAAACTATAAGAAAATGCAGGAGACATCCTTCTGGAAAGAGGAACTGGCAACCAATTCCTGATCAAAACCATAAGTGCCCATACGATAAGAAATAAGATAAAGTGGGACCTCATCAAACTGACGAGCTTCTGCAAAGCAAAAGAAACCGTCAAGAGAACAGGGAGACAGCTCACAGAATGGGAAAAAATATTTGCCAACTGTATATCTGACAAAGGCCTAACATCTAGGACCTACAAGGAACTCAAACGCACCGAAAGGAAAAAACAAACAGCCCCATTCAAAAGTGGGCAAAAGACATGAATAGACACTTCTCACAAGAAGAAGAGATAAGAGAAGAAAATCAGGGGTATCCCTCTTTGCTGATGTTTGCAGCCAACAGACACATGAAAAAGTGCTCAGCCTCACTCATCATCAGAGAAATGCAAATCAAAAGCACACTGAGATACCACCTCACCCCAGTAAGAATGGCCATCATTAATAAAACAAACAACAACAGATGCTGGCAAGGATGCAGAGAAAAAAGAACCCTTCTACACTGCTGGTGGGAATGCAAACTAGTGCAACCTCTTTGGAAGACAGTGCAGCGGTTTCTGAAAGAACTAGAAATTGACTTTCCATATGACCCAGCAATTCCCGTGTTGGGAATATACCCAGAGAAACTGAAATCATTCTACAAAAAAGATATCTGCACTCACATGTTTGTTGCAGCTCTATTCACAACAGCAAAAACATGGAACCAACCATGCTGCCTATCGAAGCTGGACCGGATTAAAAAAATGTGGTACATATACACAATGGAATATTATGCAGCCAAAAAGAAGGACAAACATATGTACTTCACGGCGACTTGGGTGGATTTAGAGTAGGCCATACTTAGTGATCTATCACAGAAACAAAGAACAGAGTACCACATGTTCTCACTCATAAGCGGACCTTGAACAATTATCATAATACTATAAGAAAGGGATTGGCAGTAGTGGGAAACTGCCAGGGGAGAGGGGGCATGGGATTGGCAGTTGAGGGAAAGTGCCAGGGGAGGGAGGGGCACACCTCATCAGCAAGGGTACCTGCATAATAAACATTGTATACCTAAACCTGAATTGTACCCCACATCTTTAAAATAAAAAAATTAAATAAGTACAATTTTGTAAAAATTAAAATAAAGGAGGAGACTGAAGGTCTTATTAGCAGAGTTTCATTTATCCAAAGTCATGTAGCCATCATATGGGAGAGCTGAGACTTAAACTCTGGTCTTTTGACAACCAAAGTAATACGACTCAAGAAGGAGCTGGACTCTTTGGTTGCCAATTATCTTCTCCTGGCTTTCGTCTTAGTAATGCTGCCTGTCTTCTGGTATTAGAAATTAAAAAAGGAATGTGGAAGGGCATTTCGCATCCAGAGCACCTGTTGAGGGAGGACATTTGCCATTCCCAGTGATTCACACCGGATGGTGTGAGTCTGACTACAGGAATGGGGAATTTGTGCCGGAAGTGTTGGTCTTCCATGAAGGAACAATGATGAATCGACCAAGTATAGTTCTTTCTCCATGTGTGACAGCCAAACCATCTCAGACTCCACTCTGACTGTGACTCTTGATCAAACCAGTCATAGTTACCTTACAAAGGACCATGATATCTTTAATATGATTGGAGAGGAAGAGAAGAGTTAGGGGGTCTTATATCCTCTTCAGAAACAATGCCCAGGATTGCTCATTCTTTTTTTTTTTTTTTTTTTTTTTTTGAGTCGGAGTCTCACTCTTTAATTCAGGCTGGAGTACAGTGGCACATTTACGGCCACCGCAGCCTCAGCCTGCTGGTCTCAGACGATCCTTTCGCCTCAGCCTTCCGAGCAGTCACAAGCCACCACACCTGGCTAATTTTTTTATTTATTGTAGAGACAAGGTCTCGCCAAGTTGCCCAGGCTGGTCTTGAGCCTGTGGACTCAGGCAATCGTCTCATCTCCGTCTCCCAAAGTGCTGGGATTATAGGTGTGAACCACCGCGCCTGGCTCAGTCTCATCCTTTCTAAAAGAGAGTTCATACTGCTGCTTCTCAGAAGACTGTGGATTGGATGATGCAACATAAGAGCATTTTGAAAACATTATTTCTCTACGTTTTCCCTTGGACTCCCTTCTCTCACAACATAAAAAAAAACTCATTTTTAGAAATTTAAATTGTTCCCTACTGTGGCTTAATTCCCCCACTAATGGGTCCGTTTGATATCTCAAACACAAAGTTGCTGTCATCTAACATATGTGAAGGAAGCAGGCGGTGTGGAGACACTAACCAATTAACACAAGACTTAGGAAAAGGCAATAATGCAATTAATAAGAAAACAATCGCCATTCTCATTTCCAATTCTGTATGAGTGCTAGGTGTTATCACAAGGAAATAATTCAGTTAGGCAGAATCTAAACACAGGACAGAAAATAGAAAGGGCCTGAGTTGTTAAGAGAAGTGAAACTACTCTGTGAACAAAAGCAGCAACAGGGTGATAGAACAGTGTCTTCCATCGAGAAATAAAAAGCTGTTATCAAGGTAACAAGGACAGGCACGGTGCTTTGCCTCTTCTTGTTCCAATTCTTCCAAACCAGGGGTACTTTTCAGAGTAGGAAGAGCAAATACATCTAGCTGCTGAAGATGTTCAGGTAAAGTACCAGATTCCAAGGAGACCCATTTCTACATGTTGAATATCAGTTATTGAAAAAGGACACCACGTCTGTCATCCCAGCACTTTGCGCGGTGGAGGTGAGAGGATTGTCAGAGCTTAGGGGTTCAAGACCAGCCTGAGTAACTTGGCAGCATCTTGTCTCTACAATAAATCAAAAAATTAGCTGAGCGTGGTGACGCACACTTGTGGTTCCAGTTACCTGGAAGGCTGAGGCAGCAGGATCGCCTGAGCCCAGCAGGATGAGACTGCGGTGGCCATGAATGTGCCACTGCACTCTTGCTTTGGTTACAGAGTGAGACTCTGACTCAAAAAAAAAAAAGAAAAATGACGCAGTGGATAAAAATGATGAAATAGTGACAGAGAAGACGAGTTCTCCTGAATTACAGATGAGAAAACTGAGGCTTAGGGCTTAATACCACATAATGCCAAGACTTCTGATTTCAGACTCGGCTCTTCTCTCCATATCACAAAGATGCAGTGAAGGACGTATTTTCAAACAAATAAAAACACTTGAGCTATTTATCTGAATGTCAGATTACTATCAGCCTCAGTATAGGCCAAACATACAAGTAATAATAATCATCATCATGTGCAGATAATCTTCATATATTTACTTATTAAATCACAACTCTCTGAATAGATGTCAATACTGTATTTCTCTGTTTTGCAGATGAGGAAACAGAGGCACAGAGATGTTAAGTATCTCCCTGAGCCCATACGTCTAAGAACTGTCGGAGCCAGGATTGGCACAGGCCATTGGCACCAGACCCCACACGCACAACCATTGTTTGATTCTGTAAGGGAATCAGACTCTGAGCATTGGTAATAAAAACCCTGATAAACATCTATGCTGTGATGTCTTAAGCCTCATTTGGAGCCTCACTGACTCTTAATTAACATCTAATTCTTAACAAGCTTACAAAGAACTCTTACATGCAAGGCCAGTGTGACCTAGCCCCTGTCCCAGCTCTATCTTCATCTTCTGCCATTGTCCCTATGCTCCAGCATCACTAGCCTACTTCATTGCCCTCCTCAAGACCTTTGCACCTCCATTCCCTTTGCCTAGAATGCTCTTCCCATGTTTCCATGCCTGGTGACCTCCTACTCACCCTTCGAACCTCAGCTTTGTTTTGTCTTGTTTTGTTTTTTGTAGAGATGGGATCTTGCTATGTTCCCAGGTTGGTCTCAAGCCATCGTCTCACCTCAGCCTCCCAAAGTACTGGGATTACAGGCATGAGTCACCACGCCTAGCCTCAGACCTCAATTTAAATGCCATTTCCTCATGGAAATTCTACTTTTCCATAGTATTTTTCTTTTTCTTTTTTTAAAATTTTTATTGCAAAGATGTGTGATACAATTCAGGGTTAGGTATACAAACATTGATCATGCAGGTACCCCTCCATAGCATTTTTCTATCCGAGCATTTCCCATCCTTAGTTATTATAGATCTGTGTGTGTGATTACTGGCTTTACAAGAGCAAGAGTAAAGACAGTTTCTGCTCACCCCTGTACTAACTGTGCCTAGCTTACTCTGGAACACAATGACAATAGAATAAATATTTGTTGACTACATTAATGATATAATTTCATGTAATCCTCATGATAATGCTGGGAGGTAAGTAGGCAAGGGTATCATTAAACTCATTTTACAAATGAGGGTACTTAAGGCCAGAAATATTTAGAGCGATTTGCCACAATAACACTCCTAATAAACGTTGGAGCTAAAAATCCAACTCATTCATGGTAAGGTGGTCCAGGTGCCCAATGTTGGTTTTTATCCACTCCACGAGAGAAATGAATAATGTACAGTTCTCTATTTTCAATAGCAGATAAATTGCTTACTCACAGGGTCAGTCAAGAACACTGTCAAAACCAGACCTGCGCTCGTTTACCCATTTCATTTCCCCAGAATCAGAAAACACTAATGTTCTGTTGCTGTTTGATAGTCACTGAAAGTCCACAGTGTTCTAGACACTGTACAGAACAAGCAATTGGTTCTAAATATTACCTGATAACATCGAAAGTCAAGTTCAAGCAAAAATGAGAAATATAAAATATAAAAAAATGAGATGCCAGATTTGGTGATTTCCATTTTTCTTCTCTGAATGTATGGTCTTCCAAACACACCTGTAGATTTGACTGCTCACGATTTGACAGAATAATCTTTTGAGATACTAATTATGTTTTTCCTATATCTTTTTCTTCCCACTTAAGAAGGTAGAAGTCAATGCATTCATCCTTTAGAGAAAACCGCTACATGATAAGATGAAATTAAATTTTATCTGTTTATATGAACATTGAATTAAGAGGGATTTCACAGTGGTATGAGGCAATCCCCAAATCAGAAGTTGCCCAAATATCATTCCTTTCATAGCTTTTCTTTCCAAAACATCTTATGCCCTATAAGAGAAGAGAATTATAGGCCGGGCGCAGTGGCTCAAGCCTGTAATTCCAGCACTTTGGGAGGCCGAGGCCAGAGGATTGCCCTAAGCTCAGGGGTTCAAGACCAGCCTGGGCAACTTGGTGAGACCTCATCTCTACAATAAATAAATTTTTTAAAAATCCGGCTAGGGCATGGTGGCTCAAGCCTGTAATCCCAGCACTTTGGGAAGCCGAGGTGAGAGGATTACCTGAGTCCAAGGGTTCGAGACCAGCCTGGGCAACTCGGCAAGACCTAATCTATACAATAAATCAAAAAATTAGTTGGGCATGGTGGTACGTGCCTGCAGTTCCAGCTACTTGGAAGGCTGAGGTGGAAGGATCCCCAGAGCCCAGCAGATCAAGGCTGCAGTGGCTATGAGCATGCCACTGCACTCCAGCCTGGGTGACAGAGTGAGACTCCAACTCTAAATAAATGAATAAATAAATAAGTTGGTCATGGTAACCCACGCCTGTAGCTCCAGCTACTTGGAAGGCTGAGGCGGAAGGATCGCCAGAGCCCAGTAGGTCGAGGCTGCAGTGGCCGTGAGCGTGCCACTGCACTCCAGTCTGGGTAACAGAGTGGGAATCCAACTGAAAAAAAAAAAAAAGAGAAGAGTATTTCAGAAATAAAAGTTGAGGAGAAGGAAGTCTCTAGATCTAGAGAGCAGGTGACATATAGACTGCTCCCTGGAAATGCCCAGTAGGTGACAGGACCCAAGAAAGAACCTTGTGACACATGACAAATGCCACTCTCCTAAGCTGGGGGTCCCAGATATACCAAGCCTCACCATTCACAAAGCACAGCCCAAAAGCTCTAGGGCCACTAGATCTGAAGAGACCATGTGATCTGGAACAATGGTGTTATAGAGAATAATTTAGATGACCAAAGAGGCCTCACCACCATCTTGGCAATGCCTAAAATTGCTGAACTTGGGGCGGGGAGGGTGTGGCAAATTTGACTGAGGTTGAATTGCAAGCCTAGGTTGGAGACTTCAAGCTGAAATTGAGTTGATTTCCAGAAAAACTTTCAATGCAACATTTCCTGGATTTCTGAGCTAATGCAATTCCTACCACATGAATATGAAAACCTGCATCAAGACCAATGAGATGTAGTTGCAATGGGCAGTTTTGTAGAGGAGAAAATGTCACAGAGCAAATTACGTATCCTGAGAACTGGATGAGAACAGCAAAAAAGAAAATCTTCCCTGATAGGAAAGGCTTCAACTGGGTAAGAATTTCTAGCTTTTTCTTTTAACAGAAAGTACAATTCAATTCAATTGTTCTTTTCTGTAGTCTCAGAGCCTAGCACTTAATGGACACAACTGAAATGATTAATTTATTCTAATTTTTAGTTTCTGGTATAATTGTTCATTTAAGTTACATTACCATGTTAAGAACTGTCTCAGGAATAAATATTCTATGATCATATATTCATAGCTACTTTAGCCAGACTTGGTTTTGGCTTCCTATATCTCTCATTGTCAACTAAAAACACACATCTCATCATTAAAAAGAAGCACCAGCTAACATTCCTGGTAAAGATAAATAACTTGTAAATGCATTAATCAAGTTTCCCTTTATGCTTTTATTATAAGAAATAATGATTTGAAAAGTGACTACTTCAGATAAATTAAGAATGGTAAACATTTCCAGTCTATGCTCCAAAATTAACCCTCAGAACATCAATATGAATAAGAAACCAAAGAACAAGCTCCATTTTTATAAAACCAGAAGACATATGAAACACAAAACCACTATATATGTTAAGATGGAGAAATGAGGACAAACTTTCAGTCAAGAAACAGAACAAGCCGGGCTGGGTGGCTCAGCCTGTAATCCCAGCACTTTGGGAGGCTGAGGTGAGTGGATTGCCTGAGCCCGCAGGTTCGAGACCCGCCTGGGCAACTTGGCGAGACCTCATCTCTACAATAAATCAAAAATTAGCCGGGCGTGGTAGCATGCGCCTGTAGTTCCAGTTACTTGGAAGGCTGAGGCGGGAGGGTCGCCAGAGCCCAGCAGGTCGAGGCTGCGATGGCCGGGAGCGGCCACTGCACTCCAGTCTGGGCGACTGAGTGAGACTCCAACACACAAAAAAAGAAACAGAACAATTCTCAAGAATTAGAGACACCTAGTAAAACAAAAGGAACAGGTGAGGCAGTAGGCTGGAAAAAAAAAAGAAATTATTTAGAAGTCAGTATAAAAATCAGTTAGAGGCCAGACACAGTGGCTCATGCCTGTCAACACAGCACTTTGGGAAGCCAAGGCAAGAGGATTGCTTGAGCCCAGGAGTTCGAGACCAGCCTAGGCAACTCAATGAGACCTCATCCCTACAAAAAATTTTTTAAAATTATTTGTAGGCACGGTGGTGCATGCCTGTAGTCCCAGCTACTCGGGAAGCAGGAGGATCATCTGAGTCCAGGAGGTCAAGGCGGCAGTGAGCCATGATCATGCCATAACCCTCCAGCCTGCGTGAAAGAGTGAGACACTGATTCGACAACAACTACAAAAAGAAGCAATTAGACCTCAGCTTGTCCCCATACACCAAAAGGTGAAGGTGATGGGGAGCCTTGGGGGAAAATGAAGTAGAGGCTACAGATGTGAGGACCCCAGGCACAAATGAGGTGCTGAAATAAACCCAGGAAGTAATGTGAAAGTGAATACGCTGAACAGAGAGACCTCTCCCAAGCTCTCTTTCCCTGACCAGTTCGAGAACCCTAGCAGTTCAGTCTTTTCCCCTCAAGCAGTGGAGTGGAGGATTTTTTCCTGGTAAGATTGAGCTGCTCCAGAAGAAAAGTAGGTGACAAATTAACATGATGTGAGGGTTTCCAACCAAAAAGATGAATAATCATCTGATTGTTCTAGGAGGCCCATCAGTCAACAATATCAATGCACAGTGACTTTCAATAAGCTTTTAGCCATTACTATTAAAAGTAAATAGACAGGTATGGATCATTAGAAGCAAATAACAATGTCTTCAATATAAAAGGCAGAGGAAAAGCAAATAGAAAGGAATTTGGAGAAAGCAAAGCAAGAAACGGAAGAAGAAAAGTAACATAAACAAAAAATATATTACCATTAGAGGAAAAATAAAAGGTGTCATATTCATGAAAAAGAATAAGACACTATTTTTTATAAAAGATCAATCAGAGAAAATATTTTAAAAATACAATAACCAAAATAGAAATTTCAGTGAAATGATGGAAAGGTAAAGTCAAAGAACTCTACTAGAAGGAAAAATAAAAAAGAGGGGAAATAAACCAAAAATAAGAAAATTTAGGCTGCAGACACTATTGCTGCTATCCTGCCTGTTATGCCCTTCACAATGTATCTTCTCTTTAATAAAGCTACCCTTCTAAATTAAAAAGAAAGAAAGAAAATGTCAACCATCAGTGCAGGAAGTTCATCATATCTATATAGTATAAGTTGAAGGAAAAAAATACAAGAAAATTTTCCAGAAAATCTGAATTAAAAGGGTCCATCAAATACTTAGACCAGTAAATGGAAAAGATAACACTAAGGCATATATCCTAAAATTTTACAATACCAGGAATAAGGAATAAAATCCTAAAAATTTTCTGAAGGAAAAAAATGTACCAAGGATCAGAAATCTGTATAACATTGCAGATCTCAACAGTAGATTTGGAAGCTGGAAAACTATGGGAAAATGTTGAAGAGAAAATTAGTTTCTATACCGAAAATTCTGCACCCAAGAAAGCTATCAATTATGAAAGCAGAATTTAAAAAGCCATTAGAGAAATAAAGTTTTAAAAGTGTTCCCTGCCTTGAACCTTTTCTAAGGAAACTACAGAAACAAGGGAATTATAAGAAAGAGGAAAGCAAATTACTCAGAGAGATGAGGAATCCAACATAGGAAAAGCGAAGAGAATTTTGGGGAAGATGGTGAAATGAAATGCAAAAATAATACTCGAGAATTAGACCCAGAAAGCAAATAGTCCGGCAGGACAGGGAAGCTGAGGGAAAATGTCTACGTGATAAGATGAAACAAAAATTTTATCTGTTTGCATGAAAATTGAATTAAGAAGCATTTTACAGTGGTAATGGTGGTAAAGGAAATTATCAGTGGGCTCAAATATATATAAGAAAATGGGAGGGAGGGAGTAGGAGAGAGAGACAGAGAGAGGAGAGAGAGCTATTATCTCTAGGAAAAAAAATGAGAAGTTGTAGCAGAAAGAGAATATAATCGACTGGACGCGGTGGCTCACATCTAAAATCCCAGCACTTTGGGAGACGGAGGTGAGAGGATTGCCTGAGCCCGCAGGTTCGAGACTCGCCTGGGCAACTTGGTGAGACCTCATCTCTACAATAAATCAAAAATTAGCCGGGTATGGTGGTGCCTGCCTGTAGTTCCAACTACTTGGAAGGCTGAGGCAGAAGGATCACCTGAGTCCAGGAGGTCGAGACTGTGGAGGCCAGGAGCGTGCCACTGCCCTCCAGCCTGGGTGACAGAGTGCTAGTCTAACTCAAAAAAAGAAAGAAAGAAAGAAAGAGAGTATAATCACTTGGCTCACTTATATACTTTGGTTAAAATCTAGATTTAACCAAAGTATATAAAATATGAAATAATGGATGGATTTTAAAAAGGAAGATGGAAAAGAGATAAAACTTTAATCTTCCAAATTATGAAAGTCAATAAATATCTAAAACTGGAGACTAAAGATATAGACATATGTACATATTATTTGAAAAGATGAAGATAAGCTGGGCACAGTAGGTCACACGTATAATCCCAGCACTTTGGG
The DNA here is from genome assembly GCA_027257055.1 of Cephalopachus bancanus. Classification (NCBI taxonomy): domain Eukaryota; kingdom Metazoa; phylum Chordata; class Mammalia; order Primates; family Tarsiidae; genus Cephalopachus; species Cephalopachus bancanus. The sequence goes on from JAPVLO010000614.1 coordinate 1,147,805, forward strand.
AGGCTGAGGTGAGAGGATTGCCCGAGCCCACGGGTTCGAGATCAGCCTGGGCAACTTGACAAGACCTTGTCTCTACAATAAATCAAAAAATTAGCCAGGCCTGGTGGCCTGTGCCTATAGTTCCAGCTATATGGAAGGCTGAGGCGGAAGGATACCCTGAGCCCAACGGGTAAAGGCTACAGTGGCCGTAAGCATGCCACTGCACTCCAGCCTGGGCGACAGAGTGAGACTCCGACTCAAAAAAGAAAAGAAAAGACGAAGATAAATACAGAAGACATAGCTTAAAAAAATTATAGGTTGATGTTTCTGGAACGTAGATCAGCAATGGTTAGAGAGACAGGTAGAAATGGAAATAAAAGAAAGACCTAAAAATAATAAAAATATAAAATAAGGTCTTTGGGAACTTTATTAAAATTTTTTAGCATTATGCATGTATTCCTTTCTCTTTTTTGTTGTTTTTGTTTTTGTTTTGAGTAGGAGTCTTACTCTGTCACCCAAGCTGAAGTGTATGGCTCACGGCCACTGCAGCTCGACCTGCTGGGTTCAGGTGATCCTTCCGCCTCAGTCTTCCAAGTAGCTGGAACTACAGGCATGCACCACCATGCCCAGCTAATTTTTTTGATTTACTGTAGAGACAAGGTCTCGCCAAGTTGCCCAGGTTGGCTTCGAATCCCTGTACTTAGGCAATCCTCTCAACTTTTCCTCCAAAAGTGCTGAGATTACAGCTGTGAGCCACTGTGCGTGGGCTGCATTGTTTTCATAAAAATACAAATTAAGCCGGGCTTGGTGGCCCATCCTGTAATCCCGCGCCTTGGGAGGCTGAGGTGAGTGGATTGCCTGAGCCCACGAGTTCGAGACCCGCCTGGGCAACAAGGCTGAGGCGGAAGGATCGCTGGAGCCCAGCAGGTCGAGGCTGCGGTGGCCGGGAGCGGCCACTGCACTCCAGTCTGGGCGACTGAGTGAGACTCCAAATCAAAAAAAAAAAAAAACAAATTAAATTTTTAAAGCCAGCTAATTTTAGAACTCAGCTTAGGTCCTCCATAAGAAATTTAATAATATGAATAAAATCCAAACTCACAGTCTCTGGAAGACTTAAACACATTTTCCTTTAATCATGAGTACGACTGACTTTCTCTTATTTGAAAGAAAATCAATGATTCTTTTTAAATGAGGGAAGTCATGAAATTGCCTTTTTACTGTTGCAGTAAACATCAGCCATCCTGATGATCAGCAAAGTATTTTGTTAATGTTTTTACTATTCTAAAAAGAAAACCACTATTTGGGGAGTTTCTGAACATTATGGAGGGCCTTTGAAGCTACCCTGTTTGGAAAAACTACTAGGATATATCTTTCCGTTACTTCCGTATAAAGGAATTAACCAATCATTGCTTTCAGAGAAAATTGGGAGGCCACATTATATCTGAACGCCAATGGTACTCATGTAAACGGAAGGTTTGTATAACTGGACTATGCCCTTGAGGAGGGAAGATAAATGGATTTCCTAGGAAAGATTATTCTTTTTTTTTTTTTTTTGAGTTGGGAGTCTCACTCTGTCGCCCACGCTGAAGTGCAGTGACACGCTCACAGCCACCGCAACCTTGACTTGCCAGACTCAGGCGATCCTTCCGCCTCAGCCTTCCAAGTAGCTGGAGCTACAGGCACGCGCCACCCCACCTGGCTGATTTTTTTATTTATTGTAGAGATGAGATCTCGCCAAGTTTCCCAGGCTGGTCTTGAACCTGTGGGCTCAAGCAATCCTCTCACCTCAGCCTCCCAAAGTGCTGGGATTATAGGCATGAGCCACCACACCCAGCCAAGATTATTCTTATATACAAGTTCTCCATGCACCCCTTCCCTCAATCAGACACATTCACGATCACACAGGGTTATTTAAGGCCGAATGATCAGCACTTTGAAAACTGTGCTGTGGACCATTGCGATTGCTCAGGCTGGAGCAGAAGGTCTACACTAGACTGTGATTTGAAGTGGTTAAGGAAGATTGCTTTATTTGTGTTTGGAGCAAAGTAGAAGAAAAGGACTGATCCCGGTCACAAAAGGTTGATGCTAGAACAACACATAATCATCACGAGGAATGACTGTACAGCCAGAGTTATGGCAGATGGGCATCACACCATGACAACTCCTGCCAAGGACATGATCTTGCACAGTGCCCTGGATTCCCCAATCTTGGAGGTTACACTGTGTCCCAGCAGAAGCAGAAGTTGCAAAGAAACTGGTCTTTTTTAGCGGCCTGAACAAACATTTTAACCGACCCCTCTGGATTTAGTAGATAAACCTGGAGATCCAGGAAATATCAGAGAAGAGAGCTTCTGGAGAAAAATGAACTTTTCAGATGTTGCTATGGGGACACAATGCCATATTCATTTCAATAGTGAATATGTTGTGGCCTTATTATAGCCAATGAGATGGATGGATGTAGCAGGCGATTTTATGAGTTCAGGCAGACTGAGTGCAGTGTCGCAGCTGAGGGATGTAGCTTCGAGTAGCAGATTACAGGGTGTCTACCACTGATTTTTTGATTTATGTGGAGATGATCTCGTGCCAGGTCTTGAACCCGCGGGTCAGGATATATCACCAAAGTTACAGACTGAGACCGAGCTAGCAGCGATTTTAAACTGATGTTACAGGTTAGGAGGGGTATATATACAGGGGAGAACTTTTTAAAGGACACCTTTCTTCAACCACCCAGAATCAAGCAATGTTAGTATTTTGGAATATATACTTTCAGAAATGCTTCTTGTGGAAATGTACAAATGCAGATAGGGGGCAGAGATAGTTCCCCCAAAATTAGATCATACCACGCAGACTGTTTTGTAATCTTTTTTGAGTTAAAAATAGTGTGACTAACTTTCCATGTCAAAAACAGATCCACAGAATTTATAATAATTGCATGGCATTCCATTGAATCGATGTGCCATCATTTTTAATCAGTTTCGTGTTAGTGAATAATTTGAATATTTTCCATTTTAACATATTGTAAATAGCATTGCAGAGATTAGCCATTATGTCCATTCCTTATATCACTACTTTCATTATCTCTTTTAGAACTGCTCCAATGGCTTCCTAAATAATATCATTTTGTCTAGTTTTGGCTCTTTCAGAATGATTCTCTACTCAATAACAGCCTCTCTAAATCAGTTTCATTATGAAAAAAAATCCAGGGGCCAGGCTCGGTGGCTCAGCCTGTAATCCCAGCACTTTGGAAGGCTGAGGCGAGTGAATTGCCTGAGCCTGCGTGTTCGAGACCCACCTGGGCAACTTGGTGAGATTTCGTCTCTACAATAAATTAAAAAATTAGCCTGGCATGGTAGCACACGCCTGTAATTCCGGCTACTTGGAAGGCTGAGGCGGAAGGATCACTGGAGCACTGCGGGTTGAAGATGCGGTGGCCAGGAGTGTGCGATGAAATGAGACTCCAACTCAAAAAAAAAAAAGAAAAAAAAAAAATCCAGGTTACAAACATAACATAGAATTTCTCATGATAGCTGGGTGCAGTAGCTTACACCTGTAATCCCAGCACTTTGGGAGGCTGAGACAGGAGGACAGCTTGAGGCCAGGAGTTCAAAATCAACCTGGGCAGCATAGTGAGACTCCATCTCTACCAAAAAAAAAATTTTTTTTTAATTAGTCAGGAATGGTGGTGCATGCCTGTAGTCCAAAGTCACTCAGGAGGCTGAAACAGGAAAATGACTTGAGCCTAGGAGTTTGAGGTTGCAGTGAGCTATGATCACACCACCATACTCCAGCCTGAACAACAGGAGAAAAAACCATTTTTTTTAATTAGTCAGGCATGTTGGCGCATGCCTGTAAGTCCTAGCTACTGAGGAAACTGAGGTGGGAAGACCAGTTGAGTCCAGGAATTTGAGTCTGCACAGAACTGCACCACTGCACTTCAGCCTGGGTGACAAAGTGAGAGCCCCTCTCTGAAAAAAAAAAAAGAATTATTAATGACCTAGACTCTGTGATAGCCCTTGTAGTGTAACTTGGTGTGCAGTATTCTTTTTACAACTTGATATGAAGATCAGTCTCTCTTTAACGAGAGCCGTCCTCTCCAGCATGTGATCAATGGCAGTGCTCAGTCACAGGAAGGATCTACTAGACATACAAACTCATAGCATTGTCCACCAGAACCATCTCTAGAATGTTCAGGGCCCTGGAAAATATGTGATTTTTTTTTTTTTTTGAGTTGGAGTCTCACTCTGTCACCCAGGCTGGAGTGCAGTGGCACACTCACGGCCACCCCAGTGTCGACCTGCTGGACTCCAGCAATCCTTCCACTTCAGCCTTCCAAGTAGCCAGAACTACAGGCACATGCTACCATGCCTGGCTAATTTTTGATTTACTGTGCAAACGAGGTCTTGCCCGATATGTGATTTTTAAGTGTTATGCAAAATTCATGGGCCCACGTGAGGTACAGTAATTACCAATCGAGAATAATGGGCAGGCTGAACTCAGTGGCTCAGCCTGTAATCCTAGCACTTTGGGAAGCCGAGGAGAGTGGATTGCCTGAGGCTGCGGGTTTGAGACCAGCCCGGGCAACTTGGTGAGACCAAGTTTTAATTTTTTGTAGAGACAAGGTCTTGCTATGTTGCTCAGGCTGGTCTCAAACTCCTGGGTTCAAGCAATCCTCTCGCCTCAGCCTCCCAAAGTGCTGTGATTACAGGCGTGAGACACTGCACCTGACCTGAGACTTTGCCTCTTAAAAAAAAGAAATGAGCCCAAACAGAAAGACATGGTGCCTAGGCACTCTGAAGAATCTCCAACATTCACTGATTGGACAATCAGTAAACTCTAAGTACCTTTCTTTTCTTTTTTCTTCCTTCCTTCCTTCCTTCCTTCCTTCCTTCCTTCCTTCCTTCCTTCCTTCCTTCCTTCCTTTCGAGTTGGAGTCTCACTCTATCACCCAGACTGGAGTGCAGTGGCCACTCCCAGCCACCGCAGCCTCGACCTGCTGGGCTCCGGCAATCCTTCCACCTCAGCCTTCCGAGTAGCCGGAATTACAGGCGTGTGCTACCATGCCCGGCTGATTTTTTGATTTATTGTAGAGATGAGGTCTCGCTGCCCAGACGGGTCTCGAACCCGCGGACTCAGGCAATCCACTCACCTCAGCCTCTCAAAGGCGCGGGATTACAGGCTGAACCACCGAGCCCGGCTCTTTCTTTCTTTCTTTCTTTCTTTCTTTTTTTTTTTTTGAGTTGGAGTCTCACTTCATCACCCAGGCTGGGTTGTAGTGGAGGAATCATAATTCATTGTAACCTCAAACTCCTGGCCTCAAGCGATCCTCTTGCCTCAACCTCCTGAGGTAGCTGTGACTACAGGTACACACCACCACACTCAGCTAATTTTTTTTTTTTTTTGTAGAGACAGGATCTCACTATGTTCCCCAGGCTGTTCTCAAACTCTGGGCCTCAAGTGATCCTCCTGGTTTGGTCTCCCAGAGTGCTGGGATTACAGAAGTTAGTCACTGCATACGGCCTTCTTTTAAAAAAATTGTCAAGTGTGCCATGACTAGAAATGTCATATCTCTCCCCTTGAGTAAAGTAGCCAAATACTTGTTCCCAATGCCCTAGCTATTCAGAATGTCTTTGTATTCAAACAACATAGATGTCCCTGCCTTTGCAGTTCCCTGATACCATTTATTTAGTGCTGGTTATATTACTCCTAATGCTACATCACCCCTCGTACTGCCCATGAAGCTGCCTTCTAATGATAGTCTTAAAGTCTGTCACTGTTCTTCATTGGTGAAGACAGAAATGCAAGATTTACCCATAGCAATAAAGGAAAATATGAACAATAATTTGCTTTCTGGTCATGTTAAAAGTATCATTCGCAATTTCATATTTTTATTTTTTGCGTCGGAGTCTCACTCTGTCACCCAGGCTGGAGTGCAGTGGCATGCTCACGGCCACCGCAGCCTCAACCTGCTGGGCTCAGGTGATCCTTTTGCCTCAACCTTCCAAGTAGCTGGAACCACAGGCATGCGCCACCACGCCTGGCTGATTTTTGATTTATTGTAGAGACAAGGTCTCGCCATGCTGCTAGGGTTGGTCTCGAATCCCTAGGCTCAGGCAATTCGCTCACCTCCTCCTCCCAAAGTGCTGGGTTTACAGGCGTGAGCCACCACAGCGGGCCTATTATTTGCAATTTAATAGCATAAACATAGAACAACACATCTTCCAACCATGGAAGTCTTCCTGTAATCATTGCATTCTTAGAACGTGAACTCTTTCCACGTTAACCGTATGCCTACTTTCCATATACCGCCACCTATAAGGAGGATAGGTGGGGGCCCACGGGTACTGTAAAGGAGCAGTCCTGTTTTCCAAAGGGAATGTTCATCCCTTGTCTGACACAGCTTATGGCCAACCTGAGAGAGCACAGTATCACCATGCTGATTAGAGGCAAGAGAGAACATAGATTAGAAGCGCCCATTGGTGTCACAGAATAAAGGTCTTCAAATTCCGTGGAGGACATAGGCACATTATACCTGAAGGCTGACAAGTGGAGTGGAAACTGCAGGAGGGTGGAGTGACCACTGTGGGTACTAACAGAGGGGGACACCCAGGTAAAGGACACCCACCCCACCCCTATCACAATCATGTGCTATAGACCAGAGGTAGCACCACAGGAAGGACACATGGGTGAGCGAGAGAAGACACGAGCTCAAGCCCCGGGTGGACCATCAGAAGCCCTGACCCCAGAACTCGTCCTGAGTCTGATGTGGTGAGTCACCCAAAGTCAGTGTTTAGATTCATTCTGGTGGCCCGATCTCATTTGATCCTACAGAAACATATTGCAGCGGGAACACTGCTCTCCTGGAACCAGCCCAGCTCTGGAGCCCCAGGATAAGCTCACAGGCACAATTCTGGAGGTCCTTAGACATCTGGTCAATCCACATGTGCTACTGCCCTGGCCAAGGTCAGGCACCCAAGGGGATCTTAAAATTTTTGATGAAGGCGTCCCAAAGCATGGGGGCCTCTGAGACCTAGGATCCAGAAGGAGTTCTGCTTGTTCAGGTCTATGGCAAGTACTGTCATACACATTCTAGCATGTATCTCATTCATTTCACTGTTTTTAGTTGCATACCTTTTTTTAAGTTAAGAAGATATTGTTCTTCTCTGGAACAATCTCGTTTTCTGTTTATTAGCTTGCTTTTCCCTTAAGTTTGCCTAGCAAGCTAGAAATCGAACCAAGCACCGTTTGTTTACCTGACTAGGACTACAAAGAGAAATGTTTGCCCCAAATTTGAAATCAAAAATTCAGTTTCTTAAAATGTTAAACATGGAATCATCATGCAACCCAGCAACTCCTCTCAGATGTAGACCCAAAAGGACTGAAAAAAGCTTCTCAAACAAGGGCATGTGCGTGCATGTTCATAACAGCATTATTCACAGCAGCCAAGAGACTGAAACAACAAAATATGCATCAATGGCTAAATGGATAGACAAATTGTGGTACATACATACATACAATGAAATATGGTCCAATCATAAAAAGGAACCAAGTACTTATACATGCTACAACATGAATGGACCTCAAAAACACCATTCTAAGTGTGAAAAGCCAGATACGTAAAGACAAATATTGTATGAGTTCATTTATATGAAATATCCAGAATAGGTAAATCCATAGAGACAAAATGCAGATCAATGGCTGCCAGAGGCAACGGGAACAAGGAAATGGAAAATAACTGCTTAACAGATAGTTGTTTCCCTTTGGGGTGATGAAATATTTTGAAACTAAGTAGACGTGGCAAATGTACAACATTGTGAATGCACTAAATGCCACTGAATTGCTGACTTTGAAATGGCTAATTTGGGGCCGGTTGCGGTGGCTCACGCCTATAATCCCAGCACTCAGGAGGTCGAGGTAAGAGGATTGCCTGAATCCATGGGTTCGAGACCAGCCTGGGCAACTTGGTGAGACCTCATTTCTACAATAAATCAAAAAATTAGCCGGGCGTGGTGGTGCATGCCAGTAGTTCCAGCTACTTGGAAGACTGAGGCTGAAGGATCGCCAGAGCCCAGCAAGTTGAGGCTGCGGTGGCCAGGAGTGTGCCAGTGCCCTCTAGCCTGGGTGCCAGGGTGAGACTCCAACTCAAAAAAAAAATAAAATAAAAATAAATAAAATGGCTAATTTCATGTTATTTGAATTTCACTCCAATTTTTTTAAAAATCTTGACCATTAAGATATTTATGCTCAATATAGTTGATAGTAAATTATAATCAAACATAAAATCAAGCCAACTGTGATGATTTGTGGTCATGTTTATGATTATTTCTTATGGAACAAACCATCGCTCAGAAAGATCCCAAATTACATCCATTTAGAATGGTTTTCAAAGAAAGGAAATAATGTTGAAGGAAAAGTCTGATGAAAGAAGAAAATAATGAAAAGAAATGATATTTGCCTTTTTATTTAAGAAAACGATCCTTTTCATCAAGAATTTTGTATATATCAAGGAAAAGAACCACACATCAGCTGTTGGCTTTGGAAACCATAGGACAGTCAAAAATCCATTTTATGAATATAACCAGAACCCTAAAAATATTACCTTAGTGGAGTGGTCCTCCATAAAGATAATTGCTGTCTGTTCATTTAATATATTACTACCAAGGAGATGAAAGCAAGCACAACCTACAAATTTACAGTGTTCTTTTTGTACATTGTTCAAAACAATAGAATTCACTGGACTCATAGGATGAAGCAGACAATGTGATTAATTCATACGTGCGTTCAGTCTTATCACAGCCATTACCTTCTAAGTGAAGATATAATGCAAACAATGTGGTATTTCTTTTCCGACTGCTCTTATCAATCCCAGATATTAAAATAATTATTGTAAGCTGTTGTAGCCCACAGCCAAAATGAAATAGCACAGGAACTCTAAAGCTTTGTAAAACAAAACATATACATAGTCAAACTGGTCTTATCACATCCCTGCCAGATAAAAATGCTGATCATCAGTCAAGAAATAAGCACATTAATCCTGAAGGAAAGAACATTTGCATTTCTATAATGCAAAATTGCCCCTGCACTAGAAGATCTTGTTGGAGAAATTTAATGTATTTCTCCCAAAGACAATTTTTAAAAGGTACTTCAATACTGGGATTCTTTTTCACACACACACAAAAAATGAAACAAAAATCATCTACTTTCACAGTCTAATAAATTTTTAGGAGTAATTGTTCTTCAACAGAGATAAAAAGCTCCACTATTAATGTGCATGATTTTCTAGATAATATTAAAAGCAATGCAATTACAGTTACGGTAATTGATATGGTTTTTACCTGATAATGATCACGGGTCAAGAGTTTAAAACATAAAGCAGAACACGCTTTGCACTTTTTAAAGTCAAGCAAGCGATTTGAAGCTTGGCTTTGCTGTGATAGACAGTGGACTCTCCCTGCCCTAACTGCTTGAGGTTGAATTGGGGCAGAATGTTGCTTAGAAATTCCATGTCCTTCTTCTTTCATTAACACTCTTATCTCCCCTAAACCAGAGCTATTCTTTCCTTAGGAAAAGAGTTTACACTTTTCCTGTTATCTGGAAAGGAGAGTCATGTATAACGAGGATAAGTCTATTTCACTGTCAATCTCAAACCTCAGTTTCGGCCTCATTTTATTAGTATCCTAGGCTTACCTAATAGATTGACTAAACAGAATCCGTAGGTCAAGATAGATAACAAATAGCCTTTTAATTCATTCAAATAAGGACACCTTGTAAAATTGTGGAGATCTCTCAAAGTCTCATGGTGCTGTTTTGTTTCTGCTGCCTGGGTCTACCCTTTCTGTCAGGCAAAGCAGAATGTGACACAATTTAATCAGACTACTTGGATTGTTTGTTTGCTTGGGTATTTATGAACTGAATCCAATGGATCCAGAGAATTTACTCAGTTGTAAGAAATAGGAGACCCCACATCTTTAAAATAAAATAAATATATTTTTTTAAAAACCTGTATGAGGACCACTTGTGTATCCAACCCTTAATTGTACTTCATATCTTTAAAATAAAATGAATAATTAAAAAATGAGGAGAAAGATAATTGCCTTTGATGTGGCAGAGAACAGGAAACCCTAAGGGGACATAATATCAAAGGAAAGTCCATTTTTTAATATCCTGGAGATCACAGTTTAATGTGCATTTGACAGTAATTAAGATCACTTTTTTTTTGACTTAGGGTCTCACTCTGTTGACCAGCCTGGAGAGTAGTGGCACAATTATGGCTCACTGCAGCATCGACCTCCTGGCTCAAGGGGTCCTCCTGTCTCAGCCTCCTAAGTAGCTGGAACTGTCAGCACATGCCACTGCACCTGGCTAATTTTTTTTTATTTTTTTGTAAAGACAAGGTCTCACTGTGTTGCCTAGGCTGGTCTCGAACTCCTGGGCTTAGGCTATCCTCTGATCTCAGCCTCCCAAACTGCTGGGATTACAGGCGTGAGTCACCATGCCCAGTCCAATTCTGAGTTTTTAACAACACTATGTGTGATTCTTTCTATGAGCCGGAACTACAAAAAAATCCATGGCAGGAAAAGGTGAACAATATTTCCAAGTTTATTTTGGGGATGATGAAATTATGTGATATTCGGTAGTTATTTATATTTTTAATTTTCTCCAAACATATATTGCCTTAATAAGAAGAAAAAAAATCAATGGTAATCTGTTTCTTAATTTTAAAAATTAATAGCATATACTCTCATGAAGCTGGAATTTCTCACTGTTTTTCAAACAGTCTTCTCCAGGGGAGAGGCAGAGGACACAGATATTCAGGCTTTCTGTCCAAACTTCAGTTTTATTTTGTTTATAAAAGATTTCTTTTTTTAAAAATGTTCCACTGCTTAAAAAAAAAAAACAGTTGGAAGCCATTAATCTATTTCCGATCGTTCCTGGGAATTGACTTACAAAAAATTATGTGTTAAGAAAACTGGGGGTGGGAGGCGGAGGGATTGGCAGTAGTGGGAAACTGCCAGGGGAGGGAGGGGCACACCTCATCAACAAGGGTACCTGCATAATGAACATTTGTATACCTAACCCTGACTTGAACTCCACATTTTTAATAAAGAAAATTTTTTTAAAAAGAAAGAAAGAAAACTGACTGTAATCCCAGCACTTGGGGTGGCCAAGGCGGGAGAACTGCCTGAGCCCAGGGGTTCGAGACTAGCCTGGGCAACTTAGTGAGACTTTGTCTCTACAATAAATCAAAAAATTAGAAGGGTGTGGTGGTACCTGCCTGTAGTCCCAGCTACTTGAAAGGCCAAGGTGGAAGGATCACCTGAGCCCAGTAGGTCAAGGCTACGGTGGCCGTGAGCATGCCACTGCACTCCAACCTCGGTGACAGAGTAAGACTCCGAATCAAAAACAGGAAAAATGAGCCACCTAAACATGATTTTCCATTGTTTTCACACACACACACACACACACACACACACACACACACACACACACACCCAGACACACACATGCACATCCATTTCCCTTTAATCACTACTCTTTTTTCTTCCATGAGGAAATTTCAGTCCTATTTTTTTTTCAGTTCTGACCTCCATTCTATATCCAACAAATCCAGAAACTAAGTTAGCAAGAACAGAAATCTCTTTAGAAGATCAGAGAGGGCAAACAACATATAAACTGTATTGAAACATTGTGTTCTTAAGTGTGTGAAGATGGAAAGAGAAAATAGTTGTTAACTGAACAGTTTCTGAGTGACTAAGAGATAGATGGTGGCCGGGCCCCATGGCTTGTGTTTGTCATCCCAACACTTTGGGAGGCCAAGGTGAAAGGCTTGCTTAAGCCCAGGAGTTTTGAGACCAGCTAAGCAACATAGCCAGACCCCATCTCTACAAAAAAATTTTTTTAATTAGCCAGGAGTAGTGGTGTGCGCCTGCAGTCCCAGCTACTTGAGAGGCTGAGGCTGAAGGATTGCTTGAGCCCAGGAGTTAAAGCTGCGGTGAGCTGTGATCATGCCACTACACTCCAGTCTGGGAGACAAAGTAAGACCCTGACTCAAAAAAAAAAAAAAAAAAAAAGAGCTGAATCGGGGACAAAGACTAGGTTCTAAGAAGCTTCTTCCTGATGTTCTATGAGAACCTCCATTCATTATGTGCTTGCAGTCAATTCTCCACTTGCTTTGTCACACTGCTGCTGCTTTGAACTTGCACTTAATAGAGATTTGACCTAGCGGTGCTCTGGTTGTGTACAGGTTCCAACCAAAACAGGTGACAGGAGCAACACAAGGGGCGCATTAATTCCATAAGGCCTCCAAAAATGAAAGAAAGTCTACATAAATGGTAAAAACAACTGGTGAGGTGTCTTTCTTCTAAAAAGCTTCAGCACGCTTGCTTGATGGTAATATGAACATACACAGAGCACAGGGACTTCCTATTGCAAAATCTGAGGTATGGACCTCATGTTTAGTATAACTTCCAAGGTCCCTCTTTTTTTTTTTTTTTTTGAGTCAGAGTCTCACTCCGTGGCCCCGGCTGGAGTGCAGTGGCACACTCCCGGCCACCGCAGCCTCGACCTGCTGGGCTCTGGTGATCCTTCAGCCTCAGCCTTCCAAGTAGCCAGAACTGCAGGCGTGTGCTACCACACCTGGCTAATTTTTTATTTATTGTAGAGATGAGGTCTTGCCAAGTTCCCCAGCTGGTCTCAAACCCATGGACTCAGGCAATCTACTCGCCTCGGCCTCCCAAAGTGCTGGGATTACAGGCTGAGCCACCGAGCCCAGCCTTAAAGATTCCTTTCAGGATACGGACTCACAGACATGAGTGTGCCTGTTCACACACTCACGCACGCACACACACACATACACACTTGTGGGCCAGGAAAGATGGAAGTTTAATCTATTAGACCTGATTTGGCTCATCAAAGACAAAAACTGAACTACTATAGTAAGGAAGTTAAAAAAAAAATTTTTTTTTGAGTTGGAGTCTTACTCTGTCACCCAGGCTGGAGAGCAGTGGCACACTCCCAGCCACCGCAGTCTCAACCTGCTGGGCTCAGACAATCCTTCTGCTTCAGCCTTCCAAGTAGCTTGAACGACAGCCACGCGCCACCATGCCTGGCTAATTTTTTGATTTATTATAGAGATGATGTCTCGCTAAGTTGCCCAGGCTGGTCACAAACCCGCGGGCTCAGGCAATTCTCTCACCTCGGCCTCCCAAAATGCTGGGATTATAGGCGTGAGCCACCGCACCCAGTCAAGGAAGTTAATTTTATGTAGGCTATAGCAACAGGGGAGTGTTTCAGCAGGGAGGCTGTGTCTTATACTTGTGTAGGTAGGTGTAGACAAGTCACGGGTGGGGTGGTTTACAGTGGGAACTGATATCACAATCAGGAAAAGTTTCAGTCAGTGAGCTTCAAATGTCTATCTCTGTGTCTAACTAGTTTCAGAAGGACAAACAGTTCAACTAATCATTCATAAGATAAAGCATGGGAAACTGGAGGGTCTGTGTTTGGCCTTGCCACAGATAAACAAGGAAATTATCCATGAGCCTTATGGAGTCGCAAGAAGGAATCAAGAGTGGACAGCAAGTCTCATGTAAGTCACATGAGAAAGATGGTTCTTTGCCCAAGCTGTTTCCCAGAACACAAAACCATCAGTTTTTCAGAGCTCAGGTGAAGTTCAATAACATCAGTCACAATAAACTGCTGAGGGAAAGAACTGGGTAACTGAGACTCTTTATAAAAAGCAAAGTTTTAGCCAGGCTCGGTGGCTCAGCCTGTAATCCCAGCACTTTGGGAGGCCAAGGCGAGTGGATTGCCTGACCCCGCGGGTTCAAGACCATCCCAGGCAACTTGGCGAGACCTCATCTGTATAATAAATCAAAAATTACCTGAGTGTGGTAGTACACACCAGTAATTTCAGCTGCTTGGAAGGCGAAAGGATCGCTGGAGCCCAACAGGTCAATGCTGGGGTGGCCGTGAGCATGCCACTGTACTCCAGCCTGGGACACATTGAGACTCCAACTCAAAAAAAAAAAAAAAAAGCACACTTTCACAATATCACTGGTTCCTGAGGCCAGACATGACTAATAGGTTTTAAGAAGCTTCTTGATGTTCTTTGAGAACCTCCGTTTATGATTTGCCTGCAACCAATTAAATTTTTTTGTTAGACTTCTGCTGCTTTGAATTTGCACTTAATAGAAATTTGGCCTCAAGGTGCTCTGGCTATATACAGGTTCCAGCTATAACAGGTATATACAGGGGGGTGCCAAAAAAAATAAAAGTATACACGTTTTAAGAGATGTTATCTTTGTATTACTTTTCGAAGTTGAATTAAATTATGATAGCCATGTGTAGTATGAAGTTCATTCAACTGTGCTTCCGCCATTTTCTCTGACTGTCCTGCCTGTCACATAGTGATGCTAGAATTCATTTGATTAATGGCATTTTTGAGAAAACATCATACTTTTAAAGTGTATACATTTTTTTGGCACCCCCGTATATCATTATAAGTAACACTCAACTGGGCACAGTGGCTCACACCTATCATTCTAACACTTTGGGAGACCAAGGCAGGAGGATCACTTGAGTCCAGGAGTTCCAGAAAAGCTGGCAACATAGTGAGACCTCGTCTCTACAAAAAAATCAAAAAATTAGTCAGGCATGGTGGTGTACACCTCTAGTTCCAACTACTCAGGAGCCTGAGGAGGGAGGTTCAACTAAGGCCAAGAGGTTGAGACTATGGTAAGCTGTGATAGTGTCACTGTACTCCAGCATGGGTGACAGAGGGAGATCACAACTCAAGAAAAAAAAATGTAACATTCATCTAGTTCAATACTTGTACATTTCATCACTTGCAGAAGTTGGAAAAAAATTCTAGACAAATTTTTTTCCACGGCTTGGGTTTAGGATGAATGTGATGAAAGCTGAGGTACAGAGACAGGCAAAAGGGCATGTCACAGACCAAAACGAGTTATGAATGTTGAGTTGAAAAGAATAATAAAAAAACTTTTTTAGTGAAACAGCATGCTACAGAGGACAGAGCACAGATGGAGTTGCCATTCAAATCCAAGGTTCATCATTTATGAGCAGTGTGACCTTGGGTGGATCAACCTCTTTATTCCTGGTCTGGAAAAGAGGAGTAAGGTTTATTTTGAAAGAGTTTCAAGTAAATTGTAAAGCCCCAAGTAAATTCTGCCTGGAATGTGGAAGATGCTAGGGCACCTTTCTCCCTGGCCAGGGCTGAGTGTTCCCACAGTAAGTCAGTGAATGCCTTCGCTCGATTTGTGTGAGGGTTTCATAAGTCTACGCACATGAAGTCAGACTCTCTCCAGTGAATATAATTTTAAAATGTAGGTATTGGGAACGATCAATGGTCAGATTTTCTGCCACATGGAGAAAGCCCGTCTGTGCTAGGAAGCACGGAACTGACAACCAAAGAAAAGTCGGAGGGAGGACTAAAGCATCTTGATAATGTTCAAGTCCCTGGTTCTACTTACCCCTCTCTCCAGCTGCACCTTTGCTATGGCTTAGCTATGCTGAATGCTAGGTTTCCGTTCACTTCTATTCCACAGCCTTAATTAATACAACTAGCAATTGTTATTATTCTAATAATAAGCAGGATGACCTGAATAAAACAGAGTCAGCTGAGAATAAACATTATCTTCTCAACATGAATAACCTCTTCCCAAATGAATAACCTCTTCCATTACTAATACTCTGCTTTAGATTGTCTGACAGAAGTCCAAGAATATTACATGTAGACAATAAATATTTTTTCAAAAGATTTTTTCCCCCACTTCTTTGGCTTTACTCCATTGGAATTTTTCTTCAAAGAGTAAGTTTTATCTTGACTCTAGTTCTAATCTTCCCAGTGGAACTTTTAAAGTAAGCTAATGGTTTTGATGTACAGCCAGTCCAAGCTGTGTAATATACTATTATATATGCTGTTCCATCTGGGAAACACTTCAAGATAAAGGAAATAATCTGATTATTTGCTTTATACAAATTGCTGCTCTGAAAATTAGGTTTTTAATGTAGAAAATAAGAGAACACTTAATGCTTCTTATCAGGCTTAGCCTTTTCAGATGTTCAAGGAACTCTAACTCAATATTGACATGTAGCAAAAACACTATCGTGTATGCAACAGTGAAATTTCAGACTATGCAATCAAGAATATGTTATTTTGCCAATCTGCATCTGAAGCTATTCTTACGAGCTGTTTTCGGGGACTTAGGAACCAAATCAGAGATAAGAGTGTGCCCCTAACAGCCAGGCACAGTGGCTCATACCTATAATCTCAGCACTTTGGGAGGCCAAGGTGAGAGGATTGCCTGAGCCCATGGGTTCGAGACCATCCTGGGCAACTCGGCGAGACCTCATCTCTACAATAAATCAAAAAATTAGCCGGTCATGGTGGCACACGCCTGCAGTTTCAGCTACTTGGAAGGCTGAGGTGGAAGGATCGCCTGAGCCCAGCAGGTCGAGGCTGTGGTGGTTGTGAGCATGTCACTGCACTCCAACCTGGGCAACAGAATAAGACTTTGACTCAAAAAAAAAAAAAAGTTTAAAGTTATCTGGGTTTGTACTTTCAGTTACCTTTTAAAAATATATTTAAGTAAAATGTTTTAGAACTTTCAGAACAATTATCAAAACTGTTCATAATGTTTCATATTGAAAATAAAGAGGCCAGGCATGATGGCTCACACCTATAATCCCAGCACTTTGAGAGACTGAGGTTAGAGGATTGCCTGACCCATGAGTTCAAGACCAGCTTGGACAACTTGGTGAGACCTCATCTCTACAATAAATCAAGAAAAATTAGCCAGGCGTGGTGGCACATGTCTGTAGTTCCAGCTATTGCAGGGCTGAAGCAGAAGGATCACCTGAGCACAGCACCATCGAGGCTGTGGTGGCTGTGAGCATACCACTGCCCTCCAGCTTGGGCTACACAGTGAGACCCCAACTCAAAAAAAAAAGAAAGAAAAGAAAGCATGTAAAACAAACACATGTTTTCTTCTTTGCCAAAAGGTAATTACTGTTTTTATTCCTAAACAGAAGAAATCAAGCACATGCATACTGTATAACTAGGGTTCTCCAGAGAAACAGAATATATATGTGGTGGGTAACCTCAAATTTTGCATCATTCAGGGTGACATTCAGAGACTCAATCCAGCCCATTTCTAAGGGGAGAATACCCCTGTCCTTCACAGTGCCTCCTGGGATCACCTCCCAAAGAAACTGCTTGCACCTAAATTCTTGTTTCAGCATATATATACATATATATATAGAGAGAGAGAGAGTGAGAGATTTTAAGGAATCAGCTCACCAGCAGGAATGGCCTTTGGAACAAGAGACCCAGAGACAGTTCAGGTTCCAGTTTGAAGGTCATCAGGCTGGAAGAGCTGGGGAAGGGTCAATCTTTTCATAATTTTTTTGTTCTACTCAGGTTCTCAACTGATTGGATGAAGCCCACCCACACAGTGGAGGGCAATCTGCTTTATTTAAATTCACCTATTTAAATGTTAACCTCAGCTGGGCTCGGGCTCAGCCTGTAATCCCGCGCCTGGGCAGGCAAGACCTCATCTCTATAATAAATCAAAAAATCAGCCGGGCATGGTAGCGCATGCCTATAATTCTGGCTACTTGGAAGGCTGAGACGGAAGGATCGCTGGAGCCCAGCAGGTCGAGGCTGCGGTGGCCAGGAGCGGCCACTGCACTCCAGTCTGGGTGACAGAGTGAGACTCCAACTCAAAAAATAAATAAAAAATAAAAAAATAAATGTTAACCTCACCCAAGAACATCCTCTCTAAAACACCCAGAATAATGTTTGACCAACTATCTGAGAGCCCTGTAGTTGACACATAAAATTAACCATCACATATACATTTGAGGAAAGGGGATTAAAAAAAAATCAGAATTTGTTTATTTAAAAATTGTGTATTTATTCTTACATGTTTATTTTTTCTATTAGAGATATGCGGGGCACAAGTTAGGATCAGTTACACAAGCAGGTTTCGTGCAGGTGAAGTTTGGACCTCCAACTGGACCTCGCCTCCCCTGGTTTAAGACCAGGTACCCTTTGTGATGCTATGTGCTCCCTCCTTTTCTCCCTCCCGTGACAGTGTCCATCCACTGCATATCCCTCCCTTGTGTTCGTGTGATTAATGTTCAGGTCCTACGTATGAGTGAGAACACGTGGTATTCAGTTCTTTGTTTCTGTGGTAGATCACCAAGTATGATTGTCTCCAACTCTATTCAATGATCTGCAGAATCCATAATTTTGTCCTTCTCTGTGGCTGCGTACTAATATTCCATCATGTATATGTACCACATTTTCTTTATCTAGTCCAGTCCACTTTCAATGGGCAGTAAGGTTGGTTCCATGTTTTCACTGTTGTGAATAGTGCAGCAATTAAACATGCACGTGCAGGAGTCTTTTTTGTAGAATGATTTATGTTCCTTCAGGTCTATTCCCAGAAGGAGAATTGCTGGATTGTATGGAAGGTCAATTACTAGTTCTTTTAGAAATTACCACACTATTTTCCATAAAGGTTGGACTAGTTTGCCCTCCTACCAATAGGGTAGAAGCGTCCCATTTTTCTCTACACCCACAGAGTGTTTTTTGATTTATTAATGATGGCCCTCCTTACTGGAATTATGTGGTATCTTAATGTGGTTTGGATTTGCGTTTCTATGATGATTTATGAAACTGAGCATTTTTTCATGTATCTATTGACTGCTCGTAAGCTTCTTTCGAGAAGTGTCTGTTCATGTCCTTTGCCCATTTTTTTTTTTTTTTTTTAGTTGGAGTCTCACTCTGTCGTCCAGGCTAGAGTGCAGTGGCACACTCACAGCCACCCCAGCGTCCACCTGCTGGGCTCCAGCGATCCTTCTGCTTCAGCCTTCCAAGTAGCTGCAACTACAGGTGTGCAATACCACACCCAGCTAATTTTTGATTTATTGTAGAGAAGTCTTGCCAAGTTCCCCAGGTTGGTCTCGAACCTGTGGGCTCAGGCAATCCACTACTGGCCTCAGACTCCCAAAGTGCTGGAATTACAGGCTGCACCACCGAGCCCGACCTGCCCACTTTTTAATAGGACTGTTTGGTTTTTTTCCCTTTTGGTTCATTTGAGTTCCTTGTAGATCCTGAATGATAGGCGTTTGTCAGATACACACTTAGCAAATATTTTTTCCCATTCTGTGGGCTGTGTCCCTGCTCTCTTGATGGTTTCTTTTCTGTGCAAACCTTTTTTCAGTTTGATCTGATGCCGCAGATGAAGTCTAAAGGCAGTCAGCTTGAAAATTTTCTGTTACTCAGGGTCAATCTTTGCATAATCTTTTTGTTCTTCTCAGGCTCTTAACTGATTGGATGAAGCCTATCCACACAGTAGACACAATATGCTTTACTTAAATCCACTTATTTAAATATTAATCTCATCTAAGAACTCCCTCACAGAAACACCCAAAATAATGTTTGACCAACTATCTGGGAACCCTGTAGTTGACACATAAAATTAACCATCACATATACATTTGAAGGGGAGGGACCCAAAAAAAACCCAGAATTTATTTATAAAAAATTGTGTATTCATTCTTACATGTTTAAACTTCAGTCGCCTTCAAAGTACTCCTCGTTTGATGCGATGCATCTATCCAGATGCTTCTTCCGCTGCTCAAGATGGTTTTTGAACTCATCAATTTTGATGCCTTTTAGTGCTTCTACCATTTTTGTTTCACCTCTTCTACAACTGGCAAAACATTCCCCTCTGAGGACTTTTTCCATCTGGGGAAACAAGAAAAGTCACTCGGGGTGAGATCAGGTAATGGAGAGAGAGGCAGTAGGGTCATGTTGTTTGGGTCAAAAACTGCTGAACACTCAGTCTGGTGTGGGCAGGTGCACTTGTAAATCACCCAACATGACATGGGCAAGCGTGTTGAAAGAATCTCCCAAACAAAATTCACGGAAGCTGAACGCAGCCTCTCACCGTGCTAGCTGGTACACTCATGCTGAGGGCTTCCTAGAGCACTTACCTAGGGAGGGGGAAGGCCTGTACTACAAGGGGCTCACCCTTCACAAGATAGCTCCAGGTTTTTGGGGGTCCCCCTCATATCTCATCTCACAGCCATGCTCCCCTGCCCCACCCACACACAGCTACCCAGAGGTCACCTGTACAGTGTCAATTTATTATCAAGGCCTCCTGGAGCATCTTTTATTCGCAGGCATCCTCTGACCACACAAGGGAGGAAAAACACAGGCTGGAAGTCTCAGGCAGTGAGTGCTCTAGAGGACAACCCCTAACTAATGAGGAGGGCGAGCTGGTGGGTAACACCAAATTCCACACAATTTAAGTTGACATTCAGAGACTCATTCTACCCCATCTCCCAGGAGAGGATCCCTTCCCTCTCTCATTTGCCTGCTCCTTCACAATGCCTCCTGGGATCACCTCCCTAAGAAATCGCTTGCACTTGGCCGGGTGAGGTGGCTCATGCGGAATTATAATTCCAGCACTTTGGGAGGCCGAGGTGAGAGGATTGCCTGAGCCCAAGGATTCGAGACCAGCCTGGGCAACTTGGTGAAACCTCATCTCTACAGTAAATCAAGAAAAATTAGCCAGGTGTGGTGGCACACCCCTGGGGTTCCAACTACTTGGAAGGCTGAGGCAGAAGGATTGCCTAAGCCTAGCAGGTCTAGGTTGTGGTGGCCCTGAGCAGCGAGCCACTGCACTCCAGCCTGGGCAACAGAGTGAGACTCCAACTCAAAGAAGAAAAAGGAAAGAAACTGCTTGCACCCAAATTCTTATCTCAGCATCTGCTTTTTGGGAAACGTAAATAAAGACAATCTCCATGCTGACTGTTCTTATTCCACATTGTTCCCTTCCTTTCCCACTCTCCCTTCTTAATTTCAGGCTCCAGTATAAAGAGACCTTATGTCTATAATTTGTATCTTTTTTAAGTTTGTCTCTATTTACATTAAGAAGAAAGAACCAGGAATAAAGTGACCACCCCTTTTCTACCTAAGGACTTCACTTTTAGCAACGTCTCCACACAAACCTGGCGGTCCTGTTGCAAAATAATAGATTCTTTCCATAAATAAATGAAGACTGCCCAATTGCATCTGCAAAGCTAAATAAAGACATTTCTAGACACAGATGTTCATCAATAATTATTCGTGGATAACAGATAGGTGAATTAATGGATATATGACTAACTTCCGGTTGTGGAATTGAACGTATGGACCACAAAAAAAAGAACTCTCCCCTGATAAAAATTAGAAAGTCCATCTTGTTGAGCGTTAGATCCAAGTGGAAATGCCTGGCTCTAGCTCTGTCACTGTCAGTGTAAACACCCTCAGCAAGTCACATTACTGCTGTGCCTTAACTTGAATCAAGAGGGTCAGACATTCCGACATTAAGAGCTTTGGTCCACAAGTCAGGACAGCCAGATGGGAAAATCCAACTCACCAGTAATTGACACAACATTTGGTAAATTACAATCTCTACTGGAGTAAATGCGGGGATGATACTTAATGCTTAATGGACTAACATTCTAACACAATGGGAACCTGACCTTGAAAACACAGTTAATTAGGTTCTATACCCAACATAATTATCTAAGAGGAGGTCAGAAGGCTGAGGGCTTTCAGCTATCTTTGCTTTCCTTACTTAAAGGAAGAGGATGATCCAAAACCATGGTCTAGATAATTTTGGCTTTTATCATTAGAAACCTTTATAAGGCCAGGTGCAGTGGCTCCTGCCTATAATACCAGCATTTTGGGAGGCCGAGGTGAGAGGACTGCCTGAGCCCACAGGTTCGAGACCAGCCTGGGCAACTTGGTGAGACTTCATCTCTACAATAAATAAAAAAATAAGCTGGATGTTATGGGGCATGCCTGTAGTTCCAGCTACTTGGAAGGCTAGCCCACAGGTTCAAGACCAACCTGGGTAACTTGGCGAGACTTCATCTCTACAATAAATCAAAAAAGTAAGCCAGGTGTTTTGGTGCATGCCTATAGTTCCAGCTACTTGGAAGACTGAGGCGGAAGGATCACCTGAAACCAGCAGGTCGAGGCTGCAGTGGCCATGAGCGTGCCACTGCACTCCAGCTTGGGCGAAAGAATGAGACTCCGACTCTAACTCAAAAAAAAAAGAGGGAAACCTTTATCAAAATGAACTCTTAGGTAGAAATCCAATTTATAGAAGATCTTAATTTATCCAGTCAAAAAATATTTATTGTGCACCATTGTTCAAAGTACTAGTGATATAGCCGCGAGCACTACAGACAAAACACCCAGACCTCATGGAACTTACAGTTTAGAAGAACAGGCACTCTGGTGGAAGGGTCTGCATGAGCTCACAGAATCAAGAGGGTAGAGTTCCCGGGGCTCTTCAGAATGCATTAGAATCATGTGGAACACTTGTATAAATGCAGGCTCCCACCCTCCCTCACTCTAGTCCAGATGGAATAAAGGAATGAAGACCTGTTAGTCACTCTTCAACCAAGGTCCCAGAGTGCTTGGCATATGTTTCTGCACATGAATGAACCTAGCCTAAGGGGCACGAGTATCTATTTCTGCTACTGCTTCCTAGGCTAAGTGGTTGCTCATGAAAGATGAGCATTGTGACTTACGTGAACCTTTGTGTCCATTTGTGTCATCACAGGACTTGTCATATGGTAGACAATAAATGCTTGTGAAACCCTTGAATGAGATAATGAATGAATGAACAAATGAATTAAGAAATATGTCGACCTCTCCCGCATTAGCTGCTTCATCTTGCACATGAGTGGGTCTCTCTTGGTAAGTGATGTCCACCTCCCTTGCAAGTTTCTGATTTTAATGTTGAGAGGAGGAAACACGGGAATGAGAAAAATCAGTCACCTATTGACTGCTGCTTCAGAATATTGGCCAAAACTATATAAATATACTGCAGAATGCTCTTTACCACATGGTCTCATGACTTACAAAGTCCTGGATTTGGCTACATTTCGAATCAAATCTGCAAAAATACATCTACTAAAAAGGAAACAAGTTGTAAGGTAATTTATAAGTTGCTGTTTCTCCAATACCAGAGTTATATAAAGTTTCCACAGCAAACCCTATTTTCATTGAAAAAACTTGCAACCTTTAAATTAATCCCTCCAAAGTTTGAAAGATGGTGGTGATAATGGATGACGAGGACGGCAAAAGCCTTAACTGATTACTTAGGCACTACTGCCCTCTGCTGGATATAATTAAAAGTTTCTATGTGAATATACATAATTTTCCAGAATCTCTGGGTACGAAGAGACTTTTAAAGTTATTCTCAGCCAGGCTCGATGGCTCAGCCTGTAATCCCGCGCTTTGGGAGGCTGAGGTGAGTGGATTGCCTGAGCCCACGGGTTCGAGACCCGCCTGGGCAACTTGGTGAGACCTCATCTCTACAATAAATCAAAAAAATTAGCCGGGCGTGGTAGTGTGCGCCTGTAGTTCCAGCTACTTGGAAGGCTGAGGCGGAAGGATCGCCGGAGCCCCGCAGGTCGAAGCTGCGGTGGCCGGGAGTGGCCACTGCACTCCAGTCTGGGCGACAGAGTGAGACTCCAACTCAAAAATTTAAAAATAATTAAAAATAAAATAAAGGTATTCTCAGACAGGTTGGTGACTTAGGCCTGTAATCCCAGCACTTTGGGAGGCCGAGGCAGGAGAATCACTTGAGGCCAAGAATTTGAGACCAGCCTGGGCAACATAGCAATGACTTGTCTTTATTAGAAAAAAGATAAAGTTATTCTTATATAGTCCAATTCAGGGCTAAATCTAAGGATCAGTATTTGATTTTCTCCCTTTGCCTACGACTCCGATATGACTCAACACAACATTGCTACTGATCCTGTCTGTATTCAAAATTGTGATATTTTGTTCTTGTGGATTTTTTCATTAATTATTAAGATTGCATTAGAATATTGTTCATCTCCATGACTGAATCTTTTTGTGCCCCCTTAAATTCTGCCCCTGAAGGAAGGAACTTCTCTGGTCTTCTTTCCTTCCTTCCTTCCTTCCTTCCTTCCTTCCTTCCTTCCTTCCTTCCTTCCTTCCTTTCTTTCTTTCTTTCTTTCTTTCTTTCAAGTTGCCCAGGCTGGAGTGCAGTGGCACAGATGCTCACAGCCACCCAAGCGTCCACCTGCTAGGCTCTAGAACTACAGGCACACACTACCGCGTCTGGTTTATTTGTTTGCTTATTCGTTTGTTTGTTTGTTTGTTTGTTTGTTTGTTTAGAGTGTGAGTCTCACTCTGTTGCCCAGGCTGGAGTGCAGTGGCACACTCATGGCCACTGCAGCCTCGACCTGCTGGGCGTAGACGATCCTTCCACCTCAGCCTTTCAAGTAGCTAGAACTACAGGTGCATGGACCATGCCTGGCTTATTTTTTGATTTATTATAGAGACTGGTTTCACCAAGTTGCCCAGACTGATCTCAAACTCGTGGGCTCAGGCAATCCTCTTGCCTTGGCCTCCCAAAGTGCTGGGATTACAGATTGAGCCACCAAGCCCGGCCCTCGGGTCTTTTTTTCTAACCAAAGGATTTCCAGCCCCTAACACAGACCTGGCCCATAGTGAGCCTCTGTAAATATTAGTTAGATGACAGAACAACCAAATACCCCCAGTGGAAGAATGAAAACCTGTGTGGCGGACTTTTCAATACTTAAGCAGCTTTATTAGAAATATCTTACTATGGAGCAAGGTTATAATAATATAAATAATAATGATAATAATAGTAATAACCATAACAGCTGCCATATACTGACCACTGCTACATGGCAGTCTTTGTGCTAAATAATATATGGTCTCAACTCACACACCCTTATGTGGCAGGTACTATTAGGATGCACCTTTCAATAGCGGAGGAATCTATGGCTTAGAGAAATACAAAAATCAGAAACATTTCTTCCTATAGCTTTTACACTGGTCCTTGAATTTTCCCTTGATAACATTTTACATAATACATAAAAATAATCCCAGTCAGGCACAGTGGCTCTCACCTGTAATCCCAACACTTTTGGAGGCCAAGGTAGGAAGATCGCTTGAGGCCAAAAACTCAAGACCAGTTTGGGCAACACATCAAGACTCTGTCTCTATAATAATTTTTCTTTTTTTTTTTTTTTTTTACTTAACCAGGTGTGGCGGTGTGTGCCTGTAATCACAACTACTTGGGAAGTTGAGGCAGGTTGAGGTTGCAGTGAGCTATGATCGTGACTCTGCACTCCAGCCCAGGTAATAGAGCAAGATCCCATCTCTACGCTACCTCTCTCTCTCTCTCTCTCTCTCTCTCTCTCTCTCTCTCTCTCTCTCTCTCTCTCTCTCTAAATATATATATATATTTATATTTATTTACCCATCACTTACTCTGTTGTCCCAACCCAAACCCGTGTGGCTGTTTCCACCACTATCTCGGTTGACTGAGCGGTCACGAGGGAATGCCCTCCCCTGTGTCACCAATGTTTGCAGAGGCTTTCACTGCCAGTGTACCCCCAGCAGGTAACACAGCCTGGAAGTGAGAATGGTTTGGATGAGGTGTTTCTGTTAGCTAGGGAAATGACAGCAGCCAGAGGCAATGGATTTTGGCGGGGAAGGAGGTTTTGAGCGTGGTGGCATTCCTCTGCTCAAGAACTTTCTTTCCTTCAATAGGAAATACTTAAGATATATATATATATATATCTTCCAAATCCAGCCCCAAAAAGATTCTGTATCTGTTATGTGAGAGGCTCTGGACTAAAATCTTAAGAATGAAAATGAAATGTAGAACTTATTTCCCTCTGGGATCATCAGTTTAGGAAAGTGGAGTGTATTTTTAAAAATAATAATAATAAGGGCCAGGCGCAGTGGCTCAAGCCTGTAATCACAGCACTTTGGGAGGCCAAGGTGAGAGGAATGCCTGAGCCCACAGGTTTGAGACCAGCCTGGACGACTTGGCAAGACCTCATCTCTACAATAAACTAAAAAAAATTAGCTGGGCATGGTGGCGCATGCCTGTAGTTCCAGTTACTTGGAAAGCTGAGGCGGAAGGATCACCTGAGCCCAGCAAGTCGAGGCTGTGATAGCCGTGAGGATGCCACTGCACTACAGCCTGGGCGACAGAGTGAGACTCTGACTCAAAAAAAAAAGTATGATTTGTATACCTAACCCCAACTTGTACCACATCTTTAAAACAAAAAATAAAAATAGGTATGCAAATGGTAATTTTAAAACATACAGTCTAGTAAGGCCGAGATCATAAGAGAAGGAATCAGTATCAGAGAAAGATCATAACCTGGTTGCAGGAATCAAGAGTCCCTTTTTTTTTTTTTTTTTTTGAGTTGGAGTCTCACTCTGTCGCCCAGACTGGACCTGCTAGGCTCCGGCTCAGCCTTCCAAGTAGCCAGAACTACAGTCATGCGCTACCACGCCCGGCTGATTTTTTGATTTATTGATATTTTGATTTATTTTAGAGATGAGGTCTCGCTGCCCAGGTAGGTCTCGAACCCGCAGGCTCAGGCAATCCACTCACCTCAGCCTCCCAAAGGCGCGGGATTACAGGCTGAGCCACCGAGCCCGGCTAAGAGTTCCTTTCTAGAAGGTGGCAGCACGTCAACTAAGCCTTGAAAGAGGGATAAAATATTAACAGGTGGCATTGGGGGGAGGAGAAGGGAGAGTAATTCAGAAAAAGGCAACAGTTCAAGCACAAGGAGGGAAGCAGGAGTGTGTGTGTGTGTGTGCGTGTGCATGTGTATACAATGCTTCCGTTTGTCTGCAAACACAAGGAGAACCACACAGAACAGTGAAGGGATGCCGGCAGTGAGGCAGAATGGGAAGTAACACCAAAGTCTCCCCATACCAGGCTGAGGGAACTGGACTTAAGTATTTCCTATTGAAGGAAAGAAAGTTCTTGAGCAGAGGAATGCCACCACGCTCAAAACCTCCTTCCCCGCCAAAATCCATTGCCTCTGGCTGCTGTCATTTCCCTAGCTAACAGAAACACCTCATCCAAACCATTCTCACTTCCAGGCTGTGTTGCCTGCTGGGGGTACACTGGCAGTGAAAGCCTCTGCAAACATTGGTGACACAGGGGAGGGCATTCCCTCGTGGCCGCTCAGTCAACCGAGGTAGTGGTGGAAACAGCCACACGGGTTTGGGTTGGGACAACAGAGTAAGTGATGGGTAAGCACCTGGGTGCTGGCATTATTGGTGGGACCAGGACATGAGCTCTCCAGGTCCCGCTGTGTGGAAGGTGCTGGCATCTACATGCACACTGTTGTCAATAAGAAAATCCTTGCAAGACCTTGATGTAATTCAGAAAGGAGCATGGCTCAGCCAGTGACAGCTAGAAAAACATTTTTCTCTAAAATCAAGAAATAATTTGGAAATTATTAGAATAATTTGGAGCGGCCGGGCACGGTGGCTCAAGCCTGTAATCCCAGCACTTTGGGAGGCCGAGGTGAGAGGATTGCCTGAGCCCATGGGTTCAAGAACAGCCTGGGCAACTTGGTGAGATCGCATTTCTACAATAAATTAAAAAATTAGCCGGGCATGGTGGCACATGCCTGTAGTTCCAGCTACTTGGAAGGCTGAGGTGGAAGAATCGTCTGAGTGAGCAATAAGTCAAGGCTGCGGTGGCTGGGAGTGTGTCACTGCACTCCAGCCTGGGTGACTGAGATTCCGTGAGATTCCAACTCAAAAAAAAAAAAAATAGAATATTTGTTGAATGGTATACACCAGACTTGCTTATATCACCTGCTTAATAGTATAAAGTTAGTTTAGTTAGAGAATAAGAAATACATTTGTCAAAAAGAAATCAAATTATCTCTGTTTGCTGATAATATGATCGTATACCTAGAAATCCTAAAGACACCTCCAAAAGACTCCTGGACTTGATAAATGATTTTAGGAATGTCTCAAGTTACAAAATCAACACACACAAATCAATAGCACTATTTTGCATCAATAGTGACCAAGCTGAGAATTAAATCAAGAACTTGGTTCCATTTCCAATTGCAGCCAAAAGCTAAAATACCTAGGAATATATTTAATTAAGGAGGTGAAAGATCTCTACAGGGAGAACTACAAATGACTGCTGAAAGAAATCATAGAGGACACAAACGATTGAAAAAACATCTCCTGCTCATGAATTGGAAGAATCAACATTGTTAAAATGACCATATTACCCAAAGTAATCTACAGATTCAACATAATCCTTATCAAACTGCCAATGTCATTTTCACAGAATTAGGAAAAACAAATCCTAAAATTCATATGGAACCTAAAAAGAGTCAGAATAGTCAAACCAATCCTAAGCAAAAAGAACAAAGTTGGAGGCATCACATTACCCAACTTCAAATTATACTACAAGGCTGTAGTAACCAAAACAGCATGGTACTGGTTCAAGAACAGATACATGGACCAATGGAACACAATAGAAAATCCAGAAATACTCCCGGTGTGGTGGTTCACGCTTATAATCCCAGCACTTTGGGAGGCCGAGGTGAGAGGATTGCCCGAGTCCACGGGTTTGAGACCAGCCTGGGCAACCTCGTGAGACCTCATCTGTACGATAAATAAATAAATAGCCAGGTGTGGTGGCACGCACCCGTAGTTCCAGCTACCTGGAAGGCTGAGGTGGAAGGATCGCCTGAGCCCAGCAGGTCAAGGTTGCAGTGACCATGAACGTGCCACTGCACTCCAGCCTGGGCAACAGAGTGAGACTCCAAAAACTCAAAAAAAATCCAGTTTCCTTACAAGAGTAGCTTCCCTCTCTCCGTCCCTTCCCCCACTGCTCCCTCCCTCCTTCCATCCATCTTTCTTTCTCTGTCTCTAAGCCCTTTAAGAACTTACTCTACTTTTTGCCGAAGCAGTACTTTTGTTCTGCTCTTCCTCCTTCCTCTTATTTCGACTTCTCCTCTCTCCTTCCCGGCAATTGCAGAGTCTGGCTAATGTTTACTCATCTCTCAGGTCTCCGTGTTGACACTTTCTCCGGAAAGCTTTTTCTGTTCCCTAAGACTGGGCTGGTGCCCTCTCTCCCTAGGCTCCTTTGCTTACCCATCTCTCCTTACACCATGGAGTACTATTCGGTCATAAAAAAAGAATGAAATAATGTCTTTTCTTAAAAAAAAAAAAAGCTATCTTGTTAAAATGAAAAATGCTTAGTACGACTTCTAGATTGCCAACCATTCAAATGGTTGTTAAACACATAAAATAAATAAAATAAAATTTAAAATAGTGTCTTTTGAAGCAACTTGAATGGAACTGGAGACCATCGTCTTAAGTGAAGTAACACAGGAGCAAAACACCAAATAGCACATGTTCTCACTTGGAAGTAGGAGCTAAGCTGAGGGTCTTCAAAGTCAAAGTCATATAGGATGGTATAACGGACATTGGAGACTCAGAAGGGGGAAATTGAGCCACAAGGGGAGGGGTGAAAAATCACCGTCAGGGGCCGGGCTCAGTGGCTCAGCTTGTAATCCCGCGCCTTTGGGAGGCTGAGGTGAGTGGATCGCCTGAGCCTGCGGGTTCGAGACCCGCCTGGGCAGCAAGACCTCATCTCTACAATAAATCAAAAAATCAGCCGGGCATGGTAGCACATGCCTGTAATTCCGGCTCCTCGGAAGGCTGAGGCGGAAGGATCGCCGGAGCCCAGCAGGCGAGGCTGCGGTGGCCGGGAGCGGCCACTGCACTCCAGTCTGGGCGACAGAGTGAGACTCCAACTCAAAAAAAAAAAAAAAAAAAAAATCACCGTCAGGTACAGTGTGCACAGGTGGGAGTGACAGGTACACTTAAAGCCCAGACTTCTTTGTCAATGCATCCATGTAACAAAGAACATTTGTATCCCTAAAGTTACTGAAGCAAAAAAAATTTTAAATGCATGCATTTCTCATTTTCTTTTTCTTTCTTTTTTTTTTTTACACTTCATGAATGTGTACATCATCAGCGGGGCCATGCTAATCTTTTCTGTGACCATCCCAATTTGGGTATGAGTGCCACCAAAGAGAGCGCTCTCATTTTTTAATTTACTTACATATGTATATCATACCAGAGTTGCCAGATGTTTGGTTTTTTTGTTTTGGTTTGCTTTTGGTTTTTTGAGTTGGAGCCTCACTCTGTCACCCAGGCTGGAGTGCAGTGGCACGCTTACGGCCACCCCAACGCCGACCTGTTGGGCTCCGGCGATCCTTCCGCCTCAGCCTTCCAAGTAGCTAGAACTACAGGCACACGCTACCACGCCTGGCTAATTTTTGATTTATTGTAGAGATGATGTCTCACCAAGTTGCCCAGGCGGGTCTCGAACCCGCAGGCTCAGGCACTCACCTCAGCCTCCCAAAGGGCTGGGATTACAGGCTGAGCTACCGAGCCTGGTCAGTTGCCAGATGTTTTAAGTATCACTCAGTTTTGCAACCATTCATTCACATGGAAACAGAGCTGTAATGAGGGCCTGGCAGCAAATGAGGGGGCATGAAGACAAACTTCCCTCCTACGTGGTGGCTGACCTGCCCTCCTCTGTGCTGCCATGAACACTACCACCCCACCCCGCAGAGCTCTATCCTATACATTACCTGCTGACTCCTCCAAGCCAGCCCATTGATATAATGATGTGGTTTACTTTTTCCTTCGGAAGGTAGAGAAGACTGTTACCAGAGCAGCAGTTTTATTGCCTGATTAGATGGCCTAGTGGGTAGGTGAGATATTCGTCCATTTTTAATAAGGGTAATTAGTGAAAGTTGGCTGTGTGCCGAGTGCTGGGCTTGACTCTGGGGACACAGTCAGGAGAGATAGGGAAGCAAAGGATCCTAGGCAGATAGAACACGAGGCCAGTCTTAGGGAATAGCAAAGGCTTTCTGGAGAAAGTGTCCACACCGAGACCTGAGAGACGAGTAAACATTAGCCAGACTCAGGAATTGTCGGGAAGGAGGGAGGAGAAAAAGGAATAAGAGGAGGGAGAAAGAGCAGAACAAAATTACTGCTTTGGCAAAAAGAAGAGTAAGTTCTTAAAGGGCCTAGAGAGAGAGAGAGAGGCGTAGGGAGAGAGGGCGGGAGGGAGGGAAGGCACTCTTTTAAGGAAACTGGATTTTTTGAAAGCTGAAGCACTGAGCTCAAGGTGAGCACTATGGTTTTGATGTGTGTCCTCCTCAAACCTCATGTTAAAATTTGATCCCAATGTTGGAGGTAAGCCTAATGGAAGGTGTTTAGGTCATAGGAACAGACCCTTGGATTAATGCCCTCTCTTGGGTATGAGTTAACTCTCACTCTATTAGTTTCTGAAAGAGCTAATTGTTTTTTTAAAAAAAGGAAGAGCTGGCACTTCCCCCATCTCTCTCTTGCGTCCTCTTATCAGCATGTCACCTCTGCACATGCCAACCCACCTTCCGCTTTCTCTTCCACCATGAGGGGAAGAGCCTGAGGCCCTCACCAGATGCAGGTGCCCAATCTTGACTTTCCAGCCATCAGAATCATGAAGCAAATAAACATTTTTTTCTTTATAAATGATTCAGTCTCAAGTGTTCCTTTATAACAACCCAAAACAGAGTAACACAGAGGGGACTCGTGAGAGATGAGACTGGGGTGGCCAGCAAGGTCCAGGTCGCAAAGGTTCCCCTGAGCCACATGAGGAGGTCTGAGCTTTATCATGAGAGTAACAGAAAGACATCAAAAAGATTCAAGAGAAGAGCCATGTGGTCAGATTTGCATTTGAGTCAGAGCATCCACATCGCAGCCTAGGGGCTAGATGGGAGAGAAGCAAACCGGAAGTGGGCTACAGTAAGGATGCATGCTGTGGCAAATCAGGTGAAAGATGGTGTCCAGAGCTAAACTTGAGAGAAGTGGTTGTTCCAAATACTATTTGCTACAAAGAATTAAAGACCTTGGTGATTGATGGACGGTGTTATGGACTAAATGTTTGTGTCCCTCAGAAAATGTATATGTTGAAGCCCTAACCACTGGTATGGCTGTATTTGGAGACGGGTCCTCAAAGGAAGCAATTAAGGTTAAATAAGGCCAAAAGGATAGAGCCTCGATCCAATAAGATTAGTGTCCTTATAAAAAGAAACACAAGAGAACTTGTTTTCTCTCTCCCTCCCCACCATGAAAGGACACATTAAAAAGGTGGTTGGGGCTGGGCACGGGGGCTCAAGCCTGTAATCCCAGCACTTTGGGAGGCTGAGGCAAGAGGATTGCCTGAGCTCACGGGTTCAAGACCAGCCTGGGCAACTTGGCAAGACCTTGTTTCTACAATAAATCAAAAAATTATCTGGGCGTGATGGGACACACCTGTAGTTCCAGCTACTTGGAAGGCTGAGGTGGAAGAATCACCTGAATCCAGCAGGTCAGGGCTGTGGTGGCCGTGAGTGTGCCACTGTACTCCAACCTGGGCGACAGAGTGAGACTATGACTAAAAAAAAAAAAAAGAAAGAAAAAAAGAAAAGGTGGCTGAATGCAAACTGGGAGGAGAGTCCTCACCAGAAATTAAATTTGCCAGCACATTGATCTTGGACCTTTCGGATTCCAGAACCATGAAAAAATAAAGTAGTTCTGTCGTCTAAGTCACCTAGTCTGTTTTATTTTGTCATAACAGTCTAAGCAGACTAATCCAGAATGAGGTTTAGGAAGAGAAAAGAGGCAAATGGAACTTCCAGGACTCTAGCTTGGTTGTTGTATGACCTGAAGTACCAAGCACTGATAGGTAAGCACAGGAGATGTGGGTTTTTGGAGGAGGATGAGTTTCATTTTTGGCATAAAAAGTTTGAGGGACAATGAAACATTCCAATAACCAGTTGTTATATAAGACCAGAGCTCCAGAGAAAAAGCTAGACAAGAGATGTCAATTTAAGAATAATCAACATATCGTTGAAAACTGAAACCCTGAAAGGAGAAGAAAGTTCTTATGAAGAGAATGAAGATGAAAGAAAAGAAAAAAAAAAAGGGCCTGAAGACATAAGTCAAAAGATCACCAATATTTAGGGAATGAAGAGAGGATACAGGAGAGGTCTTAGAGACATTGAAAGAGGGGGAGGAGGAATTTTGAAAAAAGGATGGAGCCGGGCTCGGTGGCTCAGCCTGTAATCCAGCGCCTTTGGGAGGCTGAGGTGAGTGGATTGCCTGAGCCCGCGGGTTCGAGACCCGCCTGGGCAGCGAGACCTCATCTCTACAATAAATCAAAAAATCAACTGGGTCTGGTAGCGCATGCCTGTAATTCCGGCTACTTGGAAGGCTGAGGCGGAAGGATCGCCGGAGCCCAGCAGGTCGAGGCTGCGGTAGCCGGGAGCGGCCACTGCACTCCAGTCTGGGCGACAGAGTGAGACTCCAACTCAAAAACAAACAAACAAACAAACAAAAAAAGGATGGAGGACAAAAGTCAGTGCTGAGGGGAGAATATCAAGAAAGAGGACATGAACAACAGTGTCAGGTGTTAATGGGAAATTCAGTTAAGTACAGACAGAGAAGGGACATGTTGGACCTGCAGTGCAGAGGACACCAGTGACCTAGGAAAGACGACTTGCAGTGGAGCTGCCAGGGCGGAGCTGGGTGCCGGGTAAAGGGCTGAATTAGCAGAATAAACTTGGAGAGAACTAGAAGCAGGAAATAAGGTCATGCATATTTCCACTTTTTTTTTTTACTCTCGAGCAGTAATATTTTTAAATAGATATAAATAGGAAGATGGAATTCATTACTAGAGGGCATAAAGAGGTACTTTATTTGTGCGAAGCTATTTTTTAAATTAGGCTCTTTGGTAGGTTAGGAATGAAGTCACATTTCAATTTCATGTGGAACTAGACTGGTATATTTTGTTCCGATTATATTTTGTTTTAATAGAAACAAAGCCTCGTGAATCTCTAAGCTTTCAAGACTGCTACTTATGTTTATTTGTAAAGTGGCTTGAAAGCAACTATAAACCCATTCTGACACCAGGCAAATTCCAGGAGAGTTATCAGTGTGTATTGCAATATTGGTTGTCATTATTGTGATTCCAGGATAATAATGTTCCATACATTATTATAACCAAAGGATTCATACGAACTCAGAACCTATCAACCTATTGTTGAGAGTGAGATTTCTAGATTGTGTAAGAGTCTAAACCCGGGCTCAGTGGCTCAGCCTGTAATCCCGCGCCTTTGGGAGGCTGAGGTGAGTGGATTGCCTGAGCCCAGGTTCAAGACCCGCCTGGGCAGGCCAGACCTCATCTCTACAATAAAATCAAAAAATCAGCCGGGTGTGGTAGCGCTCGCCTGTAGTTCCAGCTACTCGGAAGGCTGAGGCGGAAGGATCGCCGGAGCCCAGCAGGTCGAGGCTGCGGTGGCCGGGAGCGGTCACTGCACTCCAGTCTGGGTAACAGAGTGAGACACCATCTCAAAAAAAAAAAAAAAAAAAAAAGAGTCTAGGAAGTGGTAACCCTTTCCCTCTGCCTGTCCTGCCCCTATGCCTCTCCCACCCCCAACCCCCAACACCCGTTTTTTCTCTCTCTCAATCATCATCCAAATGTGAAGAGCCCTAAATCAACAGATGGCAAGATCCTAGCTATAGTGGTGAGATGCTTCTGCTTACCTGTGAGTTCTGGTTCCTCTGCAAGAAGTCCTTTCCTGCTCTTTTTTTTTTTTGAGTAGGAGTCTCACTCTGTTGCCCAGGCTGGAGTGCAGTGGCACGCCACAGCCACTGCAGCCTTGACCTGCTGGACTCAGGCAATCCTTCCATCTCAGCCTTCTGAGTAGCTGGAACTACAGGCACATGCCACCATGCCCAGCTAATTTTTTGATTTATTGTAGAGATGAGGTCTCACCAAGTTGCCCAGGTGGGTCTCGAACCCACGGGCTCAGGCAATCTTCTCACCTCGGCCTCCCAAAGTGCTGGGATTATAGGCATGAGCCACAGCGTCCGACCCCTTTCCTATTTTTAATTCCCAAATGTACTGAAGGCTTCTGTCACTTTCTTCCTCCCTCCAAATCCCACAGCTTGACCCTCCAAGACCTGTAAACATCTCACTTTACCTCTGATTCTCTTCTGTACCTCCCCAGTTCAGGAAGACATTACCCAGTCTGTAAGCAGGAGAACGGGCTCTTACTGTTCATGTTCTCTTCCCAACTTGTTTGTGTTTGCCCAATATTAACTTCAAAAACACAAAAGTTAAAAATCAACCTTTTTTTTTTTTGAGTCAGAGTCTCACTCTGTCGCCCAGACTGGAGTGCAGTGGCCGCTCCCGGCCACCGCAGCCTCGACCCACTGGGCTCAGGCAATCTTCCCACCTCAGCCATCCAAGTAGCCAGAACTACAGGTGCGTGCTATCACGCCTGGCTAATTTATTATTATTATTATTATTATTATTATTATTGTTATTATTATTATTGTAGAGATGCGGTCTCACCAAGTTGCCCAGACTGGTCTCGAAGCCGTGGGCTCAGGCAATCCTCTCACCTCAGCCTCCCAAAGTGCTGGGTAGGCTTTGCACCCAGCCAGGAAATGGAGATTTTTAAGCTTGAGTCCTGAGAGATCACATGTAGAATCATTCTTTATTAGTCCTAAATGTTGCTGAACCATTTTTAGTTGTTAGTTTCATTAGGCCATTCAACTTTCTTTTTCTTTTTTTTGAGTTGGAGTCTCACTCTGTTGCCCATGCTGAAGCGCAGTGACATGCTCACAGCCACTGCAGCTTCGATCTGCTGAGTTCAGGCAATCATTCTGCCACAGCCTTCCAAGTAGCTGGAACTACAGGTGTGCACTACAACGCCCGGCTAATTTTTTGATTTATTGTAGAGATGAGGGCTAGTCAAGTTGCCCAGGCTGGTCTCGAAGGGCTCAGGCAATCCTCTCACCTGGCATCCCAAAGTGCTGGGATTACAGGCATGAGCCACCGCGCCTGGCCAAAAATCAACATTTTTTTTTTTTTTTTTTTGATTTATTGTAGAGATGAGGTCTCGCCAGTTTCCAGGGGGGTCTTGAACCCATGAGCTCAGGTAATCCACTCACCTCAGCC